>CM067367.1:64961845-64979345 GCA_034401795.1 Chaetoderma sp. LZ-2023a
ATTTGCTATGAATACATGTAGTTTGGGTGGTGAGAGGGGCTGGGTGAGTTCAGGATCGTGAATATTTTCAGTGCGCCGAACATTTTATTCGGTCACGTGGTAGGTTTTTCAATTCGCCGAACACTTTGTTTGGTCACGTGGTATCAAATACAGAGCTGCAAACGAATCAGACTTTTTATTTCTATTAGATGTTTGCAGTCTATCATGCATTATAGTGCATTTTGCCATCTTCTTCGACCGCGTCTATTCCCCCATAATAGTCACCCACCCATCCCCACATCCTTCTGCCTGCTGAAGTTTTGCAAACTAAATTTTCCATGGGAATTTAATACTGGATATTCTGAATACATTGAAAATAATTTGACTGAAAGTTGTTGGTGGCTATACCACCAACAACTTTCAGTCAAATTGTTTTCAAAATATCCAGCGGGTCCAGAGTTTTCCCATGAAAATTATTGCTTGCAGCTCTCAGACAGTTTAATTCGCGAGCTATTTTACAATAGCCATATGAAATTATAATTGATACAATTTAGCGTACAACCGCAACACCGATCAGGACACGCGGTCTAAAATACATTGATAGGCCTATCCAGGTCATAGATTACATATTTGTTATTGGTTTGAGGCTATTCATCGTCTGGGAAAATATGGAAACAGGATCAGAATGCTTATTATGAAACCTTTACAATATATGTGTAAAATATTCAAGCTCATGGACGCTAGAATCAATGTCACGCCGATCTCCGCGCACAATACAGGTTAACCTATCAAGTTCAAATTCACTTTATTCACTCAAGCCTTACAAACGCATATGGGGTATTAATATATTTTGTATAAATTATGCAAACTACTGCCATACTCAAAGAGAAAAATTCAAGACAAATAAGATCAAACAGACCGACGAACAACTACTGCAAATACATCGACGACGACGACGACGACGATGACGGGAACAACAACAACAACAACAACAACAGCGAAATTTGAACTTATTCAAACTGATGATGTCAATAATAATAATGGTGCTGGTGGTGGTGATGATGATGATGATGATGATGATGCCATATGTGAACAATCATTACGTCACAAGGGGTTCCATATAGACCGTCATCGAATCTCAAAAAGAGTCCGACCCGTTGTATGAATTATGTCTTTGTAATTCTTTGCTATTTAATAAACATGCCTTAGGTAGCAACAGCACCCAGTCAAATTAGTTTCAAAATATTCAACAGCTTACCTGTGTATTTTTTTGGAAATTGATAGTCAGGGTGTTCAGATATCGATCGATCCCAACACGAGCGTATGTGTGGGTGGAGCTTAGCTAGAGATGGGCGGGGCATTGCTAAAACCGGAAGGTCCATTAGGACGCGTGTGAAAGCGCATAAATAAGCCCATATTACGTAAGTATGCTTACAATTTTCATATCATTAATTATGCATCGGTTGCAATCGGCATCGGAAACATTTCAAATGAACATATTACGTCACATTGAACAACTTGGAAGAGGATTATTAATGGAGGGATTCGATCTGTATCTTAACTATCTGACGTTATAACTAATGGACCGTTCCATTTTATAGTCCGCAAGGTTGTATGAATTGTATGTCTACCATTTAATAAACATGCTGTTAAATATTTTGAATTTAATTTAACTGGGCAAATTAGTCTCAAAATATTCAACAGCTTACAAGTATAATTTTTCTGGAAATTGATAGTCTGGGAGTTCAAGGATCGATCGATCTCAACGAACGAGGTGTGGGTGGAGCGTAGCTAGAGATGGGCAGGGCATAGCTAAGACTGGATAGGTCAATTGCGTCAAATGTTAGCTGACAGATCGTAATGACGTAGCTTCGTCTCGAAAATTGGAAATTCCGTCAAAACATTGTAAGTCTTTGAAAAATTTACAATTTAATAAACATTCTGTTGAATATTTTGAAACTAATTTGGCTGGGGACTGCTGCTACCATAGGCAATTAAAATCTATTTAGTTTCATTACATCTAGGCCCATAGTTTAAGCCTCTAAAAGTATACAATTCAAACAATTTTATTTTCAGTCATTTTGCTGTGAATATATACCTTTAAACAAAAATCTTACATGAGCAGGATGAAGTCACTCAACTTAATGGCATTGAAATACAGACAATTTCTAGCGGACTTAATCGAAACATACACAATTCTACACATGAAGTATAACTTAGATGCGGATAAATTCTTTACAAAAACATCCACGACAGCCTAAAAATACTAAAAACCCAAACACATTTCTGTCATAAAAATCATAGAAAAACTTCTTTTCACAAATGATTACCCGCCATTGGAATTCTCTACCTGAACACGTAGCAATTTCCCCGCTCTCCCCTCAACACACGCACGTACACATGCACGCGCACAGACGCACGCACGCACGCACGCACGCACGCACGCACACACACACACACACACACACACACACACACACACACACGGACCAGTTTAGACATACAGTACAAAAAACATATTATTCACTCAGGTCAGGACTAAGCTGCTCAAAATTAATCTCTTGGGACACACAAGTCATAACAGACTTATGCCCGTCACTACATGATGATGATGATTATTTAATTTGCATATGGGTTTTTATTATTATGGTCTATACTGGTATTTATGATACGGTTGCTTACTGACATTTAGTTCATGATATATTCAAGATCTGGACAACAATTCACACCTGCTGATACGCTGTAGTGTAAATAATCCATGTAGCGGGGTATGTAAATCTCTTAATGAGTTGTGATCATAAGACTCTCATGGGGAAGCTTTGTTATTCACAAGATTACACTAGTAAAATAACTTTCATGTGCCGCGTTATATTAGCAGATCATCTCGTGATGTAACTCCCACACCCCTGAAATCACGGATATGACCAGAATGGACCTTGCCAGTTTTAGCTATGCCCCGCCCATCACTAGCTAAGCTCCACCCACACTTCGCCGTGTTGGGATTTATCGATCCCGGAATGCCCTACGTTTAATTTCCTGAAAACTGTACAGTTAAGCAGTTGCATATTGTGTAACTAATTTGATTGGTTGGTGTTGCTGCCTATGGAAGCACCTTCGCCCAGTCAAATTAGTTTCAAAATATGCAACAGGATATTTATTAAATAGTAAAGACATACAATCCGTACAGCACCGCATAGTCCGTCTACAACTATGTGTTCGTGATGTACTTATCTACCTCATTCGTGACGTCATAATGACGTCATTGACTGTGATGTCATCTATAGGCCAGTTAGTTGATTATGACGTCATATGATGGATGGATAGAGTGGAAATGCCCATTAAGCACAGTGCAATCACCAAGTTTCTTATCAAAGAATGAAGTAATGTCAAGGATAGCCACCAACACATGACTACTGTGTAGGTCTATAGTGACCAAGCCCCAATATTGAATAGAAGCAAAATTTCCGCCGAGTTCGAGCGCGGCCAGAACCACCTCGAAGCTGATCCGAACTATGGGCCTGTTGAACAGCTTACTTGTGTAGGTTTTTGGAAATTGATAGTCAGGGTGTTCAGAGATCGATCGATCCCAACAGGAGCAAGGTGCGGTGGAGCTTAGCTGAAGATGGGCGGGCCATAGCTAAAACCGGAAAGGTCCATTGTTCTATTGTGCCTGACAATAACTGCCTGCCTGCTGAATTTCTGAATACTAAATATTCAATGGATGGGGTTAAACTCTGGACGTGTTGAATATTTTGAAAACAATTTGACTGCAAGTTGGTAGTGGCTATGCCCCCAACAACTTTCAGTCAATTCGTTTTCAAAATATTTAGCAGGTCCAGAGTTATTCCCAATTGTAATTATTGTCCGATGGCTTGCAGAAGTCAGGCAGTTATAAGAATTATATACTGTAATGGAGACATCAAAGGACCAGGTCGTTCCTTAAGGCCACTGACTTGTATTTTACCGGGACATCATCTTTTGCTACTCTACTTCTGCCGCTCTTAATGTGGTCGTTTGGGACATAATCCACAACATTTACGTTAAAGGGATATTCTCGGCGACTGTCCTGTCATTCATACATTCGGGGTCAGACCGGCTTACAACTATTGTTCATTTAACGCTTCACCGATTTCTGACAGTTTTGGGATATATTTGTCGTTGAATTGAAGGTTCATTAAATGGGTTTAAACTCCGCTTGATAGTTCCGCGACGGATTTATAACTACACGCGGTGTACAACAAAATCTTATCCTGAATTTTGGCAATCAGTCATTCTTCTTCCTGGGGCCCGGTGTGCGATAAGAATACATCTGTAAAGTGTTTATTTTCAAGTTTTCTACGTGCGAGAATCTCTGACCATATTGAGCATTTGAAGAAAATAAAATATTATTAGGTATTTATCTGTAATATATTTTGCATACTACATTGATTTGTTGATTATTAAATGAATGTATGACAAGTCTTAAAATCATCAACTTCATTAGCTTAATGATGGACTAAAGCAATTTCAGGTACGTGTGTGTAAGTGCAATGGTTATTACATTAAACTTTTGATATTCCATTATCTCAAAGGATGAATCCACTTTTAGCTATGCCCCGCCCATCTCTAACTAGGCTCCGCCCATGCTTTGAGCGCGTTGGGATCGATTTATATATGCCTAGTTTGAATCCTGAATTCCCAGAATCCCAATTCCATGGTAGCTAACCTGTTAAATATGTTCAAAATAATTTGACTAAGGGCGGGGTGGTGGTGCGTGGGTGGGTGCTGCTGCCTATGGCAAAAACAGCGCCCAGTCAAATTAGTTTCAAAATATGCAACATAATGTTTCTTAAATGGTAAAAACATGATTATATAAGAAAGTTGTTACTTGTTGCAATCTTTGAAACTAATTAGACTGAAACATGTTGCTGCAACAATATCTCCAAGTCAAATTGGTTTTAAATTATTCAGCAGAATATCCCTTACATCATATTCGTTTTCAAATTAACACGGGCCATTTGTTTAGAATGTTCCAGTCAAATTAGTTTCAAAGTATGCAATGGCCGCCAAAATTGTTTTTCGTCCAATCGACTATAAGCATGATAAACTCCTAATTGCTATAATTTCTTGATTGGTTATACATTTTATATTGGATCCCTACAATAGATTTTGAGAAATCAGGTTTTCATTGCCCAAGGTATCTTCTATAGGAAATACAGGGAATGTATCATAGTAATAGTTAAACTAGATTTTCCCATTGAGTTTCAAACTGAATGACTGGACACTTGGCGTTTATCTAGCACATATTGGGCCGTATGTCGTCAATGTGTCAATCGGAGTTTTCCCCGACAAAGCATCCCGGATTTTATATGCCTACCGACGATATTTCGTTCCTATTTAGCTCTCATCTGAATGAAATATACGATTCAATAATACGAATATTCACACATATATTTTTACAAATATTCGAATACTGATTTTTATACGAATACCGAACACTAGTAATTTTCTTAGCTCTATTTGTTTTTTTCTTTTAAAGTCACCGCCACACCGGTTTTTTAATAATCTTAAGCTCAAAACTAAAACAATTAAAAAAAATTGTAATGTTCTTAAGTCAAGTATATAGAAGACATAAGGATAAAAATACAGTAAGATAAATTTGGCTGCCGTCAGAAACTGTGCGTGCGTGGGTTCACATATGCTGTCCGTTGAGGGTGCCACTAATCATTGCTTTTATGTGTTTTCTAATCAGTCTATTTGACATATTTGGGACAATGTTGACAGTTTCCATTTATGGTCACCAGGTGCTCGCAAGCTATAGGCATGTTTATTAAATATTACACTGTCTGTTATCAGACATCGTGAGGTAATAAATAGTGTGTCAACTGTCGCATTATTGGTTGGGGTATAATAATAATAATAATAATAATAATAATAATAATAATAATAATAATAATAATAATAATTACTTTCTGGTGAGGTCTGTGGTCATTCTGTCTCCCAATGACACATCTGAAACAAGT
Organism: Chaetoderma sp. LZ-2023a; assembly: GCA_034401795.1. Lineage (NCBI taxonomy): Eukaryota > Metazoa > Mollusca > Caudofoveata > Chaetodermatida > Chaetodermatidae > Chaetoderma > Chaetoderma sp. LZ-2023a. The sequence goes on from CM067367.1 coordinate 64,967,827, forward strand.
TTCTTCTGAAATAAATTGTTTCGGGTGGAGACGGTGATATGTGTCTGGTCTGCGAAGCAGAATGCGAGACATGTGTCACTTTTCCGACGGTTGAGAACATTTGCTAAGCAAAAAAACTTAACCTTCAAATATGAGTATTTTAATAAGTGTACTTCACAAATCTGAAGGGGTGGGTGTGGGTGGGGCAACTGCCCATCACCCCTGCAAGCTACCGCCCTGAGTAACCATGTACCAATGCTGTGTTTCATTAGGCTAAAGTAATCACGAAATATAAGCTAACCTTTGTGATGTGCACTTATTAAAATACTAACGCTCGAAGTTTTTTATTTCAATGTTAAATTTGTTTGTAGCAAATCTTATCAGTTTATATTTCAGAATTGCTTTAACCTAATTGAACATAATTTGGCCAGCTGGTTGTTTCTACCGAGAATGCCGTTTCGTGACAGAATGTCACCAAGTCAAAGATCAAGGTCACTCTGACTTCTACAAACCTTTGTTATTTTTCAGGGTTACATTTTTTTGTTTAGTAAATCTTATCAACTTAGTTATAGTTCTAGCCTAATGGAGCAGAACTTGGGTACATGGTTGCGTCTACCAAGAAGATGCAGGATTGTGACAGGGCGGGGAACATGACAAAGGTCAAGGTCACTGCGACCCCTACAAAACTTGCTATGTTTCAAAATGAATGATTTGCGTTTAGCAAAATTTACCAGCATATATATCGGGATTGGTTTTTTAACCCAATGGAACATAAGTTGGGTACATGGTTACTTATACCAAGAGAATGCAGAACGATGACACGGTTATTACCAGGTCAACGGGAACGCTCACATTGACTTCTAGAAAACTTCGTTATTCTTCAACGTTAAGTTTTTTTTGTTTAGAAAAACGTATCAACTCATATTTCTGGATTGCTTAAGCCTAATGGAACACAACTTGGGCGCATGCTTGCTTCGACAAACATGATGTAAGTTAGTGACAAGGCGATCAAGGAATTAAGTGTTTGTGTTTAGTAAATTTTATCAGCTTATGTTTCGGAATTACGTTAACCTAATGGAACACAACTTAGGTACATGCTTTTTTCTACGAGAGGGATGTAGGATAGTGATAGGAAGGTTACCATGCCAAGGGTCAAGGTCACTGTGACATCTACAGAACATTGTAAAATTGTCAAAGTTAAGTTTTTGTGTCTAGAAAATGTTGCCAGCTTATATTTCTGGATTGCTTCTGCTTATACCAAGGGGATGCATGCTGCTGACAGAGAGGCCACCAGGTCAAAAGTCGAGACCACTCTGACTTCTACAAAGCTGTGTTATCTTTCAGGGTTAAGTCTTTGTGCTTAGCAAAACATATCAGCTTATATTTCGGGATTACTTTAGCCTAATTTAACACAACTTGGGTACATGATTGCTTCTGCCAAGAGGATACAGGATGGTGACTGGGAGGTCACCAGGTCAAAGGTCAAGATCGTTCAAACATCTACAACGCTTTATTATTTTTCAACGTTAAGCTTTTAACTCACCTAGGTGAGCTTATGCAATCGCGATGAGTAAGTCTGTTTGCCTGTCTGTCGCCTGGCGCAGGTCGTTTGTAAACAATTGTGGCACGTTTCGCCATTTGTTGATGGATTAAGCCAAAATTTGGTACATATGCTCCTCTCGGCAATATCTATGGAGGCTATGAAGATGAAGGGCCACGCCCACAAATAACAGAGTTATGGCCCTCGCTACATTGTCACAGTATTGAAGCCTACGTCTGTGGCACGTTTCGTCATTTATCAGTTGATTAGAACCCAATTTGGCAGACATGTTCCTTTAGTCAATATCTATTTGGGCGATAAATATGAAGTGGCCACGCCTTAAACATGGGCAATAACTCAGGTTGATTAACGTGATTTTAAGTATGGGGAAAATACATGTTTCGTCAATTGTTGATGGATTAAAACCAAATTTCGCAAATTTGTTCCCCTCAGTCAAATATCTATTTGGACTAAGAATATAAATAGGTCACACCTTTAAAGAAGGGCCATAACCCTGGCTCTTTAAAGCATTTAAAGGTATTGAACCCTGTGGGGTAAATAATCTGTGTCACATTTCGTAAATTGTTAATGGATTAAAACAAGATTTGTCAGAAATGTTCCTTTCGCACACTTTAATCATTTAACAATAGTGCCAGGGATGACTGCCATCTTGAAAATGGCTTTCTGGATGATCACTCTATTACCTTAAATCAGATCGTTTTGAAAATTGGTTTGCGGGTGATAACTCCGTTACCGTTTATCAGATCGCTTTGAAACTTCATATGGTGATTCTACTAGGTCTTTGGAAGAAGTTTGACGAAATTGATGATGATCCGAAATCCAAGATGGCCGTCAAACACCAGCGGTCATCATAAAAATTGGTTTCCGGATGATAACTCGGTTACTGTTTATTGGATCACTTTGAAACTTCATAGGGTGGCTGGATTAGGCCTGTGGAAGAACCCTTTCGAAATTGACGATGATCCGAAGTCCACGATGGCCGCCAGCTACCGGTATATGGTTGGACTATATATTGAAAGGTCAATTCCTTTATCAAGACTATAGTCCTACTTTAAATTCATTGATGCTACTGTACAAAGTTATTTCGCAGCTAAAGTTACTTTCAGCTTTGAATTAATGTCGGTGATGGCAATCTCCCGGTTATAGCTAATTTCTCAAATATGAATTTTCATCCGTTTTCTCTCAACGGTTTTACCTGATATCAGAGGCGACATTTATAGTTAATAGCTGTGCCTATACCATTTTATTAAGCTGGTTCAACTACTCGATTGTGTTTGACGCCCACCTCTAGCTTTTTCACCAATTTTACTTCATCGGATTTTGATCGCTTTTCTGAGTCTGTTTTATTGATAAATTTTGAGCCCGTGAGTAAACCATTTATGGCGAGACAATCCTCTTCTCGGAGTATGTAATGCAGCATAATATGAAAATTGAGGAGGTTGTGATCAAATGCTATGCCTAACTTTATCTTTGGACAACAACGAAACCAGCCATTTCTTTAGAGCGTAGAGAGTGTGCACAACAATCGACTCCCGTCTTTTTGGCAGAGATTTCAACTATGCAATGCAAATATTTATATTGTATAGTTGAAATGTCTACGCGTCTTACATGTTATTAGTGTACGCGTTGTCACTAGAGGGCCAACGGCCTTTAGAACTGAATGAAAGATTCATTCATTCATTCATTCATTCATCCAGGAATACAGGAACGCAGTTGTACAAATCTAATGCGGCTAATTGTCTGAAGCGACCACCACACTATGTACCACAAGAATAGAAGGATCAATGTATACTTATGCACCGCCCATTTCTAGCTTAGTTCCGTCCAAGTCATGCGTGTGTTGGGATCAATTTATATACTTTGAACCCGGAATTCCCAGAATCTTAGTTTCAGAGTAACTATACATGTAGCTAAACTGTTGGATATATTGAGACTAATTTGCCTGCCCCCGGTCAGGTTAGTTTCAAACTGCTCAACAGAATGTTTATTAACTTGTAGATCGATCAAAGACATACAATTCGGACTTGCTACATTAAACCGTGTAATGACTGTGACGTCAGCTCCATAGTGACCTAATTGTCTATGCCGCCTTCTAAGCTCCACATAAGTTCTGCGCAAGTTGAGATGAATTTATATACCTTGAACCCGGCTCCCATAATTTCAATTTCGGAGTAACTGTACAGTTAAGATGTTGGATATTTTGAAGTTAATTTGCCTGGGGACAGTGGCTGCCTATGGCAGCAACGGCTCCCGGTCAGGTTAGGTTAAAACCTTTCAACAGAATGGTTATTAAATTATAACTCGATCAAACGCATACAATTGGTACTGTTCGTAGCGGACTATTCAATTTTTCCCGGGTGTGTTAAACCTATTAATGATTAATGACATTAGCCCTCTAATAAAGTAATTTAATATGACGACAATTACTTGAGTGACAGATCGGATCCCTCCATTAGCAACTGCGCGTATTTTTTAGACATGTGGTTTTCTGACCACCTGTCTTGGAGAAGCTCCATCCCCTTGCTACAAGAGCTATGTTGCTCGTCGCACAGGGCTGACTGTATATATTATGTAATTTCATGTTCGAATTATGCTTTTAATTCTGGGTAAACTGTTATACTTTCTATGTTACATTGTAGATCTCTGTACGGTCAAAACGTATAATTTCGTTCCGTACCAATAAATTTCATTTCATTTCATTTTATTTCGTTTCCATTCATTCATTCATTCATTCATTCATTCATTCATTCATTTACTCTTTATATAGTCCAGTGATGTATTTGTCAGTATGGCGTGGCAGCTCAACTTGAATTCATAGGTCTGTGCTCCGTCTTGCCATTAGGGTGAGATGTTCTAAACGTAACTAGACTTGTGTTCACAGGTCACAAAATCGTCAAGCAATGGAAATATTATGTTTTTGCTATGCCCGCCCATCTCTAGCTAAGCTCCGCTCACGCTTTTCCCGTGTTCGGATCGGTCTATCCCGGCACTCCCTGAGTCTCAATTTCAAGAAAATTATATAGGTAAGCTGTTGAATATTTTGAAACTCATTTTACTGGCTGACTATGGCAGCAACAGGGCCCAGTCAAATTAGTTTCAAAGTATTCAACAGAATGTTTATTAAAAACCAAAGACATACAATTCGTACAACGTGAGTATTAAGCGTTTATGACGGACTAAATCGCGTCATTCATGGCGTAATTGATTATGACGGCAGCCTACACGTGACGCAGTTGATTATAACGTCATAAGATTGACTGAAAGACTGGATTCCTCTATTCTTATATGGTCCCTTCTCACATCTCACATTTTATGACTCGCCCCCTTTCAAGTGTCATATAACCAATGGTGACAACTGACCCTCAGTTTTCTACCAGATCTCTTGCTACCAACTCCAGACTTAGGTAAAGCATATGCTTAATCTTCTACCACATTGCTATCTGTTGATATACATCTGCGTTTGAACCATGTTCGTTCTCAGACTCAGCACTGGCCACCGTTTCCGGATCGACAACCATTTTAGCAATTTTAAGTATATTACTCTAGTCCATCTGTTGTTACATTGTAATCAGACAAACACTTAACAAGATAACTGGGCAAGATATCCCATCTAATCTCCATTCATCGTTTTGTGTACTGTTCTGATCTTAATTTTATTTGCATTGCTTTGGTTTGTATAGTGTACAAATTGAGGCACAGCTCACTGTGGGTTGGTGGGTGCATGGAGTAATGAGTGCAGGGAAACATGACCAGATGTTTTGGAAGCTAGAATGGATGTTTCCGATCGGTCACTCAATTATATGACGTCATAATCAATCACGTCACATGTAGCGATTACTCCGACATGAAGCTAGAATAGTCCGTCAAGTGTACGGATTGTATGTCTTTAATGAATTTACTGTTTAATAAACATTCTGTTGAATTCTTTGACACCAATTTGATTGGGCCCTGTTGGTGCCATAGGCAGGAACATCACGGAGTCAAATATGTTTCAAACGATGCAATAGCATACAACGTATAGCTACCTTGACAATGTGATTCTGGGAAGTCATGGTTCAATGCATATAAATAGATTCCTATGGCGCGCGTAAAAGTGGAAGGTGCTTAGCTGGCAATGGGCGTGGCATAATTAGAAATAGATCCCTCTATTATATGATTCACACGCCTCTTGATTTTGACTTTCTCGCAATGGTGGCCCTTATGATATGCAATAACGCGCTGAAGGGCCTATGATTTCTTTGAGCATCATAATCATGTTCAGTGGCGCAAAACCATATACAAAGTCATGTTACACCCACCCTCCCCACCCACACCCACTTATGATAATTATCAGGGATTGTGGCTAAATATATTATATGATTTTGTCTACCATTTTGACGAATCTGCCTGCGTAAACATAAAACCAACATTTTGGCGCCAGCCCAGTAAGCCTGCCATATTCCTTATTAGTGCGTTCTTTGGCCGCGGGAATTACCATGTGTTTGATGTCGACCCTGGTTTATGCTAAGTTCGTCATCATTATACACGTCCTTGTCATTTACTTAATAGGAAATGGTCCAAATAGACAGTATTTGATCCGCGATCAGATTCGCCTATTCCTCCACCTTTCTGACATTTGGTGTTCAGTTTGGAGACAGCACTGCTGAACTATCTTGAACTTTTACAGCAGGACCATTCAGCATCACAAGGTTGTCTTTTGTAAACGTCTAGCCGGCTTTTCACGTATTTCTAGACTGTATGCTATGGTAGGTTCAACTCCGAACTACTTTTAATCATAGTTACCTATTTACCATTCGAAGGCGTATTTTGACTTAGATAGTCACAAAATAATGCGTTCGATTTTCAAATAGTCAAACTCATTTTCCACTAGCACAAGCCACCATATCAGTATCGTGAATTTATAGTGTATGGCAATATGGTGACTGCTATGTCTTTGCATTCAGGATCACTAGGTGAAGAGGACAATTACAATGGCACCACAAGGGAGAAAACATGGCCACAGCCATGACGGTGAGAGTGACAAGATTATGGAGGTGGACCACACTGAGGTGGAGCTGAAGAAGAATGTTGGCCTTGTCAGTGCTACAGCGCTTATTGTAGGCACTATGATAGGTGAGACGAGTGGAGTATGTTAGGGAGAGAGCCTAGGGAGGAAATGGAGGGATCAGATGTGTCACTCAAATAGCTGAGGTTATAATCAATGGAGCTTTCCAGTTCATCCATCCATCATATGACGTCATAATCAATTATGGATGTGTGGGATCACGTCATAATCAATAACGTCATGAATGATGTTGATAAGTACGTCACGAACGCATAATTGAAGACGCACAGGGGCGCCGGAAGCAAATTCCACAAAAAGGGCACGCTGGATGACATTATATGGAGGAAGATATGAAATGGGTATCACCCCAACCCCCTCCCTGCCTCTCATAGAAGGGTGTTCGGGGATACATACCTACCTACCAACCACAAGAAAAAACATGAAAGGTGCGGGCTTATAACTCGATTTCCTGCATTCTGAGTTTCTTATGATTACGTATAAATGTTAGAGCAATGTTAAGCGAAGAACTTATGTATCCATTGGTCAATTGAACCTGTTCCCAATTCACAATGTGAGCGAGCGGTAAAGAATACGATGGACCTATGCTGGATGAATAGACAGATAAGATAGCAACACAATTACGTCACATTAGTAAATGGGGTGGGGTCTGTGTGTGGGGTGGGGGTGGGGGTGTGAGGGGAGCTCATACTCATATAAATAGCACACTATTAAAAAATCCAAGAGGATGATATTTATTACTTAGCGATGTAGTAGATATAGGAGAGGAATTCTAAGCGTATCTAAAATTTTTACATTCCTCCGGTGAAGATGGGGGGGGGGGTGGATGGGGGAGGGGGCGGGGGGGGGGGGGGCAACACATCTTAACCACGTTCCTCAAGTGCGGGGTGGGTAGAAGCACTGCCATATTACTTTATGGACTTGCGTTAATGTTAAAACACCCGAACTTTAATACAACTGCTCAGTCTGCTCTGAATATTCCAAAAATCTTGTTTACATTTCTAAACTAAAGTTTATTCATTTTTCGCGTAGAAACGGGTAAAGGGCACAGCTGCCCCGCTGCCCCCCCCCCCCCTGCCCAAAGCACTAAGCGCTGTTGTACGAATTGTGGCTTTACTATTTAATAAACATTCTGTTGAATATTTTGAAACTAATTTGATTGGGACCTGTTGCTGCCATGGGCTGCAACAGCACCCAGTCAAATTAGTTTCAAACTATTCAAAAGCTTACCCGTATAGTTTTCTGGAAATTGATAGTCGGGGATCGACCACTCCCAACATGGGCGAAGCGTGGGTGGAGATTAACTAGGGATGGCCGGGGAATAGCTATAACTGTAAAGGTCCATTATGTCACATGCAGGCTAACATCATAATCATAATTGAAGGAGAATAGGCCATACTCTGTCACGAAGCTAGGATATCCCGTCAAGTGTACGAAATACGTCTTTGATGGATTTATTGTTTAATAAACATTCTATTGAATATCTTGAAATTAATTATACTGGGTGTTGTTGCTGTCATAGCCTCATTGGCAGCGACACCACGCAGTCTAATTATTTTCAAAATACTCACCAGCTTACCTATATAATTACACTGAAATTTGGATTCCGATAATTAAGGATTCATAGTATATAAATTGATTACAAAACACATAAAAGTAGGTGGAGCTTAGCTAGAAATGGACGGGGCATGGCTAGAAAATGATGAGAGAGAGAGAGAGAGAGAGAGAGAGAGAGAGAGAGTGAGTGGAGGGAGGGGGCCGGGGGAAGAGGGATGAAGAAAGGAAGAGGGAGAGAGAGAGAGAGAGAGAGAGAGAGGGGGGGGGGGAAAGAGAGAGAGAGAGAGAGGGAGTGAGGGAGGGATAGAGGGCGAGATGGAAGGAGGGAGAGAGAGGGAGGGAGAGGGAGGGAGAGAGGGAGGGAAGGAGGGAGGGAGGGAGAGAGAGGCGGGAGGGGGAGGAGGGAAGGGTGTGGGGTGAGGGAGTGAGGAGAGAGATGCAAGGGAGGGATGGAGAAAGGGTGGGGTGGAGTGAGCGGAAGGGGATGGAGAGAGGGAGGAAGAAAGCGAACGAGCGAGTTGGGGGATACGTCAGTTAGGGCTAAGTGTCCACATTTATTTAATTATATACTTTTAGAGAAACTATTTAATTGTTAATTGGGCCATTGTGCACTTAAGCACAACTTTGTTAGTACTTTGATTGGGTACTCGATAAGGTATATGGTTTTCTTGTCCCCAGGCTCTGGGATCTTTATATCTCCCACTGGCGTACTTCAATATTCAGGTTCGGTTGGACTCAGCTTAATTATCTGGGCAGGATGCGGTCTGCTCAGTCTACTAGGTAAGTATATCCTCTTCCAAAATATAGTGGCTACACCGGGCATACCGACGACGACGACGACGACGAAGGCGATGACTAGGACCAGGACGCCGCCGCCGACGACGATGACGGTGGCGGCGGCGGCGGGGGATGAGGAGGAGGACGACGTAATTATTAGAATATTTGGCCTACTCATTTCAAATATGTCATACACACCTAAATACGCAAGACATGCACGCACGAGCATACCCACAGACGCGCATAACCTTAATATGCAATGTGAATAAATGTATTTAAGCTGGTTATACAAAAATGGCAGATATTTAAAAAAAACAATTCTATCAACGATCCACCATGTATTAAACATTTTCAACTTTAGGTGCCTTGATGTATGCAGAGTTGGGCACATGCGTGCCTCAGTCCGGTGGCGAACATGCATATTACATGTTCACATATGGCAAGATGGGCAAAACTTGGGGCGCTGTACCCGCATTTCTGTACGACTGGGTGGGTGTGTTCATTATCCGGCCTGTCATGTTCGCTGTAATATCGCTCAGTCTGGGAACGTATGCCGTCAAACCGTTATTCCCTGATTGCGACCCGCCAGAGATAGCTAAAAAGCTGGTTACCGTTGTCGGGATGTGTAAGTATAGACAGTAGTGCCGTTCAATCACATCATTGTCAAAATATTAACATAGTATTTCTTAAAATTGTAAACGATTTTTTGTGTTTGGTAAGATTACATTACAGCGACCTAATTTCAGGACAGCTATACAAAAAAACTATTGGGTTTTTCAAAACTAGTTTCGCTGGAAGCAGTTAAACGTCAAATTGGTTTCAAAATATTGAGCAGAATATTTCCTACTTCATAAAGAATTTTTTCTGGTTCATGAGTGTTAAAATGGTTGTTTTTCTGTGCCTACGTTGCACAGAACACGGTGAACCTTTGTGATGCTGCCATAAAGCTCATACAGTTTTCAGGGTTCTAACAACCTTGAAATTCCTTGAAAATATTATTGTACTTTCAAGGCCTTGAAATTCAGCCAGAATTGTAAATTCCCTTGAAGAACCCTTGAACTTGACATTGTCCAGCTTCCCCGGCTATGGCAGACCAAGCTGAAATATATAAATTTATATAATAAGTATTTTAATCTCAGTATTTGTAATTCAGAATTTAGAGTAATCTCCGGTTTCTAAAATGTTGTAAATAAAATGTGATAATAAATATGTATGTGGCAGGAACATACAGCTAGAAGGGAATGCAATGAAGACGTGACCATACCTTACAAAATGTCCTTCAAAAAATTATTTTAGTCGATCTTAAGAATCCTTGACAAAACGTTGAATTCAATTTTCAAACACCTGTGAGAACCATGGTTTTGGAACAACAGTTTGGCAGTAACACCTTGTAGGTTCTGGACCATTCAGTTGCCACTTGAATGGATGGGCGGGAGTGTCTGTGTAGGAATTTATGTTAAGTAATAGACTAGCTTATGTGGATTGTCGTGACACGCTGGACCAAGGAACCAACTTTTGTACACACTTTCACTAAGAATGGATATTTCAGTTGTCAATTCCCTGATAAGGTGGCTTACTGGGCCATCACAGTAACAATACCGGGCACCGTGACCGGCGTTAGCAAATTTTGCTCGTGAACACGTGAATGGCTATAAAACGAGCACATGCGGAGATGACTCGTCTTCCTTTACTTAACCAAAAAGAACGGTTATCTCCTTTAGTGATAAGAAATACTCGCATGATTTTTGCGGTCTTCTCTGTAAGAGCTGCATGTGGACATCTTTGGGAAATGTTGGACTACTCTGTAACATTGGAGGCGTCTTCAAAGATTATCTCTCATATATTTAGCACAGCAAATATGAATTCCATGACCCTAATTATGTTCCCTGATAACGCAGTTTACTGGAACGGTGCTGGGCAGATACTGAAAGTATCGGCATGGTAACGGCCCAGCATCGATCAAGTAAGCTGCGTTATCTGGGTTCATTTTATAAAAAGGATCGTCTTTTAATGTTAGCTATAAACTGGAAGTGGCAAACATATAACAAACCATATAATTTGATCACATTGACATCAGCCTTTAGTAAGTGGCAGCCCATTCAAGGTTGCCATCAGGTGGGTCTTGCATCATGTCGAAGTAGCACAAAAGGTTTATCCAGTGTATTAAGGAGAACCTGGTGGGTATCTCCTAGGAGATGGTTATCAATTCTTCAAAACGGATTAGGGATTCTTGAAGACGGTGTTGCGTCTGGAGATTTAAACGATGTATCATACGTATTGGTGTTTTGAAGCACTTGTATGTAGGGCCAATGAGACAAAACCTAGAACCTGCGGTGCCACCGGTTTGCTATAGTAGTTAGCGCACAGGATTACTTAACCGGAAAACCTGGTTCACGCCTGAGTGGTGGACTTTCTCGCCGTCGTTGAAAACATGAGCAATCTCCTTCAGCCTAGCCTCCCTGCACCCAGGAGTATAAATATGTACTTACAAGTGTAGAGAAGCAAGAAGATAGCCGTAATGGTTCATACACTGAAAATCACACCCGTCTAGACATGTCCTGAATGCGATCTATGAATTATGGA
>CM067367.1:64981845-65331845 GCA_034401795.1 Chaetoderma sp. LZ-2023a
CAGACAGCTGAACATTAACCATACTGTAATCAGTCGTTTGATTACCACAGGTGGTCGAACTCGTGTATGGAGGTCCAGACGCACGGCGTACGACCAACGTAACATCATGGAAGAAGTTCCATTTGGTGGAGGTTCCGTTATGATATGGGGGTGCATCTCATTTGATTGTAAGCTGGATCTGTTGACTGTACCTGGAACACTAAATGGACAAAGATATCAAGATTCCATACTGGATAGAGTTGTGGTCCCTCATTTTGTAAATCATGCACCTGGAACCCACCCTATATTCATGGATGACAACGCCCGACCACATCGTGCTAGAGCTGTGCATGAATACCTCCGCCAGAATGCCATCGAAACCCTACCATGGCCAGCAAGGAGCCCTGACATGAACCCTATTGAGCATATCTGGGACATTCTGGGAAACATGGTGAGAAGGAGGGATCCTCCTGTGCAGAACCTACAGGAATTAACAGACGCACTCCATCTTGAATGGCAACGAATACCACAATGGCGTATCAGTCAGTTGGTGACCAGCATGAGACGTCGCGTCCAGGCCGTCATCCAGGCACAAGGTGGATATACCAGGTATTAATAATGACAGTCTCAAACTCGTGCACAGATGTTAAACTTCGTTTTCAGACACCATTAATGACAATCTAGCCACGTGTGTCAACTGTAGCGCAATAGTTGTCAGTTGTGTCAACGTAACCATATTCAGGCCTCGTTTTCAAGTTCAAACAAAAACATACAGTGTTTCCCCACCATCATAATTAGCATTCCTCTAGTTGCATTATTACCTCTTGCACTAAGATGGATGGGTACATAAATGTTTATGCTATTGCTTTCTTCATAGCACATGAATATACCCTCGCATGTGCGTAAAAATAGGGTGGTGCTTAACTTTTGCACAGGTGTATATATATACATATATATATATATATATATATATATATATATATATATATATATATATATATATATATATATATATATATATATATATATATATATATATATATATATATATATATATATATAAGAAGTTTGTTATATCTGTCTGTAGAATTGAAATGTGAAACGGGATCGTTGTTCTCACTACTGACCTGAGAAATGAAGTGCTCACACATTATTGGTCAATTCCGTTCGTGGAAATCACCATACATCTATTCTCCATTCAGTTATTCATATAATCATATATTGGTATTTCATCAAAACGACAGTTTGTAAATTTGAGATGGGAAACTCGGGAATATTACTTTTAATGACGCCGTATATACACCACAACTTTTCGGTAACTGTTTCACAAAAGCTTTACCACCACAAGTTACAGAAGCACAATTTTTGATAATAGGTCACCGCTTTTAAATTTTTGTTTGTGAAGCTTCAATAGAGGAACCCATCTTAGGTCCCGCCCATTTCTAGATAATCTCCTCCCACCCCTATACGTGCGTTTACAATAGATTTTTAACACATTAAACTTCGAATTTCCAGAATCTCAAATTCGAAGTAAGTATACAGGTAGACTGTTGAATAATTTGAAACTAATTTTGACTTGTGGCAGTCGGCGCCGATGGCAGCAACAACTCCATGTCGAATTAGTTTCCAAATATTTCCAAATATTCAGCCGAATGCTTATTAAATTATAATTTACGAAGAGATATACAATTCTGACATTTTCATGACAGACTTTTCTATTTTCATGACAGACGTTTCTATTTTAATGGCATACCTTTCTATTTTCATGACAGACCTTTCTATTTTTATGACAGACTTTTCTATTTTCAATACAGACCTTTCTATTTTCATGACAGACCTTTCTATTTTCATGACCGGCCTTTCTATTTTCATGACAGACCTTTATATTTTCATGACAGACTTCTATTTTCATAACAGACCTTTCTATTTTCATGACAGACCTTTCTATTTTCATGACAGACTTTTCCATTTTCATGACAAACCTTTCTATTTTCATGACAGACTCTTCAATTTTCATGACAGACTTTTCTATTTTCACGACAGACAGTTCTATTTTCATGACAGGCCTTTCTATTTTCATGACAGACCTTTCCATTTTCATGACAGGCCTTTCTATTTTCATGACAGACTTGCATTTTCCTGACAGACCTTTCTATTTTCATGACATACCTTTCTATTTTCATGATAGACTCTTCAATTTTCATGACAGACTTTTCTATTTTCACGACAGACTTTTCTATTTTCACGACAGACAGTTCTATTTTCATGACAGGCCTTTCTATTTTCATGACTGACCTTTCTATTTTCATGACTGACCTTTCTATTTTCATGAAAGATTTTTCCATTTTCATGACAGACTTTTCTATTTTCATGACAGGCCTTTCTATTTTCATGACAGACTTTTCTATTTTCATGACAGGCCTTTCTATTTTCATGACAGACTTTTCTATTTTCATGACAGACCTTTCTATTATAATGACAGACTTTTCTATTTTCATGGCAGACTTTTCAATTTTCATGACAGACCTTTCTATTTTCATGACAGACCTTTCTATTTTCATGACAGACTTTTGCATTTTCCTGACAGACCTTTATATTTTCATGACAGCCCTTTCTATTTTCATGACCGGCCTTTCTATTTTCATGACAGACTTCTATTTTCATGACCGGCCTTTCTATTTTCATGACAGACCTTTCTTTTTTCATGACAGACTTCTATTTTCATGACAGACCTTTCTATTTTCATGACAGACCTTTCTATTTTCATGTCAGACATTTCTATTTTCATGACAGACTCTTCCATTTTCATGACAGTCCCTTTCTATTTTCATGACAAACCATTCGATTTTCATGACAGACTTTTCTATTTTCATGACAGGCCTTTCTATTTTCATGACAGACTTTTCTATTTTCATGACAGGCCTTTCTATTTTCATGACAGACTTTTCTATTTTCATGACAGACCTTTCTATTATAATGACAGACTTTTCTATTTTCATGGCAGACTTTTCAATTTTCATGACAGACCTTTCTATTTTCATGACAGACCTTTCTATTTTCATGACAGACTTTTGCATTTTCCTGACAGACCTTTATATTTTCATGACAGCCCTTTCTATTTTCATGACCGGCCTTTCTATTTTCATGACAGACCTTTCTTTTTTCATGACAGACTTCTATTTTCATGACCGGCCTTTCTATTTTCATGACAGACCTTTCTTTTTTCATAACAGACTTCTATTTTCATGACAGACCTTTCTATTTTCATGACAGACCTTTCTATTTTCATGTCAGACATTTCTATTTTCATGACAGACTCTTCCATTTTCATGACAGTCCCTTTCTATTTTCATGACAAACCATTCGATTTTCATGACAGACCTTTCTATTTTCATGACAAACCATTCGATTTTCATGACAGACCTTTCTATTTTCATGTCAGACATTTCTATTTTCATGACAGACTCTTCCATTTTCATGACAGTCCCTTTCTATTTTCATGACAAACCATTCGATTTTCATGACAGACCTTTCTATTTTCATGACAGACTTTTCCATTTTCATGACAGACCTTTCTATTTTCATGGCGCAGTTTTCCATTTTCGTAACAAACTTTTCCATTCTTATAGCAGACTTTTCCATTTTCGTGGTGGACTTACGCCATTTTGATTGTGACGTCAGTTAACATATGGTGTATTTGATCATGGTGTCAGACACTTGAGTCGTGACAGAACGGATTCCTCGATTACTTCATAAATATTTACTACTCGTTATGGCATTACTCCTGTAAAATACCTAAGATTTGCGAGCGAGACATATCTCCATTCTCCATGCATGCTTGCATTCAGCTGACTCCTACTGATATTGTTATCATAGGTCATGATCATGCGAACATGTCTAACATGATTCGTATAGCCACATTAAAAAATGCATAGCATATTGGGAATGTCAAGCTGTAGTTTCGTACATTCATCTATATATTATACATTATATTTCTTCTTTTCAGGAACAACCTTAACTTCATCACAGAGGAGTTGAAAAATCCACAAAAGTGAGCATTGTTCTGTACTACCGCTTCGAGATTTAAATTAGGAAATGGCAATGCTACGTTTTGAAGGATAACCAAATTGCAACATAATAATTCATAATTTTGGCAATGCCATACGCAGCATTGCCTCTAGATAAAAACTACCGGTTGTCCATTGTACAGTGAATACGATTCCAACACTGCTACTTGTCAACCCACCAGATGTATTATGGCATGGTGCTGATCACCACCGCCATATTTGCACCCATCGTTGCCAAGATCAACTCCTTATCAGATTGCAATATAGATATCATATGCCCATCCACACCCATTATATATGGTATATCAAATTTTCGCATTGATAGGCAGCTGCTTTATTAGCAGAGACTTTAAAATACCCTGAATGACAATAAATCACAAGTCTTCTGAACAACAAGCAATTCATGGTAACTAATCTCCCTGGTGCTCTACTTTGTATGAATTCAACCACTATGATGCCTACTGATAATTATGAAAACAAGATGACAGATAATTATTTTTTGCATAAAGTGTTTAACTTAAAGTATCCTAAGCATCTACAAATGTTCTTAAAGAAGCTTATTTTGTGATGTATACAACATGTTACTCAAATAAACAATGTTGACAATCTCAAATATTTGCATTTTCTTTCAGAAATCTTCCACGTGCCATAATGTTTGGTATTCCCATGACAACAATCTGCTACGTACTGACGAACATTGGCTATTTCGGAGTGATGACCCGCCTAGAGATACTAGCTTCTCCTGCTGTAGCGGTTGTAAGTTAAGCATATGAACCTGAACAGCCGAATGAATGAATCCAGTTTATCGCTCAATCTTATGACGTCATAATCAATTACATCACGTAGAGGTTGACATCAGAAACCAGTGTCTAAATCCACAATCATAATTGATGAATCCGGTTTTCTCAGTCAGTCATGTGACGCCATAATCAACCTCGTCGCCTGTAGGCTGGTTCCAGTAAATATATCCAAAGATGAGATATGATTTGTTATGTTGAGCAAAATGATAATATTGGAAAAAAAAAGTTTTTACCAATATCACAGTGACCGTGACCCTTAACTTTTGACCCATTGTGATTGTCTGACCATACCACCACTCCCAAAGAAAATTACATTATACGCATGTGTCCAAGGTTGGGTCCGGTATGGTTAGACATGGCTGAAATATGATCTGCTGAGTTGAGCTAAACGGAAAATATTAATGTTGAGAAGAGGCGAACAACGTTTTTACCAACGAGATAGTGACCTTGCTATTTGACATTTGACCCCACGTCATTATGTGATGTATCATGCCCTGCCATTATATGGAAATAGATGCCCAGTATGCTTTAAGTACAGTATGATTAGCCAATGATGAGATATGAACTGCTAAGTTGAGCTAAATGGTTTTTTACCAAGGTTGCAATGACTTTGTCAGTTGACCTTTTGACCCCAATGGCTTACTCATTAATTGCATATTCCAGGTATCTATTTGCTGAATGTCTACTCATTAATGGACCTTTCCAAGTTTATCCTTCTATCATATAACGTCATAATCAACTAAGTGACGCGTATGAGAGAACCAACTGAACAACTGTATAAACAATTGAATTGGACTACATTGGCTAAGAGAATAAACTTCAAAACAAATAGTATGACTTATAAAGCCTTAAATGACCTTACTCCAAGTTATATTAAGAACTTGTTCAAATATGTAGAAGATACACATTCCTTTAATTGACGTTCAAAAACCTTTGGTCATCTACATCTTCCAAAATTTAAATCTTGCTATGGAAAAAAGAGTTACACATATAAAGCAGTTCAACTCTGGAACGCATTACCTCAAAGCATTACACAATCTCCGACTCTATCAACATTCTATCATAATATTCAGAAGTATATGAATTCACATTAACCCTTTAATGAAAAATGTTGTCAAAATAAATCGTGACTGTCTATTTGCAGGTCGGGTGAAGACTGTTTCTGAAAATTGACTCCTGGAATGGCTGGTTCGGTTACCGAGTCAGTCATTCCAGTGGTAAATTTTCGGAAATAGTCTGCACATTTCTCAAGACCATTGCAGGGATCAGTTTGGGTCGGCTTCGTCATAAAAATGGTTAATATACTAAATAACTGAATACTCAGTATTATGGATTCAAGAGAGATAACTGTTGAAAATTATATTTTGAAAGTCATTTCTTCCCTGGACATATCCAGTGAGTTAATGGAAACTTGTTCATATTAATGTATATATGTAATATAAAATGTGTGAGTGAGTGAGTCATGAGTGAGTGAGTGAGTGAAGGAGTGAGTGAAGGAGTGAGTGACTGACTGAGTCAGTGTGTGCGTATGTGTATAAGTGCATTTATGAGTGTGTTTGTATGTATGTGTTTGCTGCTTATTTAACTGTATATAGTTTATTGTGTTTGGGAGGGCCTCAGGAAGATCAGTTTACTTATGATATACCCTCGATAAATAAAGATTATTATTATTATTATTATTATTATTATTATTATTATTATTATTATTATTATTATTATTATGCTGACGTCATAATCATGACGTCCAAAATGATTCGAAATAGTCCGTCTTCAACACTTAATACCAATAGTCTGATACGTTGTACGAATTGTATGTCTTTACTATTTAATAACCATTCTCTTGAATAGTTTGAAACTAATTTGACTGGGCGCTGTTGCTGCCATAGGCAGTAACAGCGCCCAATCAAGTTAGTTTCAAAATATTCAACAGCTTACCTGTTTAGTTTTCTGGACATTGACAGACAGGGAGTTCAGAGATCGATCGATCCCAACACGAGCCTCGTGTGGGTGGAGCTTAGATAGAGATTGGCGGGATATAGCTAAAACCGGAAGGGTCCATTAGCCTACATATACCAGCTATTTATTTGTTGAATGTCTACTCATTAATTACATATACCCGTCAATCTATATACCAGTTAACAATCTATTGAACATAGGGAAAACGCTCCAGAGCGATCTGTGCGTTCAAAATCGGCTTTTCTCGTTTTGTATATTACCTGATATAATTAATGCGAAAACAACAGACTGTCAATAGTTTGCGGATTAGCAAAACTTTTTGGATTGTTTTCTCTATGGACCGCAAGGCAGGTCCATGTATCTATTTGTTGAATGTCTTTAGGTTGATTTGATTTTCTATGCATTACCCTTTCGTTGTACTAACAGGCATGGGGTCAGCGATTGCTAGGGGTGATGGCATGGATAATGCCTGTCTTTGTTGTCATGTCTTGTTTTGGTGCCTGTAACGGGGCTCTTTTCGCCAGTGGAAGGTAAAAACAACGCAAACTAATTAGGCATGCTTAATTTACGTGCACGATATATTGAGAATTTGTTGCCCTCACGCACGCACGCACGCACGCACGCACTCGCTCTGACACTGAAATACAATTTTGATTGGGGATGAATTTGAGAATTTGATGAATTTGAGAATTTGTTGTCCTCATACACGCACGCACGCACGCACGCACGCACGCACGCACGCACGCACGCACGCACGCACGCACGCACGCACGCACGCACGCACGCACATGCTCTGACACTGAAATACAATTTTAATTGGGGATGAGTGGAGACCAGACGTCCATCACACTCAAAGTTCGATGTGTTCAAGATCCGTATCGCTAGCATTTTGGTGCCTTACGCAGAGTGGGAATACCCCTGCAAAATGGGTGGAGGTGGGTGGGTGGGTGTGTGTGGAATCCACGCCCGTGTACGAGATTCTGAAATCTAGATGCTGTAGGTAAACTTTGCACCAGTTATCGCTAAATATGCCATAATATTTGTGAACGCTATGCGCTACTTTGGCAGATTATTGGTCGGGTACTCGGCCAATACCGGCCCTATAGCCAGTACCGTACCAGTAACATGCGTTATCAGTGTAGTGATGTGCATGGCTTATTGTATATAAATTTAAACGTGATGTCTTGCATTAAATTCCGCAAGCAAGTGCTTATGCTGGTGTTTTTCTTCACCAACAGACTATGTTATGTCGCTGGAAGGGAAGGTCATCTGCCTAGAATCGTATCATTTATACATGCCGACAAGGCTACTCCTATGCCAGCACTTATGTTCACGGTAAATATACTGATGTACTCTAGTTGCCCTCGCCCACGTGTGATCATGAGTGTGCGCGTGGCTGCTTGTCCGGCTGGATAACTCAAATCCTATATTGGAGGCAGCGTCAACCATTGTTGATGGTCAGTTGCTATTGGGTCCAGAAAAGCACTAATTTGGGGTAACAACTGGACCGGCTCAAGGCATATGGGAACTAGATACTGAGAAGCGCGCCAGATTTTACGGGGGCGCCAAAAATGGAGCGGGGAGCCGTCCCCATCCTCATTTTATCACCTCCGGGAGCATCGCTACCATAGATTTTCGTGATGCAAACGTTTTACACTTGTAAGCGTCCAGTTCATCTGATAAACCAATACTGTTCTATTGTCTCGAGTATGCCTCTCTAATAAAACCAAAATGCTTGAAAATAAAAGTGTTAAAATGATATACTTTACAGCTTTAAATTGTGTGCCTCGATGGAATGAAACGAAATAAATCTTAACATATGAGTCCCTAATTCAAATTCATAACTTAAAAAATTGATTTATGCGTAATGAAATCAGCATATGTTAAGATTTACTTCGTTGCATTCCATCTAGAAGACACAAGCCTCTGAAAACATACAATTCAAACAATTTTATTTTCAGTCATTTTGCTGTGAATATGCACCTTTAATCGTTGCGATTGCGTTATATAGGAGACCTCTGAATACCTTTTGACACCTTTGAATATGACTCTGTCGATCTTGTCAGCGGTCATCTTAGATTTTCCGTATTTGGCAATAAATCCTTTAAAAGATGAATAGGCAGTAAACACCGGTCAATTTAAACCATCTTGGCTGGAATGATATCATAGTATGGTAAGCTTCTATAAAGAAATCTGATTGGTCAATTTGGTCAGTGGCAATTTTGGATATTTTGGAAATTTCCAGTAATCATTCTTTTCAAGACTACGGGTAGGGCGATTGGAAACATACTTTACTGGAAGGTTGGTAGACTTTCCAGACCTTAACACAGCGATTCAGAAGGAGCATAGGTCTGAAGGTTCATTAGTCTGAAATTACAAAGGGTCTTAATTCCGAAGGTACATTAGTCCGAAATTCTGAGGGTTCGTAATTCCGAAGGTTCGTAATTCCGAAGGTTCTTAATTCCGAAGGTTTATTAGTCCGAAGGTTCGTTAGTCCGAATTTATATGCATTTCTCAGGTTCATATTTAATACTATATGCATGGCTAAATTCAGGATTCCGAAATTTTCTTTCTAGTACTTTAGCAAGCTTGCGTTGTTTGACGACACACATGCACCAGTTCGATGTGCGAGAATTCGTTGTGAATACGTACGTGCACGATTAAGAAGCCCAGTCTAAACAGATAACAGAAGCAGCTAGCTGTTGCAAGGATATTAGATAGATTAAAATCCAGCTTACTTTGTAACAAGTAAATAATATATACGTGAACAAAATGACTGGACTGGGATCGCTGAGTGGCTGGATTTGTAGATATTGCACAGATTCGAGTTTTTATTAAAAGCAATAGCTGAACATGAAATAAATCGGTTGTATAATTGCATCATGCATGCATGCATGCAGGTAGGTATGTGAACAGGCAGGCATGCAGGTGGGTGGACGGGCGGGCGGGTGGGTGAGCAGGCTGGCGGGCAGACAGGCGGCAGGCAGGCCAGCAGACAGGCAGGCAGCCATGCAGGCAGCCAGGCAAAATGCAATCTATAGAATCAAATGAATATGCATTCGTAATTACAGAATGAAATAATTAATTAATCAATTTGGTTAGTGAGTGCTTAGACTATTAAGCAATCAAACAATTAATAAACCAATTACTGAACCGGTAGATTGATTAATCTACCATCTAATTAATGGCCCATAAACCAATCCATTAATCAATCAATCAATCGATCGATCAAGGGGTCAATTGATTTATCAATCAACTAATCAATTAAGAGGTCAACCTATTAATCAATTAAGCAAACTATCAATCAAGCGAGTAAGCAATTGAATAAACAATCTACCAGGCGTAGAAGTAAAAAAAAAGATTAACTAACCGATATACTAAATAGATTCATAGGACGCATAATAGATCAATCAGCCAATCAATCAATGATCTGTTAGTCAATTAATCAACCAATTACTTAAACAGTCGATTAATCAATATATCAGCCAATCAACTATTAACGTGCCGATCAATCAATCAATCAATCGATCGATCAGTACAATCAATTTGCCATCCTTAATCGATCAATCACCCCAATAAATGTATCAATGAATGATAATAGACTAATCAAAAACACTAATTAATTAACACTAATTTCGTTGATCAACCCACCCCAATCAATGCAAATCAATTAACAAACTGTAATCAATTTTGACGGCACAATAAATCGATAAACATTAATCAACCAATTAACCCTGATCAATCAATTAATTAATCAAGTATAAACAACTTTAATCAATCAAACCTAATTAATCATTCAATCATAATCAATGCTAATCAATCAATGGCTGATCAGTTGAACGATCCATTATTTGATCAGTCAATCAAGCAATCGATCAGACATCCAGTTGATTGATCTGTCAACCCATTCAACCAAGCAATCAATCAAACCTGATCAATTAATCAAACCTGATCAATCAATCAATCAATCAAACCTACCAATCAATCATCCCTGATCAATCGATCGATCAATCGATAGATAGTCAGGTTTGATTAATTAATTAATTAATTGATTGATTGATTGATCAGGTTTGATTAATTGCTTGGTTGATCAGGATTGATTGATTGATTGATTGATTGATAAGGTTTGATTTATCAGGTTTGATGGGTTGATCAGGTTTGATTGATTACTTGATTGATCAGGTTTGATTGATTGTTCGAGCGATCAATCACACCTGATCAATCACACCTGATCAATCAAGCAATCAATCAAACCTGATCAAGCGATCAAGCAATTAAACCTGACCAATCAGTCAATCTGTCGGTCGGTTAATCAAACCTGAATCAATCAACCAATCAATGAATCAATTAATCAAACCTACTCGATCATTGTCAGTCAGTCGGTTGGTTGGTCGGTCAGTCATTCAGTCAACTGGGCGATTGATTAATCAATCAATCAATCAATTGAGCAATCAATCAATCGAGCAATCAATCAATCGACCAATCTAGCAATCTACCAATTGAGCAATCTACCAATGGATTGTTTATTGATCCTTCAATCAATCAAATAGTCAACGTTCAGGCAACAGACAAATCAATCAATCAATCAATCAATGAGTTGATATGTTTGATTGGGTAGCCGGTCGGTTAAATGATCAGTCAATCAATCAATTAACCTATCAATCGCTCATCTGATCGATTGATTCTTCGCTTGATCAAACAAGCAATCATTCGATGCTTGGTTGTTCAGTTGACCACTGGATTGATCACTCAATCAATCAATCAATGAATCAATGAATCAATCAATCAATTAGTTTATCAGTTACTTATCCAATCAATCAAGAATGTGTCAATCAATCAATCGATTGAGCAATCAAGCAATACATTGATTGATCAAACAATCGATCGATCAGGAAATAGTTCAATTGCTTGATAGGGGGGTCAATTAATCAGTCAGTTGATTCATTGCTGGATCAATTTTGAATTAATTTATTGAGCAGTTATTCGATCAATTAGTTGATCTACCAATCACGTAATTCACCAATCGTTCAGTCATCCAATGGATTGATCTGTCAATTTATACATCGATCGATCGATTGATGAATCAATCAATGACACACCTAATCAGTCATTCACCCCTGATCAACAACTTAGTTGGTTAAACCATTGATTAATCTATCAGTCGATAAACGAATCACTCAGTCAATCGGCCAATTTGTTGATCTGATTGTTTGGTCGATTGATTTGTCAATCAACCAATCTATAAACAATTCAATTTACTGATCAGCTGATTGTTACATCTATTCCATTTATCCATCAATCCATCCACCCATCCATCAAATCCATTCATCCATCCCTGGATGGATGGATATCCATCAAATCCACCCATCCATCCATCAATTCATCAATCAATCGATCGGGCAGTCAATCAATCGACCAAACCGTCATTTACTTGACCAGTCAACCAAGCAGTCTATCCAGCAGTTGTACAAGCAAGCAAACAACCAAACAAGCAAACACGTAAGCACGCAAGCAAGCAAGCAAGCAAGCAAACAAACAAGCAAGTAAGCTAGCAAGCATGCGAGCAAGCAATTGATTAAATGATCGACAAATCATTGAGGCAATAAATCAATTACAATCAATTAAACGATTGATGAATTGATTGTCTAATCAACCCGCCAGTCAATCAATCAATGATACACCAATCAATCAATCAATCAATCAATCAATCAATCGCTTTATCAGTTAATTAAACAAGAGTTTTAGTGGAACTCAACATACGCCCGCAAGCGTACTTGTTTGAACGATGCTAAATGTGAATAGTTAGTCTTTGATAATTCTCTGAGATGTGGGGGGGGGGGGGGAGTGTGTGGCGGGGGTGACTTCTATTAGGTACACATTTGGAATTCACGGCAAAGACATCACTAAAGTCTTCATAGCTGCATTTATCATTACAATTACAACTAGAGCTGTCCGAGCAAAAATGGGCGGGTGGCGCTATCGTATGATGTTCATCATATAAAAAAATTGTCAGTGTAGGTTCAAAACTCTTCGAGCTCTGGCTCGGAGATGAAAATTTTGACAAATTCTAGCATTTCAGGGAGATAACTCTGTCGAATATGAGCGGATGTTGCCGAAACAAAATCATGACACTTCGTCTATATCTAACATATCTGCTAAAAAAGAAATGGTGAGTGTAGGTTCAAATCTCTTCAAGATCTGGCCCGGAAAAGAAAACTAATCTGTGACGTACAAATTGTATGTCTCTACTAGTTATTAAACAATGCTGTTGAACGAGTTGAAACTAATTTGACTGGGCACTGTTGCTGCCATAGGCGAGACTTTAACTAGGCTTTAGCCAGGCTTGAATAGGCCTTACCTAAGCCTTAGCACAGCTTTATTAGACCTTACCTATGCCTTAGGCAGGCTTGGCTAGTTTTTTGCTCGGCTTTATCCCTGCTTTGCTAGGCCTAGGCTAACCTTACCTAGGCCTTACGTGGGCCTTAGCTAGGCTTACATAGGCCTTAGTTAGGCTTACCTAGGACTTAGCTAGGAAGTGGATAGGCCTTAACTGGGGTTTGGCCAGGCATGCCGAGGTATCACCTAGGCCTTAGTCAGGCTTTGATAGGCATTAGCTAACCATTACCTAGGCGTTACTTAACCCGACTTTGCTTGGCTTTGGCTAGGCCTTAGTCAGGCTTGATTAGGATTTACTTAGGCCATAACTATGCCATAGCTGAGCTTGTATAGGCCTTAGATATCCCTTACCGAGGCCTTACATAGGCATTATCTAGGTCTTATCCAGGCTTTGCGTGTTCTTAGCTAGGCCTTAGTCAGGCTTGGCTAGGTCTTACCTAGGTATTATCTAAGCTTTAGCTGAGCTTGGCTAGACCATACATAGATCGTAGCTATGTTTTCCTAGGCCTTAGATAGCCCTTGTATAGGCCTTACCTAGGCCTTAAATAGTCTTTAGCCATGATTTGCTAGGCCTTACCGATGCCTTACCTAAGCATTGGCCAAGCTTGACTGGTCCTTGCATAAGCCTTAGTCAGGCTTTACTCGGCCTTAGCCAGATCAGGCCATAACTAGGCCTTAGTCAAGCTTTTCTAGGCTGTAGCTAGGTCTTAGCCAACCTTAAATAGGGCTTGCCTAGGCCTTGCTTAGTCCTTTGCTAGACATTACCAATGCCGATCTAAGCCTTAGCTAGACTTGACCAGACCCTATCTAGGCCTTAACTAGGCCTTAGTCTGGCTTTGGTGGCAGTAGCTAGGCCTTAGCCAGGCTTGAATAGGCCTTATCTAGGCCTTAATTAGTCCTTAGCCAGGCCTTCCTAGGCCTTACCGATGCCTTACATAAGCCTTAGTCAGGCTTGACTAGGCATTACATGGGCATTAGCCAGGCTTTGATAGGCATTAGCTAAGCATTACCTAGACATTGGGCCGAATTTATAAAAATTAGCTTACGCTTACAAGCACAAGCTTCTAGAACAAGCAAATGTATATCAAGGAGAAGCAAAAGCAAAAGCAAAAGCTTAAAGAGATATACATAACCTTTTGCTTGACCTAATATAGTTTTCTCGGACATTCTAGCAAGTTGTTAGCTAAAGCTTGGCGCGTGGCTCGTGCGCATTGCATGTGTGGCCAGCGCATGCAGGATGCCTATTTATATACAGTATGCATTTTGATCTACTACAGTTAGTGTTGAAGTGAACTGGCTGTGTAAACCATTATGGATTCGTATGGTGAATCTGAGGAAACGTTCAACAACTGTGATGAACTGAACGTAGTAATGGTTTCAATCATCAGAGATTACCCCGTTCTAATGGAGAAAAGTCAATTGCCAAGCGCTAAAGATCGAAAAGTCAATGCAATCAAGGAGGCTAAATCAAGAATTTCTACAAGAACTGGCAAAAACTTAGACGAAAAACAAATTTTGAAAAAACTCTCGAACATGAAGGCTAACGTTAAGAAAAAAACTGATGGTAAACAAACGGGGAACCGTAAAATAATTATGTGTCCGTGGGAGCAGCAGCTGTACGATATTCTCCAAGGTGATGAGAACCCAACCCTAACCAAGATGTCCTGCTCAGTCTCTGCCGGCTTCCAATCAACCCAATCCGTAACACAATGTGAATCCTCGTCTCAGGATGTTCCGCCCAAGTCAAGCTCTGCAACATTCAGGGTAAGTTTCCCTTTTTTTAAATAAAATCTCCGCCTGCATGCGATGGAAGAATATACCCGTTTTGAGACCTGGATCAAGACGCATTATTATTGCCATATAAGTGATATAACTGACGGTTACTCCTTTATGTTGTTTATTTAACCCTTTACTCCATACATCGGCCAAGAACGGTCAATGCATAGGTCTTATAAGATGATTATTTGCAGACATAGAGAATACAGTTTTTGAAATTTAACCACTGGAACGTCTGGATCGTTAAACTCGCCAGTCATTCCAGTTGTACATTTCTAAAAAACTAGTATTCTCTTGGGCTGCAAATTGACAAATTCTATGAGAAAATTGAAATGTTTTTGACAAAACCTCGTCACGAAATGGTTAAGTTGTGAGCCTGAATTTACCAAATAAAGACTTAGATGCATTGAACATTTCAAATGTAGGAAACTCTTTCGTATCCAAAGCGCACGTGTAATAGTCTTACGAAATGTCCATTTGCATGCCAAAAGATTCCAATAGGATGCCCATGATACTGTAGGAAATTCTAAAAACTGCCATTTCATAACTTGCAAAATACATTATCTATATTTAAGTCACAATTGTAATGACCAAATGTTATCCTAAAAGTGTTACATTTAGGACCATTCCTTATTTCAACTCAGTGCAAAGGATGGTACTTTTGATGCTTTCATATTTACCCTCGACCCCGCAGGTGGAAAATGGTATTGTATTTGGGTCTGTCTGTCTGTATATCTGCCCCTGCCTGCCTGCCTGCCTGCATGCATGCATGCATGCATGTATGTATGTATGTATGTATGTATGTATGTATGTATGTATGCGCCCGTGCATGCATACCTTCAAGCATGCATGCGTAAGTGCGTACACGTGTGTCCATGCTTGTGTGTGTGTGTGTGTGTGCGTTAGTGTGTGTGAAGCCCGGCAAAGCGATATATCAGGAACTAGGCCTATTGATCTGTTTTAACTAATCACATTTTAACACAATTAAGAAGTTGGGCATGGAAATGCAATTGCAGAGTTTGGTCCTGAGCTGGCAAAGAAAACCCGGATCTGGATCGAATCGAATTCCGGATCAATGTATACACTAATGATCAGATTTGAGGGAAAGTGTAATGCAATTGCGTGTGCTGCGATCAGCTAGGCTGTTAAAAATATATAATTTTAAAAAGATAAATCTTGGAAATCCGAAATAAAGGTGACAAAAATGGGAGGTGTGAGTGTCTGCAATCGCCGAGTGTTCTTGTTTAAATATTGGATTATATCCATGATATTTGGATTAATGCTATTTTCATTATTATAAGACTTGTATTACCTTTTATTTTCCAGCGTCGCAGTGAACGGAATGAGCCAGGCAGTTCTGCAATGACACCACCCACAAGTCGCTCATCGACACCAGTGAATCTACAAGCTCCGAAGAAGAAACGTTTGTCTGCCGAGACTGAGGAAACCGAGAACCTATCAACGACAGAACTGCAGAGACTAGTGCTACTTGAGCAGCTAAAATACACCAGAGCGAAGATGCGACGCCTTGAGCAGCAAAACAGTCAGACAACTGAAGCGGCTGATCCACCTGTCGACATGGTCCACCTGACAGACATGGATAACTGGCGATATATGTCTCACTAGATGCAACGTAAAGTGGGCTTGGTTCGTTGCGACTTTCAAGATAACATTTCCTTTCAAGCAAAGTTTTTGTTCCGTAAAATGCTTAGCCAGACTGGTACTGCCAACTTCCATGTAGTAGCAGCTCTTGACACAGATTGCGTTAAGTGATATTACACATCGTGCGCAACATGTTAAAGAATAAAGAGTAAAGAAATTTCACTACATAATTTTTCTTTATAACAATATTAGAATTTAGTAGTTAGTTTGCTACACACGCCGGATGCGTTGTAAACCAGAATCATGCACTTCATTTATTTAGTCAGCGCGCCTGTCGAAAAGTATAGTGGTAATTTCTTGTCGTCTTTGCTGTCCTTGTAATAGAATGCGGCGAGCAGCCACATGGACCTGCTCATGTTGGTTCAAATCATCCTCATCCACCTCTTCATCACCTAAATCATCATTTGTGTCATTTAGAAATTTGGCGACGTTATGCAATACGAAGCATGCCATGATGCATTTCGGAATGTTCTCTAGTTTAAGACGAATGCCGTACCGCAGGATAGGAAACCGTCGTTTTAATTGACCAAATGACTGTTCAATGACCACGCGATTTCTAGCATGTATTCTGTTGAAATATCTCTCAGCTTGTGTGTTTGCCTCACTGTATGGTGTCATCATATATGGCGCTAACCCATAACCCGAATCACCTAGAAGAAATCCTTGTACATTCCCTGAAATCTTAGCATGTAGTTCGGATGTTTGAAATATTCGAGAGTCATGCACTGACCCCGGCCAGCCTACATCAACACTGGTGAATGTATACTTCTCATCACATGTCGCCTGAACATTAAACGAAGGAAAGTTTTTGCGATTTATGAAGTCATCTCCAAACTGTCCATGTGGCTTATCAATGCGTACATGAGTACAGTCGATGGCGCCGATTGTAAAAGGAAAACCAAGCTTATCCGCCCACCGTTGCTTTGCCAGGGTGATATCTGCATTAGAAACTGGAAATTGTATCCACGTTGGGTGTTCAGATGATATGAAATCCAAAGTACTGGAAACATGTCTAGATACCGTTGGTTGTGTTATACCTATCACCTCCGCTACTGTAGTCTGATAACCAGGGTCTGCTAAATAATGCAGAGTTGTTTCCATACGCTGCACCGGTGACAGACATCCACCACGCCTCTCGGGGTTTTCTGGTAGAAATGTTTGTGCCAGCCATTCAACATTTCTCTTGTCAAATCGAAATAACTTGCGGTAGGTCAAAGGAGATATCTCATCACGATTAATCCTACTCTTATATACCTTAGAATGTTCTCTTATATGCATAAACATGTTGCAAATAATTCAGAACGGAACCCTTAGCTAAATGTCAAGCTACTCTAGAGGAGCTTGCAAAACGGAAAGCACATGCTTGATGTCATAAGGAAATGGACAATTTTATGTATACGGTTTCAAGCAATTGATCTCAATTTAAGCTAATACTTATAAGACACAGTGGGCCGAATTTATAAAAAATAGCATAAGCTTTTTCTAGGCTTTTTCTTCCAGAGATATACATAAAAAATAGATAATGCTTCATAGAACAAGCATTTGCTTATTAGGAAAAGCAAAAACTGTGTCTTATAAGTATTAGCTTAAATTGAGATCAATTGCTTGAAACCGTATACATAAAATTGTCCATTTCCTTATGACATCAAGCATGTGCTTTCCGTTTTGCAAGCTCCTCTAGAGTAGCTTGACATTTAGCTAAGGGTTCCGTTCTGAATTATTTGCAACATGTTTATGCATATAAGAGAACATTCTAAGGTATATAAAAGTAGGATTAATCGTGATGAGATATCTCCTTTGACCTACCGCAAGTTATTTCGATTTGACAAGAGAAATGTTGAATGGCTGGCACAAACATTTCTACCAGAAAATCCCGAGAGGTGTGGTGGATGTCTGTCACCGGTGCAGCGTATGGAAACAACTCTGCATTATTTAGCAGACCCTGGTTATCAGACTACAGTAGCGGAGGTGATAGGTATAACACAACCAACGGTATCTAGACATGTTTCCAGTACTTTGGATTTCATATCATCTGAACACCCAACGTGGATACAATTTCCAGTTTCTAATGCAGATATCACCCTGGCAAAGCAACGGTGGGCGGATAAGCTTGGTTTTCCTTTTACAATCGGCGCCATCGACTGTACTCATGTACGCATTGATAAGCCACATGGACAGTTTGGAGATGACTTCATAAATCGCAAAAACTTTCCTTCGTTTAATGTTCAGGCGACATGTGATGAGAAGTATACATTCACCAGTGTTGATGTAGGCTGGCCGGGGTCAGTGCATGACTCTCGAATATTTCAAACATCCGAACTACATGCTAAGATTTCAGGGAATGTACAAGGATTTCTTCTAGGTGATTCGGGTTATGGATTAGCGCCATATATGATGACACCATACAGTGAGGCAAACACACAAGCTGAGAGATATTTCAACAGAATACATGCTAGAAATCGCGTGGTCATTGAACAGTCATTTGGTCAATTAAAACGACGGTTTCCTATCCTGCGGTACGGCATTCGTCTTAAACTAGAGAACATTCCGAAATGCATCATGGCATGCTTCGTATTGCATAACGTCGCCAAATTTCTAAATGACACAAATGATGATTTAGGTGATGAAGAGGTGGATGAGGATGATTTGAACCAACATGAGCAGGTCCATGTGGCTGCTCGCCGCATTCTATTACAAGGACAACAAAGACGACAAGAAATTACCACTATACTTTTCGACAGGCGCGCTGACTAAATAAATGAAGTGCATGATTCTGGTTTACAACGCATCCGGCGTGTGTAGCAAACTAACTACTAAATTCTAATATTGTTATAAAGAAAAATTATGTAGTGAAATTTCTTTACTCTTTATTCTTTAACATGTTGCGCACGATGTGTAATATCACTTAACGCAATCTGTGTCAAGAGCTGCTACTACATGGAAGTTGGCAGTACCAGTCTGGCTAAGCATTTTACGGAACAAAAACTTTGCTTGAAAGGAAATGTTATCTTGAAAGTCGCAACGAACCAAGCCCACTTTACGTTGCATCTAGTGAGACATATATCGCCAGTTATCCATGTCTGTCAGGTGGACCATGTCGACAGGTGGATCAGCCGCTTCAGTTGTCTGACTGTTTTGCTGCTCAAGGCGTCGCATCTTCGCTCTGGTGTATTTTAGCTGCTCAAGTAGCACTAGTCTCTGCAGTTCTGTCGTTGATAGGTTCTCGGTTTCCTCAGTCTCGGCAGACAAACGTTTCTTCTTCGGAGCTTGTAGATTCACTGGTGTCGATGAGCGACTTGTGGGTGGTGTCATTGCAGAACTGCCTGGCTCATTCCGTTCACTGCGACGCTGGAAAATAAAAGGTAATACAAGTCTTATAATAATGAAAATAGCATTAATCCAAATATCATGGATATAATCCAATATTTAAACAAGAACACTCGGCGATTGCAGACACTCACACCTCCCATTTTTGTCACCTTTATTTCGGATTTCCAAGATTTATCTTTTTAAAATTATATATTTTTAACAGCCTAGCTGATCGCAGCACACGCAATTGCATTACACTTTCCCTCAAATCTGATCATTAGTGTATACATTGATCCGGAATTCGATTCGATCCAGATCCGGGTTTTCTTTGCCAGCTCAGGACCAAACTCTGCAATTGCATTTCCATGCCCAACTTCTTAATTGTGTTAAAATGTGATTAGTTAAAACAGATCAATAGGCCTAGTTCCTGATATATCGCTTTGCCGGGCTTCACACACACTCACGCACACACACACACACACAAGCATGGACACACGTGTACGCACTTACGCATGCATGCTTGAAGGTATGCATGCACGGGGGTGATCAACAAATTAAACTAACGGGTGCAGCACTGTCGGCTAAGTTAGCACATGGAAATTGAAGCCGCACGTTGCCAGTGCGTCAATAAAATAAAAATACATATACTGCCAGAGCCGTGCTGGAGTCAGAGTACAATAGGCGTAAAAGCCTAGGATTGATTGTGACAGATGCATCCACAGATAGTCCCATATGAATCGTCAGTGTGTCAGTATATCAGACATGTGAAAACTGGTCGGCCAATCCTTGACTTTAGTCTTGGTGCGGTGGTCCAGTGGAAAGATGCCTGGTTGCTGATGCTATACGGAGTTGCAGGATGACGGTTCGATCCCCCGACCGGGAGATGGTGATCAACAAATTAAACTAACGGGTGCAGCACTGTCGGCTAAGTTAGCACATGGAAATTGAAGCCGCACGTTGCCAGTGCGTCAATAAAATAAAAATACATATACTGCCAGAGCCGTGCTGGAGTCAGAGTACAATAGGCGTAAAAGCCTAGGATTGATTGTGACAGATGCATCCACAGATAGTCCCATATGAATCGTCAGTGTGTCAGTATATCAGACATGTGAAAACTGGTCGGCCAATCCTTGACTTTAGTCTTAGTGCGGTGGTCCAGTGGAAAGATGCCTGGTTGCTGATGCTATGCGGAGTTGCAGGATGACGGTTCGATCCCCCGACCGGGAGATGGTGATCAACAAATTAAACTAACGGGTGCAGCACTGTCGGCTAAGTTAGCACATGGAAATTGAAGCCGCACGTTGCCAGTGCGTCAATAAAATAAAAATACATATACTGCCAGAGCCGTGCTGGAGTCAGAGTACAATAGGCGTAAAAGCCTAGGATTGATTGTGACAGATGCATCCACAGATAGTCCCATATGAATCGTCAGTGTGTCAGTATATCAGACATGTGAAAACTGGTCGGCCAATCCTTGACTTTAGTCTTGGTGCGGTGGTCCAGTGGAAAGATGCCTGGTTGCTGATGCTATGCGGAGTTGCAGGATGACGGTTCGATCCCCCGACCGGGAGATGGTGATCAACAAATTAAACTAACGGGTGCAGCACTGTCGGCTAAGTTAGCACATGGAAATTGAAGCCGCACGTTGCCAGTGCGTCAATAAAATAAAAATACATACATACATACATACATGCAGGCAGGCAGGCAGGCAGGGGCAGATATACAGACAGACAGACCCAAATACAATACCATTTTCCACCTGCGGGGTCGAGGGTAAATATGAAAGCATCAAAAGTACCATCCTTTGCACTGAGTTGAAATAAGGAATGGTCCTAAATGTAACACTTTTAGGATAACATTTGGTCATTACAATTGTGACTTAAATATAGATAATGTATTTTGCAAGTTATGAAATGGCAGTTTTTAGAATTTCCTACAGTATCATGGGCATCCTATTGGAATCTTTTGGCATGCAAATGGACATTTCGTAAGACTATTACACGTGCGCTTTGGATACGAAAGAGTTTCCTACATTTGAAATGTTCAATGCATCTAAGTCTTTATTTGGTAAATTCAGGCTCACAACTTAACCATTTCGTGACGAGGTTTTGTCAAAAACATTTCAATTTTCTCATAGAATTTGTCAATTTGCAGCCCAAGAGAATACTAGTTTTTTGGAAATGTACAACTGGAATGACTGGCGAGTTTAACGATCCAGACGTTCCAGTGGTTAAATTTCAAAAACTGTATTCTCTATGTCTGCAAATAATCATCTTATAAGACCTATGCATTGACCGTTCTTGGCCGATGTATGGAGTAAAGGGTTAAATAAACAACATAAAGGAGTAACCGTCAGTTATATCACTTATATGGCAATAATAATGCGTCTTGATCCAGGTCTCAAAACGGGTATATTCTTCCATCGCATGCAGGCGGAGATTTTATTAAAAAAAGGGAAACTTACCCTGAATGTTGCAGAGCTTGACTTGGGCGGAACATCCTGAGACGAGGATTCACATTGTGTTACGGATTGGGTTGATTGGAAGCCGGCAGAGACTGAGCAGGACATCTTGGTTAGGGTTGGGTTCTCATCACCTTGGAGAATATCGTACAGCTGCTGCTCCCACGGACACATAATTATTTTACGGTTCCCCGTTTGTTTACCATCAGTTTTTTTCTTAACGTTAGCCTTCATGTTCGAGAGTTTTTTCAAAATTTGTTTTTCGTCTAAGTTTTTGCCAGTTCTTGTAGAAATTCTTGATTTAGCCTCCTTGATTGCATTGACTTTTCGATCTTTAGCGCTTGGCAATTGACTTTTCTCCATTAGAACGGGGTAATCTCTGATGATTGAAACCATTACTAAGTTCAGTTCATCACAGTTGTTGAACGTTTCCTCAGATTCACCATACGAATCCATAATGGTTTACACAGCCAGTTCACTTCAACACTAACTGTAGTAGATCAAAATGCATACTGTATATAAATAGGCATCCTGCATGCGCTGGCCACACATGCAATGCGCACGAGCCACGCGCCAAGCTTTAGCTAACAACTTGCTAGAATGTCCGAGAAAACTATATTAGGTCAAGCAAAAGGTTATGTATATCTCTTTAAGCTTTTGCTTTTGCTTTTGCTTCTCCTTGATATACATTTGCTTGTTCTAGAAGCTTGTGCTTGTAAGCGTAAGCTAATTTTTATAAATTCGGCCCATTATCTAGGCCTTAGCTAGGCCTTAATCAGGCATGGCTAGGCCTTACTCAGGCCGAAACTAAGCAATAGCTGAGCTTAGGTAGTCCTTAATAGGCCTTGGATAGGCCTTACCAAGGCCTTACATAGACCTTACCTCGACCGTAACCAGGCGTTGCTTGCCCTTAGCTAGGCCTTATTCGGGCTTGGCTAGACCTTACTTAGTCCTTAGCCAGGCTTTCCTCGGCCTTACCGATGCCTTACGTAAGTCTTAGCCAGGCTGGACTTGGTGTTACATAGGCCTTAGCGAGGCTTAACTAGGCCTTATCCCGACTTGATTAGACATTACCTAGACGTTATCCAGGCGTTGTTGGACATTAACTATGCCTTAGCCAGGCTTTGCTTGCCCTTAGCCAGACCTTAGTCAGGCTTGACTAGGCCTTATCTAAGCCTTAACCATACTGGACTAGGCCTTGCCTAGGCCTTAGCCATGCTTTGAGAGGCTTTAGCTAAGCATTACTTAGGCGCTACCGATGCATTAGCCATGCCGTAGCCAAGCTCTGCTTGACCTTGGCTAGTCAGGCTTGGCTAGACCTTATCTAGGCCTTAACTAGTCCGTAGCCAGACTTTCCTAGGCTTTTCCGATGCCTTAGCTAAGCATTAGCCAGGCTTAACTAGGCTTTATCCAGACTTGATTAGGTCGTATCCAGGCTTTGCTTGGCCTTAGTCAGGCTTGACTGGACCTTACCGAGGCCTTACTAAGCCTTAGGCTTGAATAGGCCTTACCTAGGACTCAGCTAGGCCTACCTAGGATTTACCTCTGCCGTGGATAGGACTTAGCTAGGCTTTGGCCAGGCTTTGCTAGATTTTATCTAGGCCTTAGGCCGTCTTGATTAGGCCTTACCTAGGCTTTGGTAGGCATTATCTAAGTATTACATAGGCGTTAACTATGCCTTAGCCAGGCCTTGCTCTGCCTTAGCTAGGTCTTAGTCAGGCTTAGCTACATAGGACATAGCTAAGCCATAGCTGAGTTTGGATAGGCCTTACATAAGCCTTAGCTATGCCTTACCGAGGCCTTAAATAGACCTAACAAGGCCTTAACCAGGTTATGCTTGTCCTTAGCTAGGCTTTAGCCAGACATGGCTAGGCCTTACCTAGTTAATGCCTACGCCTCAGCTGAGCTTGACTATGCATTACATAAACCTTAGCCTGGTTTTTCTAAGCCTTTTCTAGGGTTACCTAGGCCTTAATTAGGCCTTGCATAAGCCTTATCCTGGCTTTAATAGGCATTAGCTAAGCATTACCTAGGCGTTACCTATGTCGTAGCCATACTTTAGCCATGCTTTGCTTGACCTTAGCCAGGCCTTAGTTAGGCTTTCCTAGGCTTTACCGATGCCTTACCTAAGCCTTAGCCAGGCCTCACTAGGCGTTACATATGCCTTAGCCAGCATTAACTAGGCCTTAACCAGCCTTGACTATGCCTTACCTAGGCCTTGCCTAGACCTTATCCAGGCTTTGATAGTCCTTACCTAGGCCTTAGCCATGCTTTTCTTGACCTTAGCTACGCCTTAGTTAGGCTTAACTGGGCCATACCTAGGCCTTACTTGGGCCTTAGTCAAGCTTTGTTTGGCCTTAACTAGGCCTTAGTTAGGCTTGACTAGGCCTAGACAAGGCATCGGTAAGGCCTAAGAAAGCTTGGATATGGATTATTTAACGCCTATGTAAGGCCTATTCAAGTGTGGCTAAACCCTAACTACGGCCTAGTCAAGCATGACTAAGGTCTATGTAAGGCATAGGCAAGCCTATCTATGGCTTAGGTAAGGCATCGGTAAGGCCTAGCAAATCATGGCTAAAGAGTAAATAAGGCCTAGGTATGGACTATGCAAGGGCTGGATAAGGCCTAGGTAATCCTATCCAAGGCCTAGAAACCCCTTGCTAAGGGGAATGTACGGCCTAGCCAAGCTCAGATAAGGCTTAGATAATACCTAGGTACGGCCTAGTCAAGCTTGACTAAGGCACAATCAAGGTCAATCAAAGCATGGCTAAGGCATGGATACGGCATAGCTAATACTTAGATCATGCTTATGTAATGCCTATCAAAGACTGGCTAAGGCCTAGGTAATGCCTCAGCATGCTTGGTCAAGCCCTAGGCAAGGCCCAATCAAGTCAGGCTAAGTCCGGGGTAAGCCTTGCTAAGGCATAGGTAAGCCTAGCTAAGGCCCATGTAAGTCCTGATGATAAGGCCTAGCAAAGGCCTAGCCAAGCCTGGCTAAGGCCTAGGTAAGGTCTAATAAAGCCTTCTAAGGCTTAGGCAAGGCCTATTCAAGCCTGGCTAAAGCCTAGCTAATGTCGAGCAAATCTTAATTAAGGCGTATACATGGTTCAACTACGGCTTAGGTAATCCTAGCTAAGGCCTAGAAAAGCCAAGCTAAGCCTTATGTAATGCATATTCAAACCCAGCCAAGGCTTAAATAATACCTAGGTAAGGCCTAGACAAGCCTGACTTAGGCCTAGCTAAGGGCAAGCAAAGCCTGGTTAAGGACTAGGTAATACCTTTGTAAGGCCTCCGTAGTGCCTATCTAAGGCCTATCCAAGCTCAGCTATAGTTATGACCTAAGTAAAGCCCAACCAAGCCTGACTAACGCCTAGCCAATGCCAAGCAAAGCCTAGTTAAGCCATGGCTAAGGCATAAGTAACGCCTAGTTAATGCTTAGCTAATACCTATCAAGGCCTGACTAAAGCCTAGGTAATGCCTCGGCATGCCTGACCAAACCCCAGGTAAGGCCTATCCACATCATAGCTAAGTCCAAAGTAGGCCTAGCTATGGACTAGGTAAGCCTAGCTAAGGCCCACGCCAGGCCTAGGTAGTGCCAATATCTCAACACCTCAAATGAAAAAACAACAGCTGAGGCGGCTGCTCTGATTGGTCGCGAGCGGTTACGGGATCTACATTTGGCCATGCCGCCTTTCACACATCATTGCATCTGTCAATCATCTAAAGATCTACATCAGGGAACAACAGAAATGCCTCTTGGCCAATGAGATTCTAATATTATGGCGGAAAAAAAGTGGATGTGGCGTAATTCAGATATTGATGACGTCACTGATGACATCATGAACTTTCGACCAATCAGAGCAGCCGCCCATTCTTCGCCTTTCAACTTGTCTCAGTGTTTGTTAAAAAGCCTGAGTGTAAAGCTATCAATGTACATAGAGTATAATTGCCATTATAAATAAGCTGTCAGTTAGTTTGAATTTATTCTTGTTGTTTAAAGCAATCAGGAAAACAACATTATCAATCACCTACACAATTACACAATTAATAAAAGCATAAATCACACGATTAGTCAGTTGATCTGTCTGTGAGCTAGCCAGCCATCTAGCCATCACAGATGTTCTAAAAGTACACGAATCTATCAAAATTCGGACTATCGAACCTTCGGACTAACTAACCCTCTGAAGTCGGGCTAACGGACCTTCTGAATTACGAACCTTCGGAATATTGACCCAAACAATATTTCGGACCAACGAACCTTCGGACGTATGCACCTTCGGAATATCGGCCCTTAAATATTGTGGTCCAGTTGAGTCATACAGGCGCCTTGAGGATTTTGTTAATCTTTTAACCCAAACTGACTTGCCAAATTTTATAAATTTGTTATAATGTATGTACATATGAGAAGTACACTGTTGTACATTTTGAATGTAACTGAATTGGTCAACTAGGCGGTGAGGTTGCCTATACAAACAAGAACTTCTGATAAAATGTTACATAACTGACATCTATTTTCCACTAAAATTTGGATACTATGCTTGATTGATATGCTTGTTAATCTTAAACCATCTGTCAAAGAGAAAAATAGCAAAAATACAATAGGACTACAATTAGTTCAAGAGCCATAGTTCATACCATAAATGCAGGAAAAGCCCTCTTCAAGTATCTGGATTTTAAAATATTTCGAGGGATGATGCTCGCCCCCCCCCCCCACACCGTAAAAGATAAGGTGTTAAGGGAAGGGAGAGGGAAACATCCCTCCATGATGATCCCCATGTCTACTTCTTACCTAGGGCGCCAATAACCATAGAGCCGGCCCTGGGTAACCAGTGCGATTGTGCCTTTGTCGGAAATGTAAACAAAATGACAGACCGACAGATAGACTTATACTAGTTGCGGGTCGCAACTAAAAAGTTCAAAGGTCAGGTCATTGGAAGGCACGGAGGGGTGGGTGACCCTGAATTCTCTGAATATGTTTCAACATGTATTTACCTACAGCCGACAAACTTATTGTAGCGGTGTATCGTTGGCTACCAGAATGTTTGTATAATGGATCCTTCCAGTTTTAGCTATGCCCCGCCCATCTCTATCTAAGCTCCACCCACACCTCGCTCGTGTCGGGATCGATCGATCTCTGAACTTCCTGACTATCACTTTCCAGAAAGCTGTACAGTAAGCTGTTGAATATTTGGAACTAATTTGACTGGGTGATGTTGCTGTAGCGCCCAGTCAAATTAGTTTCAAAATATTCAACAGCATGTTTCTTAAATATAAAAAAAACATGCAATTCTTACAACGTGTTGGACTATTAAGCGTTAAAGGCGGGCTTATGACGTCAGCATACACGTCGCGTAGTTGATTATAACGTCATATGATTGAGTGAGGAAATGGATTCATGAATTATCACTTCGTGTTGCTGATCGAGAATTACCAAAATTTGCTTAGATTGATCGTTGATAACGCAGCTTACTGGGCCGATGGTGGGTCGACACCGGGCCTATACTGAAAATAACGGCACGGTATATGCCTAGCATTGGTCCAGTAAGCTGCGTTATCTGGGATTGGTCGTATTCTCAAGATTGAAGGAAATTTCAATTTCCCTTTCTCCGAGATCTAACAATACTTACGATTACATTACTTATTGATAACAGCACCCTTAAGTTGGTGTGCCCTAAAAATCTTCAGATTTAGAAAGCTATAACGGGCTCCTGGAACCGGGTACCCGCCCCTCCCCCAACAAACAGGTACCCGCTACCATGAGCCAACTATATTGTTTGCATAACTAACAAACAAGAACTAACTCATGGCTTGCCTCAGTGGGGCTGGGGGTGGGGGGGGGGGCCAGTGTCCGTAATGTAATGGTAAGTATTGTTAGATCTCAGAGAAAGGGAAATTGAAATTTCTTTCATTCTCCTTCAATCAATGCTTACCAT
Organism: Chaetoderma sp. LZ-2023a; assembly: GCA_034401795.1. Classification (NCBI taxonomy): domain Eukaryota; kingdom Metazoa; phylum Mollusca; class Caudofoveata; order Chaetodermatida; family Chaetodermatidae; genus Chaetoderma; species Chaetoderma sp. LZ-2023a. Next base: position 65,010,185 of record CM067367.1, read on the forward strand.
TACATTACTTATTGATAACACGAGATTTGATCAGTAACCTGGTGGGAAGAGCCAAGCCATACAACGACTCTTTTGCCCCTAGTGAAAGATCTAGACTTAAACTTGTCACACAGAGACCTAGAAGGATCGACATATTTGGGACCGAATCACATCCGCATCACACCCCCCCCCCCCCACACCCTTTCTCTAAAAAGGGAAGAGAACTCATGAACACGCATCTCGCCTGAAAACGCAAGTATGCCAAGAGTGCTAACTGCTCTTGACACACATAAGCCTGGGAATGAGCATGAATATATAAGATGAATGAACATGATATATAAACATAATACAAAAAAACAGTCTGACTTGAATTATCTCATGACTTTTGGATTCCAGACACAACGTCACCAACCATCACATTTTCGACCAGACGTGACATTTCGGGTTGAGCTCCTCTCGCCTATCATCCCTACTATTGCATCAAAGCTACTAGAATGAGAACGATTAGTTTGGCCACTAGACTAGTGTTTCAAGACTGCTAAGGCGAGTGGATTGGCCGAGTCTGACATGTCCCTCATATAGTAATCCGTGAAAGAGGACTCACAGTGGGCGGTCGAGGCGGCTATTTCTTTAACATCGTGAGTCCTAGCACATTGCACCTGCTGACCAGTCGCAATCTCGTGGGTAGTCTGAATGCATTCAACTACCCAACGAGAGATAGAATCCATGGATGCAGCGCCATATGGTTTCTTATGGCAGATCTACAGATGTCTATCATATAACTGTAGAGAGTCCGTCGGTTTTTTGTACTTGATCAAACCACGGACTGGATACCAGGCACTGGCATCACGATCAAGCCTAGCTAGTTTTGGTATAATGATCGGTTTGCCAGGATATTTCAAAGATTGATTCTTTGACATAAATTCTGCTCTTGGCAGCAGTCGCAGACCCTCTCCACAGACAATAAATCGGTCCCTCTCTGCTGAAAGTGCATGGATCTCACTGCGCCTTCTGGCTGAGGAAGCTGCCAATAGAAAGACCGCCTTAAGAGTCAGATGCTTTAGACTAACCGAACCCAAAGGTTCGAAAGCGTCCTTGGCTAGCACATTAATCACCAAAGATAGCCTCCAGGCTGGAATGACTACCGGTTATCTCAGCCGGAGACTGCTCATTCCCTTCATGATCACGTTCAACTGGGCCACCTCTGGACTATCCCTGTTGGCTAGACAAGGGATAACTGATGCCAAAGCTGACTTGTATCCAGCAATCATGACAGGAGCTAATCATGTAAAGAATAGCTCACAGAGAAAGTCTGCTATTTGCTGAATAGTGGATTGAAAGGGATCGATATCCTTTCCTTCACACGATTCTGCAAATTTGTTAAACTTGTGGCTATATGACTTGAAGGTTGACTCCTTATCGTGGCTGCGATGAACCTCAGAGCCTGTTGAGAAAAGCTTTCTGACGTGGAACATTGTTTGATAACATCCACGCAGTCAATTTGACCATTTCGGACCATTCATGTAGGAAGCAACCCTTGGCATGGGAGATTATGTACACGTGCATCCATCTCCAGCTTATCACTAGAGCGTCTGTATCGACGGCATTTGATTCTGGAATCGGTGAGACATAAGTCAGGATTTGAGCATTTTCCTTTGTGGTGAACAAGTTCACACTGGGTTTGCCCCAATGCTTACAGATCCTTCATAGAACCAGAGGGTTGAGAGAGCATTCTGTTGGCAGAATTCTCTGTCTGCGAGACAGACCATCTGCCAGAATGTTCAATCGCCCAGGAATATGAGCTGCTTTCAAAACTACTGAATAATTCCTGCACCATTGACTCAAGTGACACACCGTCATGCTCATTGTGGGAGACTTGGTTCATCCTTGGTAATTTATGTATGATACCACTGTCAAATTGTCCGACCGTATCAATATCACCTTGCCCCTGACTTCTGGAAGAAATCTCTCCACTACCAGTTCCACCCCATCATTTCTAACAGATTGATATGCAGCTGACTCTCTAGGAGAGTCCATGTGCTTGAAACCTTGTGTTCTCCCAGGCAAGCCCACACCTCTCCAGCAATGCATTCTTGTACATGGACAGCTGTGGTGGGGTAGGTGAAGCGAAACTCCTACTAGGAGATACTGACGCTCCTTCTACCATGCAAGTTGCAACAACTTTGGCTCCAAAACTGGTACCAGCTTTGACAGGGGTTCTGTTCTCTGTTTCCCAGAGACATCAGATACAACTCGATAGGTGTTTGCATTAGAGCCGCGTACGAGATTACCTGCTCCATGGAGACGATCGTGCCTAGCATCTGAAGAAACCTCTTCGCTTGAATGAGGTTTCCCAATCGAAAGCTCTTGAGGATGGCTATCAGAGACTCCACTTTGGGCTCTGATGTGTAAACCTTGCCTTCCTTGAGATCGAATCGCATCCCCAAATAAACGAAGTTTTGAGTGGGTGTCAACTCGGATTTCTCCTTGTTGACTATCCAGCCTAGATCTGAAAGTAATTTCAGAGTCAGAGCAGTATCCACCTCTAACCTGGCGGGCATGTCCGCCTTGATAAGTCAATCGTCTATGTAGGTGTGAAGCGTCATATTCTCTCTTCTGGTATACGCTGTCACCGCTAGGACCACTCTGGCGAAACCCCTTGGAGCTGTCGACATGCCGAATGGAAAGGGAGAACTACTAACTCCCAAACACGGTTTTGAAACGCGAATCTCAGAAATATCTGACAACCCCTGTTCATTGGAATGTGAAAATATGCATCTTTCAGATCGATTGACACACACCACATTTCTTTCCTCAATCCTGTCATGCACATGGATAAGCCAATTTAATGGTCTGAGATTGAGTACGGGTCTCCAACTCCCTGTGTTCTTGGGGACAAGGAACATATTTGAATAGAAGCCTGGAGTGTTCTGGTTTGCTGGCTGTATTGCTCCCTTCAGAAGCAAGCCTGACACTTCGTTTTGGATGACTTCTACCTTGTCTGGATCCCTTGGTATGGGAGTTCAGACAGGTGCCAAAGACAGATTTTGTGGTGGGAAATCCCACCACTCTGGCATGTACCCTGAGATATCCATCCCAGGACCAGACTGTCTGACGTCACACTTCATCAAGCCTCGACGAAATGCATGAGCCTTCCACCCACCATAGGCGCATTGACGCCTAGGGCGGGTGTCTGGCTCGCGATCTGCTCCCCCTATTAACGAGAGAGAGAGAGAACCATTTTGGTCTCAGCGTGGGCCTGACTGGCACTGCTGTTCCTGTCGCACAGGTACGGTCCAGACAGATGTAAAGGGAGCTACCATACCCTCATTTATGATCCGCTCCCTTCTTTCTGCCGTTGGAGGACTTCCCGTTGCCCTTGCCCTTACCACCTCCCGGGCGATCAGGGCCACGACTAGGGTGGGCAGGGGCCTCCACAGCCTTGCTCGCCTTCTTAGACGCAGGTGGCCGAGAAGGCGCAGCAAGTCCACTAGAATCTGGCTTGGATTTCGCCATTCACTTATGCTTCTTTTGCTTCTTGGAGGAAGGCTTGGCGACTAACAGTTTCGATGAAGCCCCTAGTGTGTGCGCTTGATGCACCAGCTCTAGCTGCATATTGACTGCTAGCTGACTTTGCGCAATGCTCGCCGTGTCCTCTAAGATGGCCGACCCTTGCCCACCAAAGATGCTAGGATCGTTCAGGGGAGTTCCAAGCAATCTCACCATGATAGGCGAAGCCGGACGCATATGGTCAAGGACCATCTGCCTCCTGGACTTGGTTACACACGCCTGCACCACCAGAAGCATATGGTCAACTATGGACTGGATCCTAGCAGCGAGCAAACCCCCGCCCATATGGATGCTACCGATGGATGGAACATGTCTTCCTCGGATGTGGTCAAGACCGTGGACGGGTCAACCCTGGCTAGCCAAGCCAGAGCATCCGCCCAGTCCAACTCCGAAGAAGACAACCCCGTAAACACATCACCCATTGATGTGCTTATGGGTCTACCAGCAGCGGCCTCCCGGCTAGGAGCCACTGCTGGATAGCCAACAACACCGGTACCGTGCGATCCATAAAACCCTGTGTGTGGCCGCCGGACCATGCGAGATAGGTGTATACCATGCCTGGCCAGCAACATCCATCGCCGTGTCAGGTGCCAGCACTGGACAGGTGGCCGGTACTGATGCAGCCTCAACTATGGGCAGAGCAGCTGCCATGGCTTGCACCAAACCAGAAAAATGGAGGGCGGTTCCATCCAGGATGGAATCGACCTCCATACACTCCACCCGCTGTTTCTCAGGCCACAACAACCTATCCTCCTCGGCTTCCTCATCCTCAGACCCCGAAGAGTCATCACTGGAAGAGGAGACACTGGGGCCATCTTGACAGCCCCCATGCCTGACAGACTGGCTACCGCTACTGGACCACTCAGAGTTGCCACGGAGAAGCAGTACCCATCAGGCCAGAGCCTGACGGGACCGCCAGGGGCCCGTACGAGATGGCACCCCTGGTGACCAGTCCAGAACCCTGTCCAAGAACAGGGTCCATACCAGACATGGAGAGAGGTTGGACCACAGACTTTGGGATTAAAACGACACCACCGTGGGCATGACACTATGCAAGAAACCTTGCAGAGTCCGAACCATGCAGGGGATGCCATCTCCGATCCCTCGGAGTGCAGACGAGAAGGGCCCTCATAGGCTGAAACGGACGTGCCTCGATTTGATTTCGCACCACCTGACCCCACGTCAGATCCAGCCAAGTCCTTCTGGGCAAGGAATCTAACCATTTGCTAGATGGGCCACACTTAACACGATTCACAATGGTCATCAACATTATATTTAGAACATCGGAAACAGACATGTTCCTTGAACATAGCCCTGACAATCGTATGGCACTCAGTGCACGACGGCGGAGCGGGCCTGGCCTGTAAAACAAGCACACGGCCTCAATAAGCAAGCAGAATGACACAGAACGGAAGGAAGACATATAATTTTCAAATAGTTTGACAATAAATTATAAGTTAACCCTCCAGCACCCAACACCAGAAACGTCACAACCAAGATCTTGTAAGCTGGCGATAAGAACGTGAACGGGCCAACATACACCCATAAATTGATCCTGCAGGTTATATAAACGGAACGGGGAACCATATCGGATACATTCGCGGAAATTTAAGAATCAATTCCGAAATTATACTACACAGACGAATGACAAACGATACGAGAAGGAACAACATAATGAATTAACACTACTGCCATGGAAAACACATCTTATCAAGAATTTTGAAATAACCGATCAATGCAAACAGATCAGTAATAAAACGCAAAACTTGACATAATTCATAAGTTTCTGGTACTAACGCACGCAGTTACCAAGAATAAGATGCGCGAATTAACAATACATTTTCTTTACCAAAATAATCCGAGCCGTAAAAGCATATGATGTCACCCGCTCGGATCACGAGACTGAACGACGTAAGCCGATTTTAGTGTTAAAAACCCCAGACAACGCCTGATCACCGTTGGGGCTAAAGGAGGCCATCATACCTGACCTATTTCGTTGCGCCATACGTCCCAGTTCTGCGGTCAGTAAATGGGACATACAACACACACGAAATTTCAGAAACATAAGTCTCCACTATAACTACATTATTAATAGAAAAATACGATCAGGGTGTCGGTGGCGTTCTCCATTTTAATCCAATTATATATCCAGGAAGAATCAGGCACAAAAGCACAGTAAATAATCACAGGAAACACTTATATTACTTATATGTTGATCTTGTTGCTATGCAAACAAGAGTAGCTGGCTCATGGTGGCGGGTATCCGTTTGTTGGGGCGGGTACCCGGTTCCAGGATCCGGTTAGAGCTTTCTAAATATGAGCATTCTTAGGGCACAGCAACTTAGGGTGCTGTTATAAATAAGTAATGTAATGGTAAGTATTGATCGAAGGCGAAATCGCATGTCTAACTCCAAAGTTAGTTCGACTATTGATTGTTGAGTCACTTGCGTGGTCTGCTTATTACAGGCTTGTTGATGGTTTCATGGTAAATAATGGGTGCTACAGCTGCATCAGAGAATACAATAAAGGGGCCCATTTTCGCTATGCCCCTCTCCTAACTGTCACGTATTCAGGCCTACAGTTCCTACTATGTGGGCATTGGTTATACTTCTTCCTGGTATTAGCGTTCCGTTTAGAACTGAGTTTTATCAGAAAGGAAACATTCAAATTATAAGTAGTTAGAATTGAATGTGTTTCTTAACTTTAACTTGACTGCAGTTGTCCATGGTTATTAATCATTTCAATCCTAAAATCCCAATATATCAAATTCGGGAAGCTCGTGCAGAAACGACTTTGAATATTTTGAAAAGAATAGAAGTCCGTGCTCCCATACGATATATTGAGAAAACCTCACAATTGATCGTAGCTCAATACAATGTCTTACATGCAAGATAACAATTATACGGAGTTGTCTCCCTTTGATTGTTCTAGCCATTTATTTAGTAAATATGTACCCCAATACAGTGATCCATTTCTAGCTATGCCCCGATCAATTGTAGGTTACAAGCTTCCCCCAACCTCCTACACTTGTTGGAATCGATTTGGAAATTCCAAACGTTAATTCTCAGAGTTGAAATTCCAAGGTAACTATACAGGTAGGTTGACCCTGTTTATTAAATTGTAAATTCAACAATACAACTCGTACACGTTTGTGAGATACTTTTAGATTTTCATATATGGGGCTACTTCATTTTGATTGTAACATCAGCTAAAATATGACGTATCTGATTGTGATGACAAATACTTGAGTGACAGCTCGGATCCCTTTATTGATTGGAATATTGCAGTCTTTCTCGTGTTTTTCTTCCATTCCCATTTAAATAAATTAATGCCGTCTTACAGCTTTTATACAAACTATCCACCTCCGCTGCACCATGTAGCTCCAACATCGTCGCTTAGTTTAGTTGTCTGTGTTAACCCCTATATTTTTCTCTATTTACAGACCATCATAGCTATAATCTTCATCATTCCTGGTGATATCAATACATTAATAGAAATGTATAGCTTTGTCACGTGGCTTGTGTACGGCTTCTCAGCAGCTACACTGCTCGTGCTGAGATACACGCGGAAAGATCTCCACAGACCGTATAAGGTGAGTCATGTGATGTCTACTCTGTTCTTTTCTTGATAAAGTGGCCCAGAGATCAACGATTCATCCCCTGTTTATTTGAGACAAATTATCGCAAGAGGCGTTGGGAATAACGTTGTGTATGAAACGTTATATCATGTCAAGATTCTATGTCAGTGCATTCTCTAAGTCACTTTGAAAGGGCGACACAATTTGGTAGAAAATCTTGGACTGGGTGTCATCCATTCAATGGAAGTGAGTTTATTAGTTTTCCACTCATCTCATGGGATGTGTGAAATGTTTCCTTTTTCACGCCCTAGATCCTTTGAAAATCTGTGTTGCCAGACAAATAGTTAACAGTTTATTATTTTTAATGTCCAAATTCACACTAGAAAGCTTGAAAATAGAATTGTTAAATTTGTCAACCTTATTTTAAAGGCTTAGATGGGTACCTCAAGCCTCAACGTACTGAAGCTAAATAAATCTTAACATTATGATGATTTCTTTCTGTATAAATCATTATAACTTTAGTTGTTAATTTGAATTAGGACATCAGACCATTATATGCTAAGATGTATTTCGTTTCACTACATTGAGGTACACAATTTAAGGCTCTCTTTCGTTCTAGTATTATTTTTCAATGCTGTTTCAGGTGCCAATTGTTGTGCCTGTGATCGTTCTTTGTGCAGCAACATACTTGTTCTTATCACCCATCATCAGCACACCTAATCTTACACAACTATACGGATTCATCTTCATCTTCCTCGGCCTTGTTGTCTATTTTATTGTCATCAAGTTCAAACTCTACCCGCCATTTATGGGTAAGTCTATGCCAATAAAATTACATTATTTGTAAATGAATGAATGAATGAGTTTATTCTCGTGAACTCCAGAGAGCTATTGAGAAATGCTATACATGTACAATATTTACATATTAAATTATTATTATTATTATTATTATTATTATTATTCATTTATATATTATACATTAGGCATATATAGCCTATACTGATAATACGCCTCATTCTCACAAACATGTTCATCTCTGATTATAATTTCAATATTACCTCATTAAGGTTAGCTTTGTTATTAATGTGACGTAGCTTTATCTCTTGGATTATTGTCAGAGGAAATCAACGAGACAGGAATATAATTCATTTCATTCATTTTAATAAAAGAATCATGATCATATTTGGAGCGGCAGATTAGCTTAATGAAATTATGTGCGAATTTCAGATTTCAATCGATTGCTTAACAATTCAATTCAGTTTATTACTCCCAGACTTTATACAAAGTATGTGGGGAACATATTTACATTCATATAGATATATACTAATGGTGTACAAGTGTACATGTTTATAGCAGGGTTTTTTGTTTCAGCAATAACAGTACTACTGCTAGTAGTAGTAGTAGTAGTAGTAGTAGTAGTAGTAGGAGGAGGAGTAGTAGTAGTAGTAGTAGTAGTAGTAGTAGTAGTAGTAGTAGTAGTAGTAGTAGTAGTAGTAGCAGCAGCAGCAGCAGCAGCAGCAGCAGCAGCAGCAGCAGCAGTAGCCGTCATCGTCGTCGTCGTCGTCGTCGTCGTCGTCGTCGTCGTTGTTGATGTTCAGTACTAGGTCAGGGGTAAGAACACATTTTAGAGTGTTATAACTATTGCGACTAGTGCCTCTAATCTCATTGTATAGCACACCTCGGCATACAAATTGAGCAACATTATTCTATTAACGTGAAATTACTTTTGTTATATAAACATGGCTTTCAGCCATTCTATATTTCTCGATATGAGCACACGTGTAGTAGTCAACAAAGGATTTTCGTTGGTTAGATAACGCGTAAGAAATATTTTGATTGGTAAGATAATGTGTAATAATGCAACATACGCCTTTGCATGTTATATGCAGAAATTTTAAAAGGTGGATTAAAAACAATCTCAAGTCTAAAATAACAATGTTTTGGCTGTCATTATTTTTTGTGGAGATTTAATCAGAACTCTTAGAAAGTGATGCGCCACAGCGACAAAAACGAATAGCGCAAAAAACGTGCGTTCCAACAGGTTTCAATGGCAGATTTTATTGAAAAATTTGTTATTTTTTTCAGTTTATGTGATAAAAAAAATCTCAAACTCTTCCCCATTTCATATCACTATTATCAAGCTCTTCAAAAACTATCACATTACGCCCGCGAAAACTCGTGTAATGTGATAATTTTCCACTCGGTTGATAATAGTGATATGAAATGGGACCTCGTTCCAGATCCTCTATTTACATAATTTGACTACTTGTGATAATTATGTAATGGACGAATCCAGTTTCTCAATCAATCATATGACATCATAATCAACTATGTCATGAATGGTGTAGATAAATTCGTCACGAAGGCATAATTAAGGAATCGAGCGTATCCATCAATCATATGACATCATAATCAATTACGTAACATGTAGGCTGACGTCACAATCAATTACGTCATGAATGACTCAATTTAGTCCGTCTTAAATCCTTAATATTCTGTCAGGTTGTACTGTCTGTACTATTTAATAAACATGTTGTTGAATATTTTGAAACTAATTTGACTGGGCGCTGCTGCTTCTATAGGCAGCAACAGCAACCGGTCAAATTAGTTTCAAAATATTCAACAGCTTAGCTGTAGGCCTTTAGTTTTCTGGAAATTGAGATTCATGGAGTGCATGGGATCGAACGATCCCAACACGGGCAAAACTTGGAAGGCGCTTAGCTAGAAATGGGCGGGCATGGTAAAACTGAATTAGTCCATTGACTGGTCTTAGGTAAGCACATAATTTCAGACTGACAAGTAGTTGACCATTAATATGTACTGGCAGTTAAATATGTCCTTATATAGCAAAGATTTATCTATGGATTTTTATTGTGAATTGTGTGTGTTTTATTTCAGCTCGACTAACACGGCTCCTACAGTTGGCACTGAATGTCGCAGCACAATGAACACTGTTACGTCTAAGATTATTTCTTAGTTCTTTTCTTTTTCTTATACCTAACCATCTAATTTAGGTATTCTTATTATTATTATTTATTGAATATTATACATAAGGCGTCGAATCGCTTTCAAATTTGGCGACCAACCTTGGTGGGTCTGGAATGGGGGCTCCCATAGTGATGGTATCTGGGAACATGTCACAGCAAACTTTGAAACCTAGGCTCTCTGATGAGAGGCCATTTCAGGGACTCACATTTACTGCATTAAAATTCATGTGAGCAATGAACTTTAAATATAGAATCTCAATGGGGGAATCCAGTTTTTCAGTCAATCATATGCCATCATAATCAACTACGTCACATGTAGTCTGATGTCATAATCAATTGCGTCATGACTGCCGCGATTTGGTCGGTAGGCAACAACAGCACCCATTTAAGTTAGTTTCAAAATACTCAACAGCTAACCTTATAGTTACCTTGAAAATGGTACCGTGGAAAGGCATGGTTCAAAGTATTTAAATCGATCCCAACACGCCCAAAGAGCTTAGCTACAGAAGGACGTGGCATAGCTAGAATTGGATGTCGGTCTGCCTGTCTGGCTGTCTATCAATTTTTTACATTCCTGACAAAGCTGACAAAGCTGTAAATATAGCTTGACCCACTTATTAAATAAATATCTTTAAAATATATATCTGTGTTAGATTTTTAAATGTATTTCCACTCCGATATGTATCTTTGATTACGCAGGTTACTGAGCATGTACTGAACCAAATACGTGGTAATACTGAGGTTATTTTATATTGTTGAGTCAAATATAGATTGTTATTGTACAAGGCCACGTTGTTTTGAAATCGGTATTGGGCCTGCGGCGTCGAGTCCAATACGGATTTTTCTACACAACGTGGACGAGTACAATAACAATCCATATTTGACTCAACAATGTCAAATGACCTATTTATTATGCACCTATTACAATTATCAGAAAATAAACACACACAAATCAACATAAATTTACTTTAATTTCAATATCATAAGAAACATTTTCATGAGAAAACGTGGACAAGGTGTCCATTCTTCCTGAGGTAAATGGCACTTGCTGATCATCAAATTTATCGGTATCTCCTTCAAAAAGCATCTTGTAACTATTAATAACGAAAGCTTATACTTTATCACGCAATAGAAGTTACCCCCCTGTGCCAACGACACATGAAGAAATCAATGGAGAAAGAGTTATCGTTCGAACTGCTTTTAAGCGGCCGTCCAATACGGATTTTACCGTCCCGTCGTCCAATATGGAAAAATTATTGGATGGTCACGTGGTATAACTGGTATTGGCCCAGTAGGTCTAACCTGTGCTATCAGGGACGCTTCTGCTTTTACTAATTATACTCACATTCTCACATAGAATACACGCATGTATTAAACTATTTGCTTGCTTGCTGGCGAACTTCATTATATATCATAGTTGAAAAGAAAGGAGGCTAATTCACCAAAGTAATAGGCTTAATAATTGTAATGTATTTAACAAAATAATAGTGTGCGTGCGTGTGTGTGGTTTTGCAGGTATATATGTGTGCCTGTCTGTATATGCGCAAATGCATGCAAATATGTAAGTATGTGTGTAAGTGCGTAAGTGTACATGTATACGTGGGCGCATGTGTGTATGTGTAAAACTATATTTGAGTAGGCATATATGGGTGCGTGTGGGTGCACTGTATAGCCTATGTGTGCGAGTGTGTTTCTGCAATCTCATGTATGTGTGACAGGTGCGTGTGTCTATGTGCGCCCATGAGAAATTGGCATTATTCCGAACCAATTATCATTGAATTGGGTTTCGCGATTTAATAATAACAATAATAATAATAATAATAATAATAATAATAATAATAATAATAATAATAATAATAATTATGTTGTTTTGTGTAGTATGCCTATGTGTTAATATCATCTCTCCTATCTGCGTGTTTGTGATATACGGAAAGAAAATGACAAATAATGAAAAAATACTTTTTAGTAACAATTCTAAACTAAAGGCCGCTGGTTCGAACCCGATATATCTGTCTGATTATCCGCAAAATGATAACCCTGTTTGTGGAGTAGATAAGTCTTACCACTCTCGCGCTGTGTAAATAATTCGTTAATTAAATGTCCATAATACCGCAACGGGTGAATCCAAACTGTCGATCATGTAGGCCTATGTAATCAATTACGTCACGTGTAAGCTGGCGTCGCAATCATAATTGACAGAAATTCTCCGTCATGAACTGAAGTAGTCCGTCAAGTTGCGCGAATTGTATGTCTGGTTGATTTACTATTTACCGGTAATAAACATTCTGGTGAATAGTTTGAAACTAATATAACTGGGCGTTGTTGCAATATTCAACAACTTACCTGTATAGTTACCTTGATATTTGGGAATTCAGGCTTCGATCGATCCCAACACGAGAAAAACGTGGGCGGAGCTTAGTTTGGCATGGGCGGGGCATAGCTAAATGTGGATTCATCCATTGCCTTAAAAATTAGTTTAATCCTTTAATGACTAAATTTCTTCAAAAAATTCAAATATTTACTTATTGAATGTCCATTTGCAGGCCAAGAGAAAACTATTTTTGAAAATTTACCACTGGATTGACTGGCTCGGTTATCGAGCCAGTCATTCCAGTGGTAAAATTTCAAAAATAGTCTTCTTTTTTCCTTCAAATGGACATTCCTCAAGACCCCTACAGAGGCCGGTCTTGGCCGGCTTCGCCATGACAGGGTTAAAATACCATTAAATTGAATGAAAGGATATTAATCTACACGAGGCTATTTACAATGTTTAGAGGGCATTATGTCGGTTCTTTAAATGCTTTCTTTATATACATATGCGTGATTATCAGCCTGAATCTCATTGTCTCCATCAATGCAGTATTTCATCTAATTTTATGTCTGATAAACAATAGTTTACCATAGTTGACTATTTTCCCGTCGAACGAGCGGGTTACTTTCAGACTAACAGGTATAACGCAATAGAAATTTGTTTGAGTTTGGGGCCACACGATGTTGGTTATTACGGTCATCCGTGAACAAGCTGCGTTTACCTGGCACGCGGGGTGCGGAATGCGGAACGTGGAACGGAAAACGGGTACGCGGAATGCGGGTATCGCGTGTACCATTTACCTGCACGCGGTATCATTGCGTTATTTTATTACATTTTTATTGGTGATATTGTGATATTTCTATCAAATTTCTTTCAAAAGCGACAACACATTTCTTACGCTTTGATATCTGGTGTGAGACTGAGACCATTACAAAATGTTTATGTACGGAGGCGAGAGATGTGGATCCAAAATGGGCGAATGCTGACGACTAGATTCAAAATGATACCTTGGCCTAATCTAACAACATGTAATTATAATATTACTGATTTCTTTAATTTTTTCGACAAATTAGTTCTTATAATTTTAGACGATACATCAGCTTTAACTACTTTGAGTACCCTTTCGTTGCAAGGTTACACGTGCTCTATCCCGCAACGGAATCTTTTCCGTCCGGAAGAAATCGCTACACAGAGCTATCGGGTTTTCCGCATCCTGCGGTCCTGCGTTCCGCATACCGCTTACCGCGTGCAAGTAAATGGATGAAGGAAACTAGTAAAGAGCAATCTGAAGTATATTCCGCGTTCCGTTTCCGCAACCCGCTTTCCGCATTCCGCGTGCCAGGTAAACGCAGCTATGGCGCCCAAAGTCGAAGTGATTGTCATAGACATATTTTACTGGCAAATAATGCTAGAGTCAAACATCGAAAAATTCTGTGATATTGGCAGACGCTCTCTATACGTATTGCCACCATGCATTGTTAGTGATATTGTTGAATATAACAGCTATAGATAAGTACAACTATTGACTCAATAAAACAATTCGGGATAATGTAATTATTGGTGTCTGTATTAATCACGGAATAGAAGTACCGGTTTCCAGCTATGTCCATCCCATTTCTAGCTAACCAGCGCACGTTTTGGGATAAATCTATTTACTTCGAAATCTGAATTCCCAGAATCCCAATTGCCAGGTAAATATACAAGTATGCTGTTGAATATTTTGAAACTAATTTGACTGGGTGCCCTTGCTGCCTATGCCAGCTCACTGGTGACGTGATGGCGGAATCCAGTTTAGCTATGCCCCGCCCATCTCTAGCTAAGCTCCACCCACACTCCCCCCCCCCCTCCGTGTTGGGATCGATCGATCCATGAACTCCCTGACTATCGGTTTTCAGAAAACTATACAGGTAAGCTGTTGAATATTTTAAAACTAATTTGACTGGGTGCTGCTGGCACCGAGTCAAAATAGTTTCAAAATATTCAACAGCATGCTTATTAAAGAGTAAAGATGTGCAATTCGTCCAACAATGCTTTAGTCCGTCACCAGTTATGCGTTCGTAACGAACTTAATTACGTCATTCATGACGCCATTTATTATCACGTCAACATCAACGTCACGTAGTTGATTATGACGTCATATGATGGATGGATAAACTGGAAGGGTCCATTGATTACGACGTCAGATACGTTAGTGACAGATCTGATCATCGACTGAACGTCAATTTGTCTTTGTTCATTTAATACTTTCTTGTTATTCATCAATGTGTGGACTTCCATTAAGTCAAGGCCAACGTCTTTATTGAGCAGACATGGGTATATTGATCAAGACCTTTTGCCTCCCTTTCCCAACACTTGTTTGACTGGATGGTTGACAGCCCTGCGCTCTTCAGCAATGTCCAGCAAGTTGTAGCCGTCTCCTTAGTAGTGTTAACAATGAGAAAATGTCATTATACAGTTAGGTTTTGGTCATATGGTCAGGCCAACTGACATCAAAGACTCGTCGTAGAAGCTGGACGGAATATTCGTCTATTCAGGTCTCGAAAGTGCGATTGTCATTGACCGACCATGCCTCTTTCTGAGCATTGCGACACTTGCTTTGGAGAAAGCCAGCTTGTTATCGGGATGGAATTCTGATTGACATACGTAGACTTTAAATTGTCCTTAAAATTGATTCTCCAATTGTCTGCCTTACTGCCTTGTTCACGCGCACTACATAATTTAAGACACGATGTCACAATGTATCACCACTAACTGCGATAGGCCTAGCTCAGTAGGTAGAAGACCGTAGAACATGATCCAGTCGACAACTAATACGGCGTTGCATAAAGCAATAACCAATGATAAAGAACACCTGAACTCGGACAATAAATATACAACTCAAACGACGAAAATGGCAATGGCTCTAGCCGCAGTGACCGAGAAGACAATGTCTGACCATGCCATAAAAGGGTCCTGCTGCTGCAGCAGCATCAGCAGCAGCAGCAGCAGCAGCAGCAGCAGCAGCAACAACAACAACAACAACAACAACAACAACTACTACTACTACTACTACTACTACTGCTGCTGCTGCTGCTGCTTCTGCTGCTACTACTACTGCTACTGCTACTGCTACTGCTACTACTACTACTACTACTACTACTACTACTGCTACTACTTTATTTTCTGGTGTCTTCTTCTTTTCGATCGCTGGTATAACACTTGGGGAGCCGTTCGCAAAATGAAATGTCTGGTTTTCTGCAGTTCTTCCACATGCCCATACAGCTTTTCAAGAAAAGAAGTTGACAAAGGCCAAATCTCTTCTCTCAGCGGCTGATACGTACTGCAACATTGAAGTATGTGCTCTGTGGTCTGTTCTGCCGCTCCACAAGGACACGCGGGCGATGTCGTAAGGTGGAACCGCATGTACATGTGTTGGTTTAGTCTGTTGTGTCCAGTGCTGAGACGAAAAATGGTCACTTGCTCTGGCCTCGGGAGATGATGGTAGGCATCTTCTGAGTGAGGTGTTCTATAGAGTGACTTGATGATAGCCTTCATCTCTGTATGGGTAACCATGTTTTCTGTCTGATTCTCTTCTGCACTCACCATTGCCATCTTGTCTGCTTCCTCATTTCCTTGAACTCCACAGTGTGAGGGGATCCACTGCAGTGCTATCCCAAAGCATTTGATGGTTTGTAGTGTTTCTTCAAGTTGTGGCAACTTACCTTTGGTGATAGCCTCAAGGACGGAGCGGGCATCAGATAAAAAGACAATCTGTGCAATAGGGTCTGCTGTTCTGCTGATGGTATTAGCTGCATGAACCAGTGCTTCGACTTCATCTCTGTAGTTTGTGCAGTGTTTGCCTGTCGGTATTGCAGCTGTCTCATGTTGTCCGTTTGGATACTGTATGTGCAGTTCGGCACCTCCGCTCCTAATTGCATCTTTGGCTGATCCATCTGTGTAGATCCTTATCCATGTCTCCTGAGGGTACATGTCTTCCAGCATGGCTAGGGTCAGGGCCTTCTTGCTCACATCACTGTGTTCATCTTTGGTTGTGAGATGAGGTACTGTGGTGCGAATAGCTATGCTCTCTAGTTTGTTTTCCCAGGGTGGAGGATCAAGGGTCTGGTTTGGGTCTTCTATTTGTGCTGGCAACATTTCTTGGTGTTTCCTTTGAAGTGCTTTTGTCTCTTTCACAAAACTTGATCTTTTAAGTCTTCCTGATGACAGCTGTGCTTGCCTGATCTTCATCGGGTGGTTGTTGAACGATTTGAACTTTGCAGCTTGGATCAGTGCTTTGCATTCCCTTCCTTTGCTAAGTGGGGGGGGGGGTGCCTGCTGTCTGCTCCATTTTTTCTATTGGTGTTGATCCACCAGTGATGATGCGCAGTGCCTGGTTTTGTACTCTGTCGAGGTTCTGTTGATGAGATTTAGCTGCTGTCATCCATGAGCTGGATCCATACTCAAGGTGTGGTCGTACGGCACCTAGGTAGATGGTCTTGAGGATCCTTTCATTGGCACCCCACTTTGTTCCTGCCAGCTTCCTCATGATGTTTAACTTTCTTCTGGCCTTCGCCTCTGCGTTCTGGATGTGCTCCTTCCATGTTAATCGTCTGTCATATGTGACTCCCAGGTATGTCTGCTGGCCCTCGTACTCTCGAGTGGAGTATCACCCAGTGTCAGATTGCCAACCTTGGTTTTGGTGGACAGTGAGAATAGCATGGCTGATGATTTTTCTTTGTTGATGGTTCTGGTGTCATAATATCATACTTATCTGGTGTGTCTATAGAGCAGAGGTTTGCTGGATGACCCAAGTAAATTACATCAGCACTATAAGAAAAATGTCTTTCAATATGTATCTTACACTTTTGCACATCCCGAACAGTGATAAGTCGCCATTGGTCATGGTTCAACATTCATGCCTGTAGTTCGACAGTACTGTTGAAGCTGGTATCTCTCATCAGCATGTCGATGTATGTTAAAGGCGGTCTGCCACACTTCCGGTTCCCATAATTTGGTTTTGTAGTTCGGATCGACCGGACAGGTACCGGCCGTACCAGCCAAGCTGGGTACGCGCCGCCCGTCCTGTATTCGTTCCCTGAACACGCCCCCCTGGGTAGAGCCATAAGCGTATATGAGCCTATGAGAGAGATCGCGTTATAAAAACGACTACGTTCGTTAAAGTGCATAGTGCCCATGCGCACGCTTAAATCTTATTTTTGACAGAGTGCATAGTTTACGACCAAGATAGGATGACGCTTTTAGTGTACCGAGACGGTACAACGTAATCCTTTTTAATCTCCTGTTCCCGTCGAATCTGGCATTGGTCAAGACTAGATTTCGACGGGCTTTCCAAATCTGTAAACCGTTTCAAAAACGGTTAAGAAATGGCTGAGTTTTCCACGGAAAACCCCTTTTGATTATCTTCAAAATATTGCCGTGACGTCATAACCACGTGTACGCAGAACCTCTAGAATGTTCTAGAACATTCGACTGTGTTATTATTAGCTACGCGCTGATTGGCTGTTGCTCGACCGATGATTGGTTGGAGCCTACGCTTGTGACGTCACGAGTAGTATAAAAGGAGACAAGATCCAGAGCTCGAGAGCA
This sequence comes from Chaetoderma sp. LZ-2023a, assembly GCA_034401795.1. Lineage (NCBI taxonomy): Eukaryota > Metazoa > Mollusca > Caudofoveata > Chaetodermatida > Chaetodermatidae > Chaetoderma > Chaetoderma sp. LZ-2023a. The sequence goes on from CM067367.1 coordinate 65,028,195, forward strand.
TCCTCGGCCAGGGGCCGAATAGGTTGGCTCTGTGTCAGCGATGATCAGCACGACAGGCATTACGCAGATCACTTCGCTTTCTGTCGGTTTCTCTCCCGTAGCCAGCAGTAATCCAACCCACAGCACTAAAGCAATTTTGTAACTCCCATTGCATTTTTGGAACTTTTTAGATATTGTTCACGAATATATCAAGAAATAATTCGGAACTCGAACTTGCGGTGAGGCCTTTCCCGGCCTGAAAATGTGATTCTACAGATGTAGAGGCAGCGATGTTCTTTGGTGGATGACTCGCCGGATTTGCCGGCCACGCCAAAAAGTGGTTATTTGACCGTCCCTGCACTGATATCGTGCAGGTTTATCTCAACTTTTCGCCCGCAGCAAGTAAACTTTGCCTGGTACGTCTTCAGAGCTGGTTGACGTACTCCGCACCGTTAAGCTTAGTTATGTATCTTCATCTACATTTAACAACCCCCGCTTATGATCGGGTTGTTGTCAACTTCCATTCATACCATCAGTGTACGGGAACTTTCGTCACAGCAGTAATGTTATTGTATCTCTTGCTGACTATTCGTTAGACATTCTATATTGTGATTACAATCCTGAGTTCGATCCGCTCCCGTCATGAGCTGCTTGTGGGAATCCTGTTTGCAGAAACCAGCCTGTGGGAACTTTCCAGCTTCCAGGGAATGCATCAACTCACGTCAACAGTGTGTCAGTGACGACCCAGTGCCAGAGCTCGGGCTGGGCATTCTACGTGACAAATGTTTCTGTGGAAACACGTATTCCAGATGTTAGTCCAGAGCACAGTGGTGCCAGTTCGACCTCTCTCCTACCAAGCCAGGAGTCCGATGAACGATCGACTAACGCTGAGGACGATGACGAAATACGTACTCTCCCTCCTCAGTGCGGGTCTGCTAGATCTGGGAAGTCCCATATGAAGACTTTCTCGTTTGTGTTGTCCAAGGGGAAGGATAGAAAAGTTGTCCCGCTGACCTCTGCCCACTCTCACCCACTTCATGCTATACCCCCCATTATAGAGTTACCACAAGCTGAAGCTGAGGCTGCCCCGGGCCATGCTCCTTGTGGAGTGGAACATGTAGTGAATAGCATGGAAGTGAAGAGGCCCAATGAGGCCTTGGCATGTTTTGAAGAACAGCAGAACCGCACAACCCGGTGTACCCATCCATGACCCCAAATTGTGTGGCCACTCCCCGCCCATGGTGCCCCCTGCTCAAGCGCACCTTCACCGCCCCATCTCCAACATGCGTCACTCGTCTATACACCAAGTTAGGGCATCATTCGTCCTGTCCATGTTACACTCCACTCGTCGTCTGTAGACTGTCACTCTTCAGATATGAGAGTCCGCTGTTACAGAGGAGGTGGCATCCTGCACCACAGCAACCAAACCCACCCACCCACCCAACCCGTGGGCGGTGGGCAGGGAGGCAGCCTGTTCAGCAGACTCTCAGCTCGAATTTTCCCGGTACTTAAAAACTACGACGGAGTACCAACCGTCATGTAATGGGTGATGACCAATTCTCCACCCAATGGGAAAACCTCACCACCCTAGCCCGGCCATCCAGGAGCTAAATAATTAAAGTTATGGTTCCCGTTTCCGGAATTATTTAAAAGGAACACCTCTGCGGAAAGGGTCGTGCGGGCCCGGGATGTGATTCTACGGAATGTAGAGCTTGTGGTGATTCTTGGTGGATGAGTCGCCGGATCTGCCTTCACGCTGAAAAGTGGACTTCAATCTCTGCAATGCATGTCGTGTGTGTTTAATTAACTTTTTGACCACAGTCTGGCGGAACTTTGCTGGGTGTGCCGCAAGAGATATGCGACGTATCCCGCACCATGTGCCAAGTTATGTAACTGCCTAATATTATAGACAGCCCTCTTTGTTAATGGGCAAACTTCAACTTTACTACTTCTGTCGCCGGTCGGAAAACTTTCTCACTTCCGCATAAATTGTATGCTAGTTACCACGGCTATCTAATAGACATTTCTTCACTGCACTGTTTTAGCTGTCCTGAGTGTGTACCGTGTCTACCCTGTCTGGAGGAGTCAGCTTGCGGAGATCAGCCTGCGGAAATCTCTCCAGCTTCAGAGAACGTGTCGACTCGTGCTATGAATATGTTAGCGCTTCAATTTCAGTAACATAGTAGCATGTTCCGTAACGATGCCTATTAGGTACTCAAGTAGCTATACTATCGTACATTTTATTATCATTTCCGTATATGGTACTGATGACTAATAGGTACCTTACCGGTCTTAAGATCGCAATTTATAATTTCTGTTTTACTGTGAATATTATCCTAGGTTACTGTAGGTGCTTTCAACTAACCGCACCGTTTAAGTTTATCAATCTGTGATATTTAGTTACTTCATTTAATTACATTCTATTTATTGCATTGGTTAGTTGTATATGGCGGTTAGCCATCCAGTTAATATGTTTTGTCCAATTGTAGAAAACTGTGGACCACAGTACGCTAGGAAATACTATACAGCAACAGATATATCCGCATCACTTTATTCATGCCATCATCAATTTTACACCGAGTTCGATGACCGTGCTCTAATTGTTTGAGCCTGGCATGTTACCAACTAACCTTACTATTCAGCTCGATAGGATAGGTTAAAGTGGTTAGGGACAATTTCTTCGTCTAGAGACATATATGGTAGGCCTCTTTTCCGGTTGTTGTGGTACTGTAGCCCCTTACTCCGCCAAGGGTGTGTAAAATTGGCCAATTACCTATAGGGCCTCATATATATTAAGTTATTGTCTCTTTCCATGATCCACCAGCCGCATGGATTATTAATTGCCTGGACTTCCCATCAGCACATTGATCGTATCCGACCCTGGGAAACTATCGGAGGTTTCCAAGCGGTGATGGTTAAAGTGCTGATTTACATACATCTCCCATATCTTCGGATACTTGTTAGCTAGATAACCCTGCCAATGAAGGAAGCACTGCGAAAACATATAGTTATAAATATGGATTAGGTAGTTTATTTACTGGCCCGCAGTGCATATTTGGGCATATTGGAACTTAACCCTAACGACAGGTCAACTGTTAGATGTGTAGCACGTGGTGAGGAATGAGATGCAGATCTCCATCCAATTCGTTGCAGTCTGGATGAAGTGTTGGAGCTCGTCATGCCCTCACGGGAAGGATGCTCGCGATGGATATCCGTCTCTCCAACCCCACCTTAAAAGACATGTCAGGGATCAAAACTTGCTTGTGTGAAACGTAGCCATTGTCCAGGTGATGTTTTATGTGGTTGCGGGACAAGGTAGCTGGATTTTCATCGATTTCAGATTCCTTGTGTCGTAACATGTACGCATGCTGTCCTTGGAGGTAGATGCGCCCATTGGACAACTGTATCTAAAGATAGACAGGAATTCCTGCCACTTGCGGCCAATGCTAGTTTCTGTTTCTAACAACCAAATGATAGGTTAGACGGTAGCAGAAGGCCCGCATAAATAAAGCAGCATCTACCAATACAGTATCTTTGGCACTGCATAAGACGATGACTTGGGAATTCTTCGGAAATCGTTCGTCCCATCTTCATGTAAACCAGTATGCATCACAATAATTATGGTTTCACTAGGATCTTCACTTAAGCATTTTTCTGTTGAACAAGTGTCCCTTTTTGCCAGGTCGTTTCCTCCGCTTCGGCGTTGAAGGCATTTTCCTGTTCGGATTCAAGAACCCGTGTTCTACCTCCTGTGACACCAGGTGGAAAGAACACCAGATGGCTCTATGTTGTGTATTAATGTGTGCTCATTTACTGTCAACGATTCACCTTGGTTGTATAGTTCATAAATATTTCTACTGTTTAATTAAAATTTGTTCCATATCTCTAAATTAGTATGGATAGACATACTGGTGACACTAACAGTTGGGACGACACCGTGTGGTTCAATCTTGCCGGCAATGGTCGCACGGACGCGCTGGAACATCAGTATTCCACCAGCTCTAGAAGTCGGTCTTTGTATTTCTCAGTGAGACGTCATACAGGATCTGCAACCCCGAGATCCGCAGCTAACCAGCCACCCCGTTCATCGTGCATTTGCGGTGCGATGGGCGAAAACGTCATAGCGGACCAGTACATACCACCTCGAGCTATACAGCACAACAGGACATATACCTTCAAATTTTGAATTGATTTAATTGAAATATGATAATCTACAGTCATATGTTTACATTCTTTTAGAAAACAATATCCAGGATAGTCTGATACAACGTTTGCTAAAGAGCTCAGAATGAGAGCCGCTCAAATCGTCGCAGTTGCGTTGATGTCTTGGGGACTCAAGGTGCCCACCTCAAGCCCAGCCTGGATGCTAAACGTACGTCCCTGCTTTCAGCAGTACGCAGATGGAGACAGAGGTCAGTTCGGAGATAGTGTAGGACCACTTCTATGTGCAAGGGCCAATCAGTGGACAACTTACTATCGAGACGACACTGATAGACGTGCTGGCGGGTGCAATATGCGCTGGGGAATTTACCTGTAGATTGCGCATAAATGTTTCAATACATAGATTAAGTTTGCTATATAAAATTTACCTACTTTAACCCTTTAACACTCATATCAGCCAAAAATGGCTTCTACAGTGGTCTTGAGAAACGTCAATTTGCAGACCAAGAGGCTTTTTTTTTTAAAAATTAACCACTGGAATGACTAGCTCGATAATCGAGCCAGTCATCCCAGAGGTAAATTTTCAAAAATAGTCTTCTCTTATCCTGCAAAACGGACATTTTCTTTGAGAAATTTTTATTGAACAATCGAGGCTTAAACGGTTAATACTTGGAATACTGTACGTTACTTTAGCAATTTCAATGACACATTCCAGTCGACTAAGTTATAATCACTAAAAAAATGTTACTGAATGAATTGTTATTATGTTTTATATACTTTATTCGAGTAGGTTTCTAAAATTAACATTACAATTTCTATAAAATCTATCAAGCGAATTAAAGTATTCTCGTGTTTTGTTAGTTTTGCACATCTCCTGGGTCAGTCAGTGGACCTTTCTACATTTCTAACTAAGCTCCACCCACACCTTGCTCGTGTTGGTATTGATCGAACCCTGAACTCCCTGATTCTCAATTTCCAGAAAACTATACAGGTAAGTTTTTAAATATTTTGCAACTAATTTGACTGGGTGTTGTTGCTGCCCATAGCAGCAACAGCGCCCAGTCAAATTATTCAACAGAATGATTATTAAATGGTAGACATACAATTCGTACGTGTTGGAATATTAAGCGTTGAAGACAGATCGACTATATCGAGTCAGTCCTAACGTAACGATTAAGACGTCATCCTACACGCCACGTAGTTGATTATGACGTCATATGATAGATGGATAAATTGGAAAGGCGAATTTCCTGACTTCATCACCCACATCCTATGACTATGTTAAGTGATGACGTCTGTCCGGGTTCAGCTCGATTGTTAAATACACAAAACAATGTTTTTTGTTTAACAACAAATGATGATGTCATAAACACGTACTTATGATGTAATAAAGCAAATACGCATTGCGAATCACACTTAACAAGCCCATAGACATTCACGAGGCTAATGAAAGCGTTACGCCGCTACAAAATGTTTTCAGTTCAGTGCAGTGATTAGTTTGATTGGCTATGACACCGACGTGTATTTTACCCATGCCACTCGCGAAGCGCACCCCATAGGGATGAAAACTAAACAAAAACTGAAACAAGAGGCCCAAGGGGCCTGTGTCGCTCAACTGGAACATTTACAGTCATTCCAGTGGTAAATTTTCAAAAATACTCATGCTGGCCTGCAAATCAACATTCCTCAAGGCCACTGCAGAGGCAGGTTTTCGCTGGTTTGACCATTAAAGGGCTAATAAAGTTTCAAATACATTGCTTAATTGCATTTAGCAAATGAAGAAAATAGTCTCTTAACCCTTTCACCCATAAATCCCGGAAAAAGTATATACTTTATGTAAAACTTATTTTGTTGAATATTTTCAAATTAATTTGACGCGAAGCCGTTGTGCCTGAGGCAACATTGGCTTTCCGTTAAACTAATTTAAGAAGGGTTAATACAGATGGTCTTTATAGCAGGTTCAACTGAGTATAATCCAAACCATCCTTTTAACACGTGTACATCTTGCTGAATGGCCAAGTTCGCGATGCTGCAGTTTATTTAAAAAATAATTTGACTTAGTCATAGCTGACTTAGGCAGCAACAACTTTCTATGAATCAAATACATTTCAAAATATTTTAACAGTATAGGTATCAGAGTACACAATACATATCTTAAATATTTAGGCAGCAGTTGCAGGGTAAAAGTTAACCTGTTAATTTAGTTTTTATCTATTATGGTAATAAAAGCTGCCATATGTCAATGGATGGTGGAAATAAAACTCCAATTGCACATTAATTAACCATTTAACCATTGAATTTAAGAAAAGTTCAATTTTCTCATAGAAAATGTCTATTTGCAGACAAAGACCATTTTTGAAAATTTACCACTGGAATGACTGGCTCGTTAAAAAGAGTCATTCCAATGGTAAAATGTTCAAAAATAGTCTTCATTTGGTCTGCAAATGGACATTTCTCAAGACCACTGCCGAAGCCGTTTTTGGCTGATATGATGGCTAAAGGGTTAACCGTTTTCCTAACCTAGCAAAATAGGTAAGATATTGTGTCCTCTGATATCGATAGCCAGGTGAGCTAATAATAATAAATTGATAAGAAGTGAATCTTATTAACGCATTTAACTGGAAATAATGCGCTAAGCTGTTGCTTAACAGCTGTTGTGTAAACTGTTGCTGTCAATTGTATAACCGCAACAGCTCTGTCTATGACAGCAATGGTCTTCAGCAATGGTGTTTACAAACTGTACACCAGCCTTTCTAATACTGGCTTTGTAACATTTAATCTCTAGACATTGGTGTGACAAGGGTTGAATAGTCATGCTGAAAACTGTTGCTGCACTTGACAGTAAGACATCATCAGCAAAACCATTTTCAAAATGTCCGTCACCATGCTACATGCTATCCAACAAAACTTGTGAATAACGCAATACTCAACTAAATTCATTGCTAGAATTAATTGGCTTTAACCCTCAAATTTATTAAAGACAATTTAAATTTTCTCAAAGAAAATGTCCACTTGCAGACCAAGAGAAGACTATTTTTGAAAATTTATAACTGGAATGACTGGCTCGGTTATCGAGCCAGTCATTCCAGTGGTAAATTTTCAAAAACCGTCTTCTTTTAGTCGGCAAATGGACATTTCTCACGACCACTGCAGAAGCCGTTTTTGGCTGATATGAGTGTTAAAGGGTTAATGATGAATTAATTAAATAAATCTTTTAGAATCAGTATGTGAATATGGTACACTTCATCAGCTCACTACCTCACGGTATTAATTTCATTTCAATCCTGAGAATTAGAGTTGTGGTTTTAAATTACAAGATTAAATGTTTTCCTATGCTGGCTAAATATCTAAGATATGTATTGTGTATGCTGACATATATGACTGAATATTTTGATATTTATTTGACAGAAAGTTGTTGCATTCTAAGGCAGCAATGACTTTCAGTCAAATTATTATTTTGAACTAGTGAACAACTGCTGCTAAGTGAGTTTGGTCACTCTGTCAAATGATTACAAGGGGTTTTAGAATGCAGTTAAACATGCTATAAAGACCACCTGTACTAAATGCCAATTTTACTACATGCCGCCAAGCCGTTTATCTGATAGATTCAGAAATGGCATGGTTGAAATCAGCATACTCATAACCATACTCTAAACAAATATTTGCTTCAAAATCCATCAAATAAAAAAATCCAATATGGCCGCCAAACATGCTGTATTTTGATTGGCCCACTGCGGCCATGTTTTTTTAACGGATAAACTTCCCTTGAATAAACTTTAATGGCCCTTAATCCCTAATTAGATCTGCCAAATTTCGATCACTTCAGCGGTTCTGGAGCTGTTTTGGCTAAAACTAGGTCAACCAAAATGGCCGCCCAACCATTTGACCAATCAAGTTCCCTTGAACAAACTTGGTTCAGTTCTTGCCCTAGATCATATTTCATGGGGTTTGTTTCAATCCACCAAGCGGTTTCGGAGATTTTTAAAGACGTTTCAAAGAATCGGCCAAAAATCAAGATGGTCATCGGGCAAATTGGCCGATCGGCTTCGTTTGAACAAATTTGAATCTCTACAACCTAAGGATGCTTCCTGCCAAATATAATTGAACTCGTCCCATAAGTTCTCGAAAAGTAGACATTTTAAATTTCCCATTGCTTTAGTATGGGAGCTTTTGGCGGGAAAATGATCCAAGATGGCCACCAAACCGTTTATCCGACAGCTTTGAAAATTGCAAATTTGTGATCAGAATACCCAAAAAACCTATATAAAACCAATTTCAGCCTCAAAATCCATCAAATAAAATAATCCAATATGGCCGCCAAACATGCTGTATTTTGAATGGCCGACTGCACCATGTTTTTTGACGGATTAACTTCCCTTGAACAAACTTTAATGGCCTTTAGTCCCTAATCATATCTGCCAAATTTTGGCCTGATCCCTTCAGCGGTTCTGGAGAAGTCGTTTTCGCTAAAACTAGGTTAACCAAAATGGCCACTGAACCATTTGGCTAATCAAGTTCCCTTGAACAAACTTAGTTCAGCTCTTGCCCTAGATCATATTTCATGGGATTTGCTTCGATCAACCAAGTGGTTTCAGAGAAGAAGATTTTTAAAGACATTTCCTAAAATCGGCCGAAATCCAAATTGGCCACCGGCCAAATTGGCCGATCGGCTTCGTTTGAATAAACATGGATCCCTATGCCCTAAGGATACTTCCTGCCAAAGATAACTTATATCGGCCTAGTGGTTCTTGAGAAGTCGTTTAAAGGAAGAAGTTGACGGACAGACAGAGAGACGGACGGATGGACGCCGGATGGTCGCCATAGAATAAGCTGCCCAGGTGAGCTAATAATCAAAAGTAATCATGTTGTTAGAGGTGTATGAATTTCCTGTTATCTAGTGAGCTGTTGTTGGCAGGGGTACGTGTTGGATATTGTGTAAGGAAGGGTGGGAGGTGCATATGCATAGGAAGAAGGGGCGGAAAGGGTGCGCGAGCGCCCCAGGTTTTTTTTCTCTCCAGTATTGTATCCCCATAGCGTCCTAGGTTTTATCCAACCTGTAGTTTAATCCGCCACCCAACCCCAAAATACAGTCCTACATCCCTGAGGGGGTTTATTTATTTCTTTTGGTTTAAAAAAATTAAAAGATAAAAATCAAGGTCAGAAATATGAAATTAAGCAAACAAAATTAAGATAATTCCATATTCATATCAAATAAACAAGCTGGGGGGTTTGAACTGAAAATCTAGTATTCGTAAACAAAACATACCGCCATTAGAACGTAGATTTATAACCTGTTGCTATTCAAATAATAAGGGTGTGGGGGGGGGGGGTGTGGTGATTCAAGTGTTGCTATTTGTGGATTTAACCCCTGTGTCAACAATCAGAATACTAATTGACATATCAATTACAAATTTTGATAGTCAATATTTTTCAAGATATTTAAATTTTACTAGACTATTTTTGTAAATTTACCACTGAATTTTTTTCCCTCGACTTGACAATTAGTCTTTATTTAGCCAGTGTCTATCTGCAGGAAGAGAATAGTATTTTTGAAAATTTATCACTAGAATGACTGGCTCGGTTACCGAGCCATATATTCTAGTGGTAAATATTTATGAAATATTCTTCTCTAGGCTTTTCAAATTGCTGCATGTCCGAAGACCCCTGTAAGGTAGTGTTTTGATCAGTTTGACGATTAAAGAGTTAAGTTGACGCAAGGGAGTTAAGGGCCTACGCGCTGTCATTCTCTGTCTTGAGCCACAGGCGAGGGCGCAGTGCAAGTCCCCTCTTCGTCTGTCTTGAGCCACAGGCGAGGGAGATGTGCAAGTCCCCTCTTCGTCTGTCTTGAGCCACAGGCGAGGGAGAAGTGCGAGTCCCCTCTTCATCTGTCCTGAGCCACAGGCGATGGAGACGTGCAAGTCCTCTCTTCGTCTGTCTTGACCTACAGGCGAGGGAGAAGTGCAAGTCCCCTCTTCGTCTGTCTTGAGCCACAGGCGATGGAGAAGTGCGAGTCCCCTCTTCGTCTGTCTTGAGCCACAGGCGAGGGAGAAGTGCAAGTCCCCTCTTCGTCTGTCTTGAGCCACAGGCGAGGGAGAAGTGCAAGTCCCCTCTTCGTCTGTCTTGAGCCACAGGCGATGGAGAAGTGCAAGTCCCCTCTTCATCTGTCTTGAGCCACAGGCGAGGGAGATGTGCAAGTCCCCTCTTCATCATGAGTGATTCGATATAGTCTGTAACGTTTAATAGTCCAACACATTGTATGAATTGTATGTCTTTACCATTTAATAAACATTCTGTTGAATATTTTAAGACTAATTTGACTGCCACAGGCAGCAACAGCGGCCAGGCAAATTAGTTTCAAAATATTTAACAGCTTACCTGTATAGTTTTCTGGAAATTGATAGCGAGTTCAGAGATCGATCGATCTCAACATGGACGAGGTGTGGGTGGAGCTTAGATAGAGATGGGCGGGACATAGCTAAAACAGGAAAAGCTTCTGTAAGCGGTGACATGGTTTTCTCTATTATGTATGTGATCCTGTAATGGCCATGTCTTGCTTTAATAAATTAATTGGGATTGGCAGGTGATGATGATGGTATGGATAACGCTCCTATTGGTAGAAACACACCCACTCCTATGGTAGAAATTAAAGTTCTGTAGCCAAGACGATATAAGTACAAATACGATACACAGTACATGACACGCACCTGTACATTCTGGTTAAGTGACTGAATTAAACAAACACAATTAGTATAATGCAACAATGCATTTAAAAACTTTTTATTTCTTCCCAAAAATCACAAAGAAAACACGGCTTTCTTTATTTCATAAGCTAATTAACATTAACCCCTTCATCGGCAAATCCCAGGAATACATTCTTTACAATATAATACTTATTATGTTGCATATTTTGAAATTAATTCGACAGGAAGCCATGGCTGCCTAAAGCAGCCATGGCTTCCAGTCAAATTAATTTCAAAAATATTAAAGTTTACCTGTATGGTTGCATTGAAAATGAGATATGGAGAATTCATCGTTGAGAGTTATCGAAAAACAAAGGAAAAAAAATAGACTTTATCTGTTTCAATCATCACTGACAATATATGTAATGTAAGTATATCCGTATTACTTCTCAAAAGCTGCCAAATATACTGACTGTCCTATTTAAAATATATATTATATACATACATATATGCATAAAAAATCTAGTATATATAACATTATACAAATCTAATAATGAGTTTACATTCAGTCATAATTCTCAGCAATAATATGAACACACTATGGGGTAGAGCTGGTGTTTTGAAACCAATGGTGGTAGAATGGAAGTATGATGACTAAGCTCAAATATACCTGTAAATCTATAACCATAATAATATATTAGATTGTCACAAAGATTTCATTGTTTTACACTTTATAAAATTGAGTTATATTTTCTTAGGAAATGCCAGCTTATCTTGTTAACCCGTTAATGGTCACATTTGGTCAGGAAAATCAATATGCTTGCTTATTGAATGTTCTTTTGCAGACCAAGAGGACTATTTTTGACATTTTTTTGAAAATTTACTACTGGAAGGACTGGCTCAGTTATCAAGCCAGGCATACCAGTGGTAAAATTGTCAAAAGTAGTCATCTCTTCGCCAGCAAATGGACATTAATCAAGATGACTGCAGACATTAATCAAGATGACTGCAGAGGACGGTTTTCGCCGGCTTAACAATTAAAGGGTTAACCCTTTAACCATCATATTAGCCAAAAACGGTTTCTACAGTGGGCTTGAGAAATGTTCATTTGCAGGCAGAGTATTTTTGAAAATTTACCACTGGAATGACTGGCTCGATAACCGAGCCAGTCATTCCATTGGTAAATTTTCAAAAATACTCTTCTCTTGGCCTGCAAATGGACATTTTCTCTGAGAAAATTGAAATTTTCTTGAACAAATACAAGGGTTAAAGAGATTATCTGTCTCATAATCCAAACGTGCTTCTAACCCTTTCAAAAATACATTCCCAGTATATCACTCTCACGGCAAACAAGGCAGTATTGGCTTCCAGTAATATTAATTTCAAAATATTCAACAGAATATACCATACATCGTAAAGAATTAAATTTTTCCAGGATTTGTCATTGAGCGGGTAAATACTTATTGAAAAAGCATCTGTCTTATATTTTGACTATGACATCAGATAGTTGAGTAACAGATCAAACAGATCCATTCGTCACTTTACATGGTTGCAATATGTTCCTGGCTAATGGATGAAACCGATCTGTCAGTCAAGTATGACGGCATAATCAATTACGTCATATGTAGGCTGATGTCACAATTAAAATGTTTGATGAATGACATAACTAGGTCTGTCAGGAATCTTGAATAGTCCGTCAATTATACGTCTTTACAATTTAATAAACATTTCGTTGAATATTTTGAAACTAATTTGATTAAAGAGTTAAAGATTAGACATTTTGTGGCGCCTTAAGACAGTAATTCAAATTGAAATTAACTTATAAAGTTCCCATACATTGATAAAAAGATATATATGGGCAGTATTAGCATGGATTAGGTAGACTGACAATAATATTAAACATGCAGATTTGATCTAAACCATTGGTCAATGTCAGGGCCATCGAGATTGTTCACAGCCCATACTTAAATTATGATGTTTGGGGTAACAAAATTCATATTCTAAAATAGGTACCTCAATATTAATATTTTAAAATAATTTATCCTCAAATTATTTTCAATTTCAATTGCTGACATTCATGATACATTTCCTGTTTGATGATTGAATGAATGAAAACATTCTGTTTATCTGGATAACATTTTTGGTAATTCTTGGTGCTATGTTACCTAAAACAAACAGCAATATAAAGCTGAATACATAGCTATAATAGTATACAAAACCAGCATGGAATCTACTAATCTGGATTACGTTAACAAGCGCCAGTGATAAATGAAGACAAATCTTAAGACCACTGCAGTCTGGTTTGGGATGGCTTGACCTTTAATCAATGTTCCCACAGGGTTTTGAAAATTGAATTAAAGGTTTTGTCAAGGATTTTTAAGGTCAACAAAGACAATTTTTAAGGACTTTTTTAAGGTACAGCCTCCTTTGCATGCCTTTCTAGACAGCCGTTCCTCCAACATAATTCTTTATTATCACATTGTAATTACAACATTTAAGCAACAGGATATTACACTAAATTCTGAATTACAAATCGTGTGATCAAAATATGTATTATATAAATTTATATATTTTCCCTTGGCCTGTCATAGGCATAGATTTTGGATAAAATTCAAGGGGGTTTCACGGTAATTTTCAATTCTGGCAAAATTCAAGGCATTGAAAATGAAATATTTTTTCAAGGATGTTCAAGGTTGTGGGAACCCTGTTAGTGTCTTAGTAGAGTAGTCATTCATTGGAAAGCATATACATAAACTCTTGCACCTGACTCCCATTAGTTAATTAATGGTAATAATGGCTCAAGAAAAAGCTAATTTATCAAAAAGATTGCATGTACATTTGCAGGCCAATAGAATATTTTAGAAACTATCAGCAGGATACATGATTTCATAAAGGAGCCAGTCTGTTCATTTGCTTGGTTTCTAAAATTTCTCTTGGCCTGCATTGTAAGCTACCACTGAAGTATTAAGCTAATACACATCACATTCAGGTAGTTCTGATGTGGGCGTCTCAAGATCAGTTAAGAACATTTAGATTTTTTACTTAGTTCATGTGTCATGCATAGAAAACCCACTAAGAATGAGGTGGCCATGCCAGCCAATCAGCTGACCCGATGTTCATGAGGAAGGTAGGATTGACTCCATAAGCACTAGTTTACGACTGACTTAAAGGGAGATAATTACTGTGCTTATAAATGCTTACAAAGGATTAATAATCAAGCCAGCCACTCCAGTGATTAATTTTCTAAAATAGATTTCCCTTGGCCTGCGAGTGGACATTGACTATATAAATGCTTTTTCTTGACCAATTGACCTTTAAAGGGTTAAATGCTGCATTGGAATCAATCAGTTTAGATTATGAAGAATTGTTCTATGTATCTTTTCATCTCAAATCCTATATATTAGGCGTGAATTTTCTATCCAAAAGTACCAAATGTAAAATATAGAGCTGGTTGTGTGTAAAGGAAATTGCTTACCAGTATTATAGGTATTCGTTTTGTTGGCGTCTCTCGAGTTCCCGATTCGGAAACCCAATCACGCCATATCTAGGCTGTTGTTTAATTCAGTCTGTTAATTATTAATAACTTCAGCAGTTTTACGCGAGTATCCATTTATACTCCTGGGTGGAGGGAGGAGTGAGGGGAAATTGCCGACCTGAGACGCCATCCATGGGTCGCCGGTTTCACAGCTTGGGCCGTTACTGACTGCGTTATCATCTCCTCTAGTCGTTTCTTGTTTATGATCTTTGAAGGAAAGCACACACAGCAGACTAATTCCATACAGAGTAACAATAGCTGTAACAACATAACTCAAATAATGATAATAACAGTAATATTATAAGCTTTAAAAATAACAAAGGAATAAGTTACGACTGCCTAACACATGGAGAATATAGCTGCTAAACTAAACTGCCTCGCAAGATTTTTTACTGACAACGGCCTCCCATTTTCAGGTAATTTTTTTAGAAATCTATAAGTCTGGGGGTAATGTCATTTGATATTTTGTCCCCTGATAAAAGATCTGCAATGTCTGTAGGTGACATATAAGCGCTTTGACATGTTTGTTGCTGCAAACAACAACGGGCAAACAACTCATAGCTTATTTACAGGATTTAACCCTTACCCACTCGTGTCAAAATTTTAAACTTTCAATACAAATTAAAATATGAACTTCAAAAAATTTTGGTGGAAGATGGTGCTGTCATAGGTTGTCAATAACGCTATCGCCGGTACTGCAATTTTTGACGAAATATCTCAGCACATCCCTTGCAGTTTACGGCAACCCCAAGTTCAGTTTAACCAGCTATAGATAAAATCTTGCAAGGTGGATAGCTCAGCTAGATTCTGCATAGCAGTTTTTATACAGATATAGAATAAGTTGTTGTATTGCACTCTAGATTAACTAGAATGGCCATGATATAATGTCGCTAGGTACCTAACAGCGCCACCCACTTTGAAGTGTTGGAATTGATTTACATACATACAATCCTTACGTCCAAGAATCACAATTTTGATGTAATTATAGTTAAGCTGTTGAATATTTTGAAACTAATTTAACTGGGGGGGGGGGGGGGGGGGAAATGACATCAATAGCTCCCAGTCAAATTGGTTTCAAAATATCTAATGGAAAGTCTATTACATTTTTGTGTAAATTCGTCCAATAAGAATACTTCATGACAGACTTGGATTTTCATGAAGCTATATGTCATTATGATTGCAACATTAAATAACTAGAGGCGTAAGTCAGATACTTGAGTAACATATCAGATGGCTCCATTTACGTTTCACTGCCGCTATTCTTACTGAAATGTTGGAGTTCGCAACAGATTCTGGTACCTTTCCGTAACCATTTAATACTCAAATTTGTTCAAGAAAATCTCATAGAAAATGTCCATTTGCAGACAAAGGGAAGACTGTTTTTGAAAATTCGTTATTGAGCCTGTCATTCCTGTGGTAAATTAAAAAAAAAGATTTGTTCTCATATCCATATGCGAGCACTTTATATAGGGTGTAGTAGTACGCACTCAAGTCAAAACACACCACGATTCATACGTTTCAATAAAACAAGTAGCAAAACATAAAACAGTGTCAGGTAAGAGAGATTCACAGGTATAGCAAACAAATATCACTTCATGTGTAGAAAATCTCATTACATCACATGCACTTGAAGCACGTTGAACACTCACACCGAGAGGCGCAGCAAATGCAGGGCTACTTTTAACGAAATTAAATTTATATTAACTTACATTAAATTTCTTTTTTTTTTCATTGGCTAATTAGCCAATATTATTTGATGAGTAAACAACAAAATTTAATTTATGAAACTACAGATATTCATAATACAACTAAAATTTTTTTTTTAACATCTGGTGATATTGGTCTCCCTGAGTTTCATGTAAACTGTTGAATTTTCTGAAATTTTTTTTACTTTAGTGGGATAATAGATAAGTTCTAGCAGACTGCAAGAGTGTCTCTTGCATAACCGATAACATTTGCAGGTCAAGAAGGCAAGTTACCACTGGAATCTGAATGATTGGCTCAATAATCAAACCAGTCATAAATTTTCAAAAAGACCCTTCTCTCGAACATTCTTTCACTAAGTAAAATTTTTAAATTCCATGACCAGTAATGAATGAATACTAGATAATAAAAAAACTGGTGATTTTTTTACACAAAATATTAAACAATCATTCAATTTCATGGTTTATACTGATCAGTGTATATTCCATCAATATATACATGCAGCAATAGCAAAATATTCATCAGACGAATCAAGTAAACACACATTTGCACCACTCGAAATGTTCTAAATAAAATAGTACTTTCTAATTATTCAGACTGAGGTAACTTTTAATATGATTATTACTTAAATTTACATTTCAATCAGCCCGAGATCGTATTTATGAAACAGAAATACCATTGCAAACATCAATACAAGTTCACTGTGACATGGCATTATTAAAGTATATCAAACGTTAATAAATAAATATGAACAAATAAATAGTTGTCAAGGACTAGCCGTTATTACACTAGTGAGCAGTGATTTAAACGAAATCAAGGATTTCTTTTTTCACGAGAGAGTTGATACTTACCTCCCTAATACTTTTGATATTGCTAAATATCGGCTTTCACTCAATAAACACTCAGATTAAAACAGTTAGGTGCCCCTACTGGGCAGGTAGACAGAGGGTAGTCCGGCGGATGCCAGCCCCACCACCGTGCATGCGCCGACTACTACTTCCTCTGACTAATTTATTGGCTGACACACATGCAACTATTAAGAGCCTGAAGACCGAGCCTCTGTGGGGTGGAGAGGCCGGGTTCGTATCTAGGGAGGTCTCAACTCTCTCGTGAAAAAAGAAATCCTTGATTTCGTTTATTTCACTTCAAGAGTATACTTACCTCCCTAATATTTTTGATATTGCCAGAATTCGACAGTGAATTCGGCGGGAGGGAGGCGAGGTCAAAAGACCAGCTCTTCCCTATACGCTTTTCCACATTTAAGGCACTTAAACTTCTGAAACTGTGTGAAACACAGTCAGGATTTGATGAACATCGGCTAACACCAACCGATGGATGAGAGATGACCGAATGTCATATGCGCTCTCCACCCCCTCCCCCACCCCACCCTTTCTGGGAGGAAGACTTGAATGACATCAATGTCCCATACGCTCTCTACGTACCAGTGCCATGTACTATAGGACAGAGACGAAAAGGCTCCATTTTCGTATACTCTCAATGATGAACCACATCAATACACAAACCATCACCATATTAATAACAAAATGTAACGTGACAATACAATCAACAATGAACAACACAGGAACAAGACTGACCTTGTTGAACTTGGATGCTGTCATCATCTTCCCATTGGTGAAGGCTGATGCAGTCCCAAAAAGTGGTTGTTTCCATTAATTAATTGTGATGTATATAAGCAATGAGGAAACCATCATCAAAAATCATGTAAGCGATTATTTTTTCAAAATTGACAAGGCGAGAGGATTCGAGGTGTCACGGAGATAATGGTCTGTAAAACTTGACTCACAGTGCCACTGAGCAACGGACATAATGTCATCCACAGGGACCCCATTACATAGGGCAGTGGAAGTCACCACGCCGTGGACACTGTGAGCCTTGGCTATGTCAACCTGCTTACCAGTGGCGGATTTATGACAAAATTGGATACACTCTACAATCCAGCTGGAAATGGTGTCCTTAGACGCCCTGCCATGGGGTTCAATATATGACAACCATAACGCTGACTGGTCGGTCCGCCACTCCGAAGTACATTGTTTGTACCAAAGCAGCGCCCGAACGGGACACCATGCTTTAGAATTAGGATCATATCTAGTTAAAGCAGGCAGAAATATAGGTTGACTTGGATATTTCAAAGACTAATTCTTAGCTAAGAAATTAACCCTAGGTAGAATCTTAAGGCCTTCCCCTGTAATGACAAAACGGTCCTCCTCGGCTGATAAGGCATGAATTTCACTCCTACGCCTAGCCGAGGCCGAGGCCGCAGCAATTAAAAATACAGTTTTAAGAGTTAACAGTTTCATAGAAATGGAACTAAGTGGTTCAAAAGGCTTATCACCTAGTACCTGAAGCACTAGTGCCAAACTCCAAGACGGAATCACCGGGGGATTCCTTGGTCTTGAATTGCCCATGCCTTTAATTAATACATTTAATGTACTTACTTCATCACTTCCCCTCTTAGCCAAGCAAGGGATAACAGTCATTAAAGCTGACTTATAACCAGCAATAGAGTTAGGCTTGAGGCTATAGGCATCATACAGGTGACAGAGGAAATCAGCTACTACCTGAATAGATGAATCCATTGGATCAATACATCTTTTTGAGCACCACTCTGCAAATCTGTTGATTTTATAATTATATGGTCTGGAGGTTGACCCCCTCCTGGCTTTGGCCATAAACATGGCTGCTTGCTCAGAAAAGCCCTCCTTAATTCTAGATTCCTTGACCACATCCACGCAGTCAATCGGAACATTGACGGATTGTTGTGAAGGGCAAGGGCCTTGCCCTGGAAGATAATGTTGTCCATCAGAGGCAGAGGAACCGGATTGCAGACCAGAAGGTCCAGCAGATCCGTATACCATGATCGGCTTGCTGCGAGCGCTCTACAAGACGGGGGGGCCTTCGTCTTCCTCCTGAGCGCAAGCAGCAGAGCTTGACGGCGGATAAGCTGATACCCCTGGCAAGCCAGGTAAAACATGCGGGTCCGAAAGAACAGGCATGCTAACCTGACTGGCTTGACCAGGAGCAGGCGCCGTGGTAGAGCGCGGGGCAGATACCACCCCCGGCCAGCACCAGCGATACCCTCGGCAAGCCGAGGTATGCGGTATAGCTGGCCATCAGCATCGGCCAAGGCCACCTTCTGAGCCGTGAACTCTACTCCTGCGTGAGTAGAGCCATGGAATATGTCGCCTGTATTCCCCGCGAGGGGTGCACAGACGTCATAATCCATGGTCACGTCCCCAGACGGCGACCCTAACAGGTAATCCTCTTCCTCCTGGCCAGAAAGATTAGACTCCGGGTCAGCAAAGACAGCTAACCCCGACTGGCCAGGAAAGGTGCCGTAGGAGGTACTGGCACCCGCGGCGTGCAGATACCCCTGGACTGATAAGCAGCCCGCGGGTTCCAGCGACAGCCGTCCACGACCCCTCGGCGCGGCACCAAGCCTGCTGCCAGGGTCATGGAACGACCCCACTAATGGGGCCACCTCTGAATCTTCGAACAACGGACCCGGCCTACGGAAAGGTGATTCAGAGGTGGGGATTACCTGCTCTGAAGCAGATGCCGAGGACGACAAAGGATTTGGTCCAGGAAGCATGCCACGTAGCAACTCTGGAACCAAATCCTTTATCGTCCTCTTCATCTCTTCCAACATCTCACTCCGGAAGGCCTCCATGTCCACCGCGGATGAGGCCTTCCTCTTACCTTTCTTACCTACACCCTCTCTCTTCGACTTCCTCTCCTCCTCCACTACCTTGTCATTCGCCTGCAAACACAGAAACTCAGACATTAACTCGCGGCCCCCCCATTGCTTGCAAACCTCACACCTCACACTTGAGCAATGGCCCACAGGGACTACAACTAAAGCACAGGTGAGGCACGAACCTATCTTTAAGGAAGCGTCCACAGGACGAACAACCCGGTCTCTGAAACAGGACAAAGGACGAGGACAATGAGTAATTCTGTTAAGGTTAGAAACTCAAAACCAAACTAAAAGAGAGGGAAATGATCATAAAGATCAATAATCATCTGAAAACCAGCGTTGGACAAAACTAATTGTTAATAAAGAGCAAGGCTGATCATGACGTCATGATCCCATGACAGTAATTTAATCGATCCGAACCAACAACCAGGCAGGCGGATGAATTGTATACATAACCAGAACATCTTATGAACGGTTATTCAGACTACACAACCATCAGATACACAACGATAACAATGGCAATTACAGTTAATTTCCGTAAATAATTACCCTCACCTCATATCATTACTTAGATACCTGACACCTTGTATAGACAAACCATCCAACGTGATGAACTGGAGCACTCCACCAACTGTACACCTCTCAACTCTCTCCACCTCAGCGGAAGGAATTGGATCAAGAGGGCAAAGTGAGAAGACCTTTATAAGAGACCTCCGACTCACTGGACATAAAAATCTTGGTTAGATAACCTAACAGTATTAGTAGGAAATGGAACCTTGGTGGAGAGAAACAAACCCTCAGATGCTGTGATGTCCATTACATATCCTAACAGATACCTGTGGACATAAACACAGAGAGAGATTAGTCTTATATAGCACCATGTTGAAATAAAACAACTAAAACAGGCGCTTATCACGGTAAACGCGAGTCCCGGAAACACATTACACCGGGGAAAACTCGCTACAATATATTAGAAATCACCTGATATAGGGATCCTGCGCCGTCCTCCGGCGAAGCCACTCTTTCCGACATGATCCAGGCGATAATCCTTCCAATATATAGCTTAAAAATTGCTTTTAGAATTATTTTTCAAGTGAAAGTGAAAAAATCAACAAAAACATGTGTTCTCTCTACCAATAAATTAGCAAAGAGGAAGTAGCAGTCGGCGCATGCGCGGTGGTGGGGCTGGCATCCGCCGGACTACCCTTTGTCTACCTGCCCAGTAGGGGCACCTAACTGTTTTAATCTGAGTGTTTATTGAGTGAAAGCCGATATTTAGCAATATCAAAAGTATTAGGGAGGTAAGTATACTCTTGAAGTGAAAGAAGCAAGTTATGAAAATCAGCAGTGTGATTCAGGACATAATTTACAATAGAGAAAGGTTACAAAGACAAGTCAATACAACAAGTACCCCGGTACTAGCACATACAAATCACTTTTATGACAATGATATTTACTTCTTAACTTCAAACACGAGGCCCAAGGGCCTGTGACGCTCACTTGGACCATTTGCATTTAAATAGATATGATATTGGTCTCCCTGAGTTTCATGTAAATTGTTGAATTTTCTGAAATTTTTTTTACTTTAGTGGGATAATATATAAGTTCTAGCAGACCATTTGCATTTAAATAGATATGATATTGGTCTCCCCGAGTTTCATGTAAATTGTTGAATTTTCTGAAATTTTTTTTACTTTAGTGGGGTAATAGATACGTTCTAGCAGACCATTTGCATTTAAATAGATATGATATTGGTCTCCCCGAGTTTCATGTAAATTGTTGAATTTTCTGAAATTTTTTTTACTTTAGTGGGGTAATAGATACGTTCTAGCAGACCATTTGCATTTAAATAGATATGATATTGGTCTCCCCGAGTTTCATGTAAATTGTTGAATTTTCTGAAATTTTTTTTACTTTAGTGGGATAAGTTCTAGCAGACTGCAAGAGTGTCTCTTGCATAACCGATAACATTTGCAGGTCAAGAAGGCAAGTTACCACTGGAATCTGAATGATTGGCTCAATAATCAAACCAGTCATAAATTTTCAAAAAGACCCTTCTCTCGAACATTCCTTCACTAAGTAAAATTTTTAAATTCCATGACCAGTAATGAATGAATACTAGATAATAAAAAAACTGGTGATTTTTTTACACAAAATATTAAACAATCATTCAATTTCATGGTTTATACTGATCAGTGTATATTCCATCAATATATACATGCAGCAATAGCAAAATATTCATCAGACGAATCAAGTAAACACACATTTGCACCACTCGAAATGTTATAAATAAAATAGTACTTTCTAATTATTCAGACTGAGGTAACTTTTAATATGATTATTACTTAAATTTACATTTCAATCAGCCTGAGATCGTATTTATGAAACAGAAATACCATTGCAAACATCAATACAAGTTCACTGTGACATGGCATTATTAAAGTATATCAAACGTTAATAAATAAATATGAACAAATAAATAGTTGTCAAGGACTAGCTGTTATTACACTAGTGAGCAGTGATTGAAGCAAGTTATGAAAATCAGCAGTGTGATTCAGGACATAATTTACAATAGAGAAAGGTGACAAAGACAAGTCAATACAACAAGTACCCCGGTACTAGCACATACAAATCACTTTAATGACAATGATATTTACTTCTTAACTTCAAACACGAGGCCCAAGGGCATGTGACGCTCACTTGGACCATTTGCATTTAAATAGATATGATATTGGTCTCCCCGAGTTTCATGTAAATTGTTGAATTTTCTGAAATTTTTTTTACTTTAGTGGGATAATAGATAAGTTCTAGCAGACTGCAAGAGTGTCTCTTGCATAACCGATAACATTTGCAGGTCAAGAAGGCAAGTTACCACTGGAATCTGAATGATTGGCTCAATAATCAAACCAGTCAAAAATTTTCAAAAAGACCCTTCTCTCGAACATTCCTTCACTAAGTAAAATTTTTAAATTCCATGACCAAGCCTGACCAGTAATGAATGAATACTAGATAATAGTACCATTTGCATTTAAATAGATATGATAGATTATTTTCGGAAAATCCAAGATGGTCACCTAAAAAATTGACCAATCAAAATTCTGAATATAAATTCTAGTCTACGTTGATAGGGTCAATCTAGCCAAATTTGTTTGAAATATGTTAAACATCTAAGGAGAAGCAGCGTTCTGACAATTTCTGGTGAATTTTTCATAAAATCTCAGATTTTCACACAAAAAAATTAATCAATCAAAATTCTGAATAGAATTTCTAGTGTCTACCACCATAGAATCCATTAGTGAAAGTTGGTAGAAAAAGGTCAAGCAGCTAAGAAGTATCAATTTGACAATTTCCGGTACATTCTTCATAAAATCTCAGATTTTCACGCAAAAAGTTGTAGTCTGTGTTTTCATAATAAAAATATCATTATACTATGATTGGCTCATATTTTTAACACTGAAACCCTAGCAACTATGTTTTAGACATTATGATGATTATTTTGACAAAGATTTCACTAGAGATTTTTGCTTCTTAAGACAGCAACTGCATCCAGTAAAATTAATTTTTAAACATTCAACAGTATGTCATGCAGAGTTACAGAAGATATGAGAAATCTGTACTAAACTTTAATTTGCAATATGCTTGTACACTTGAATGTAAGAATTTATCAGAAATAGACAGAAGTATTTTGAAAAGTATTTGAAAATACTCAAATACATTGACAATGTATTTAAATATAAATACAAAAACTTTTGCCGTAAATACTTTTCAAATACAAATACTTTCAAATACCTGAAAAATGTATTTAAATTACTTCAAAATACAAATACTTTTGTATTTGACCCCAGCCCTGGTGCGTGCACTCTCATGAGGCTCTCATATATTTCCAAAATTTGAACTGAAGTCATCGAGCGGAAACAAATATTTTAAGATTTGTCAAGAAATCAATGGGGATTACTCTGCTGATTCGACAGATTTTGGCCATATACAATCTCAGTCTAGGTCTCACACAGCAGGTTGTATTTCAGTAATTTGACATGAATCCATCCATGCAGGCTAGTTGGTTATCTCGCAGAAACAAAACGTAAATGGACAGATAAATGCACGGATGGAATCTGTTTCTATAGTCCCCATTAACTGTCTGGGGACTAATTATTACATAGCACGGCTGTAAAATGAAGAAAGCATTATAGCCAAGTAGTTCTCAGAAAAAAACAGCTTATACAATTCTTACCCGTATACAATTATGTTTGGCTGCCAGCGTGGCAAATCTTTATAATATAACTAACTACCATAAATCATGGCATACTAATTGTGGCGTACAAGCCAACACAGTGTGTATAAATAATACTGTTTGTCTTGTAACTCTGCATGTATCTGCAATAAATTAAAAGCCATCACCATGTGCAAATGAGAAAATCGATTGAAATTCAGAAAAAATATTCCTTTAATTTGACCCTGAAAATTAGTGTGTATATTGAAAATAGATGCACCTTGTAAAAATGGATGTGTAGAAACATTGAATATATGTGTGTTCTTGACGGAGCTGGACTCGGCTCATAGTAAAACCTATGAACCCGCCATACATATATACATGCTAAAAAACAACAATAAACTGTCTGAGTGCTGCATGACATCAGACAATTATTTCAACGGTCAATAACTCTGGACCTGCTGAATATTTTGAAAACAATTTGACCTCCAATGACTCAGTTAAATTGTTTTCAAAATATCCAGCAGGTCCAGAGTTAAACCCCATGGAAAATGTAGTCTGCAGAAATTCAGCAAGCAGTCAGCTAACGCTTTAAACCCTTACAGACCAGTCTGTATGATGTGGTCAATATTCTATTGATTATTTTGTAACCAATTTGACTGAAAGCTTTTGCTATCAAATTAGTTTCAAAATATTTAACATTTCTTGAATAGCTGCCTTGAAACACTGGATCATCAAGGGTTAAAGAGTTAACCCTTTAAAGCTAGATGTCCGAAATCATAATTTACAATTTAATACTAAATTTGTTGAGAATTTAGAAAATAATTTAACAGGGAGCTGTTACTGCCTGTGACACCATCAACTCACTGTTAACCTTTTAATGGTCAAGCCGACTAAAAGCGGCCTTTGCAGTGGTCTTGAGGAATGTTGTCCATTTGCATGTCAAGAGAAGACTTTGAAATTTTACCACTGAAATGACTGGCTCGATGACCGAGCCACTCATTACAGACATAAATCTTTAAAAAATAATCTCTTGGGCTGCAAATGGACATTTAGTAAGAACATTTTTAGATTTTCGTCACAAGATTTGACCATTAAATGGTTAAAATAGTTTTGAAACATTTTATAGCTTACACTGTATGATTGCTAAGACTTGACATTATGATTCCGGGCCTCCACACTTCAAAGGGTTAATTAATTTATGTGCCATCAATATTTATATACATGTACACATAGTGTACAAACTAACAGTTTTACTGCTGAATTCTCACACTCCACTAAACACCCACATTTAGCATAAATAACTGGTGCTTACTTCGAGACAGGTAACAACACCTTTCAGAAACATCATTCTCAAAATAAACACCAGCTTTCCTTAGCTATCTACATGCATAACAATCTAATGTCTGCCTATAGCAATGTATGTGGTAATTATTTCATGAACAAGAATAACAGCACTATTTATGGCTGATTGAAGATGAGGAGAAATGGAAGGAGTATGACACGAATGGTTATAATAGACTTGTAATACGCACAGACCACTGTTAATACTAGGATCTATATATCTTATTATTATGCAAATTAGTTAATATTATGTCAAAATATATTGAAACATTTAATACATACATAAATTATGTGGCAATGTCTCATTTTCAAAAATAACCATTACCTGAGAGAACGTCTCGCGTGTGTGTGTGTGCATGCGCACATGTGTGTACTATGTACATGCTGGTCGAGGTGGGTGAAGATTTTAATTGTTATGTAGGTCTACCTACATATAAATAATTTACATGACAGTTTTACGGTCTAGCTACTTTGGTTCATAATCGCTGTTGTCATAACAGTGAATGTAGTGTCTTTGCGTGGAGAGCAGCATCATACATCCATCAAATATACATGATTCCTGATATATTGCTATTTAACTTCAAACTAAAACTCTAATTCCAATCTAAAGAACAAGAATGGTCAGATATTGCAGAAACCTTGTTCTTTCGCCTTTGTCACACATTCAAATATCTTGTTGGATTTTGAGTTTCCAGGATTTTTTGCTCTGGTTGTGGAATCATAGTGTATGGGCACAACCCATAGATTTAGGATATACTGGCTATATCGCTCATGTGCATACCCTCACTATGGGACTAGCTGTCTCTACTGCCGATGACTTGAGTTCAGTAAATCGTCTGTGCGCCTGACCAGGTATTGCTCAGTCCTCTTCTCCTTATGGCTACGTGCCCGGTCCAATCGCCATGCTCCTATACAGTACCAATCTACAGAATACTGGGGACTCTTAATTTTTCCCGTAACCAGAAGAGACCAAACAAAAATGATTATCATTGCTGTGAGCTCTCTGCATTAGCATAATAATAAACTTAGACTCTTATGACCAGAATTTCTATATTTTTATCACAAATCAATTTTGGTTGGCTGTAAACTAATAATCTGACAATCTGTCATTTTTGGACTAGGTAATGGAATTTGCAACCAAAAATAACATTTTGTTGGTAATATGATTTTCTCATATAAAAGAAATCGGCCCAGAAAATAATACAGGCATCACTTTGTCATGTGATGTGCGCACTCGGTCACAAAAATTATTGAACTACAAAAATCCACATTTGAAGGTACCATGAGCGATCTTGAGTATTCAAAACTGTGGCACACCCTTTGTGTTACAAGTTGAGCACAATTGCACACATGCTTTTTTATTTATTAATAGATGTTGAATTTGATCCGATCCGGATCCAGATTTCTAACATACAGATCATACAGTCCGCAGATTCCCTTCATGGTAATAATCTGTTAAAGTTTTAGTGAGAAAAGTCTGTCAATGTGACAAAAACGGAAGGGCAAGGGTCTGTAATCTAGGATTCGTTAGGTTATTATTATTTATTATTATTATTATTATTATTGTTATTATTATTATGTCAGTTAACTTACGATAATCAGATGATAAATATTACCTACGCATTGGTGTCAAACGAAGGTGGTTTATTAGGCAGTGTCTATATGTAATTCACCTTTCCAGAGTATCCATCTATAAATCTGACGTCATATCACATCATAATCAGCTAAGCGGCGTGTAGGATGACATCATAATCATTGCATCCTAAATGATTCTATAGGCACGTCTTTAACTCTTAACAGACCGACACATTGTACGAATTGTATGTCTACTATTTAATAAACATGCTGTTGAATATTTCGAAACTAATTTGACTGGACGCTGTTGCTTCCATAGGCAACAACAGCGCCCAGTCCAATTAGTTCCAAAATATTGAATAGCTTACCTGTATAGTTTTCTGGAAATTGATAGTAGGGGAGTTTAGAGATCGATCGATCCCAACACGAGCTAGGTGTGGATGGAGATTAGCTAGAGATAGGTGGGGCATAGTTAAAAATGGAGAAGGTCCATTGACATACTAAAATTCCACGACATAAAGCTACATCCCATCAATCAGTTTCCATGACACTTCATAATTGCACTGGTTCAATATGTTGGAATAAATAATATGAAGGAGTTTGTTTTAACTGTTCTGTTAAAAGTAGAACATCACATGCTGTGAAATGTAAATCTGACATTACCTATTTGTAACCAATTTATATTTTACCATATACAATTCAGATATCTATTTGACTAATTCTAGGGAAAATCCCCAGGGCAGAAAACGCACACACCAGAATGCTTGAAAATATGATTGCTAACGTTATCTATTTTTAGACACTTAAATTGTGAACCTCAATATCATGAAAACAAATACATATAAACATATGATTTCATTACGCATAAATTTTGCAATAATTTTTTAAATTTTGAAGCTTAATTAGGAATACAATTATTTTAACAATTTTATTTCTAAGCATTCTGGTGTGAATGTCGGCCTATAAAATATGCTACACAGATGATTTCCAGAACTGTCCATGCTTTGTATGATTCACAGGGTGGGTTTGGAAGGGTGTTGTCCTTATTTTAAAATAAATGCTCTGAGAAGCATTCATTTGCATGCTGAGGTACAAACAGCAGCCATATATTGTAAAGAACATTTACTTATAACCTATCATTTCATTTAATCTAACTTAGAGGGCAATGTTGATTTACCTAATGTAAACCACAACAACAATAAAATTCATGGAAATATTAATTCTCAAGGGATTTTCAAGGTGGCTAGAATTTCCATTCCTTTTCAAGGCAAATTACTAATTCAAATATCACATGTTTCTATGACTTGCAAGGTCCTGGAATTCATATTTCGAATTCCATGACTTTACAAGACCAGAGCAAACCATGTCTAGTACACCGGCCTCAAGAAGCCATTTTCTTGAGGCCATAAACTGACTAGTTTGACTCTCTGCATTGTAGTCTTGTTATAGTTAGTGTTGTTCATCTGGGCACCGTCAAGACGCAAAGACGCTGGAAGCAATATGTGGTGACTGATTGCATTATCCTTCATACTTGCTAGGCACTGATTCAAACAATACTTGAAAGAAGTATGTTATCTGATCTGAAAAATATATTCAAACAGACATATTAGATTCCAAACAGACATTAAATCTAAACAAGAGTAAAAACATCCCTCGAACGGTTGTTGATCAGTCTTTATTAAGTTGAATATTCTGAACTTAATTTGAATGGAAGCTAACTTCCATCAAAACAACCCTTTAATGGTCAAGCCGGCCAAAACCGGCCTCTGCACTGGTATCGAGGAATGTCAAGAGAATATTTTTGAAAATTTATCATTGGAATGACTGGTGTGTTAACCGACCCAGTCATTCTAGTGATTAATTTTCAAAAAATAGGTTTTTCTTGTCCTGAAAATGGACATTCAATAAACAAATATTTCAATTTTCTTGACCAAATTTGGCCATTAACGGGTTAAGTACAAAATATTCAAACAAACATTTCTTACAGTGTATTCAAAATTGTATTAACTAATATGTTTCTGGTTTTTTTTTAGAAACATGTTAACTTATTTATGAGCTGTAGTGTACAAATAGATTTTGGGATCAACGCTCAAATGCTGGTGGTTCATTAAATCTTAAAGAACCACCACCATTTGGCCATAAAGATGTTATAAACATGCTTCATGGTATATAGCCTAAAACAAGAATCCCAAACTCTGCAATACCTGACAGCTTCATTATTCATTCCTTTACCAACACACAAACCCAGCACCAACATATAAACAGATGGCTATCACCACCCACCCAAATACCATGTACATCATCCCATCACATTAGTTGACCATGTTCACATTTAGATAAGATGGTAAGATTTAAACCCATTGTATGATCCTGGCCTGACTCTGTGTGTAATTGGAAGCATATATGTGTGTACAACGCGCAAACATTAAGCATATAAATATCTCTATTTTCCTGCAACTATATGCAACTTACCCATACAACTTAGTCTAATCTTACAGTAGACAAATGGCACGTAAAAAACAAGGCCACCGACAACAAAGAGAACTGCGTAAAGGAACTGTACTCTGGGCTGTGAGATGATTGGTGCAACGACGAGGTAACACGACGCAATAAGAACTACTATTGGCACAATCAGTGGGACCTGTAAAAACAGTGAGTCAAATCATCATTATATAGTGGTTAAAATTAACTTGAAGAAAACTAGTTCACAGATCTGGTATTCTACTAACCAACATTGGCAAATATTGACCAAGACCCATAGTTGCTGGAATTCCTCATTAGCCATAATCCTTACAACAGTCCGACGGATTTGATCCGCAGATATAAGGACATAAGCATGGTATTAAATAATGCATCAGCTGGCCAGATCATTAAGCCAAGGATTAAACATTTGACAACCATGTAGCAAGCACATGGCGAGCTGAGAATATTGTAGCTAGTCAGATTTATATTAAACTTAATACACTCCAATTTGTTGCTTATCAAATTAGACATTTACACTCAAGTTCTATAGCAAATCAAACCACTCTGATAGTAATAGCCTTTGTTGTGTTAAAACTTGCAACAAACCGGATTACACGTTCTTTTCGATGTAATTCTAGATACACAAACACACACAGACAGACCTGCATGCAACAGCCTCTTCCCCTTATGGGACGAGATTAAGAAGCTCTTAATCCATACACCTATAAATTCCCTGTATCTCAATATGAGGGCAAACAAACAGGAAAGCTGCTGAATATTTTGAATTTAATATGACTAGGAGGCTAATGTCAATTTGCCGGTGAACAGAAGACTATTTTTGAGAATTTACTCATGGAATGATTGTCTAGCTAGTCATTCCAGTTGTAAATTTTTAGCCAGTCTTCTCTTTGTCTGCACATTGCATAATGACAATTCTCAAGACCACTGCAGAAAGTGTTTTGACTATTAAACATCTAAGATCGTCTCAATAGATGAATCCAATCTGTTACTCAATAATATGATGTTTTAACCAATTACGTCACATGTACATTTAGGCGGACGTTACAATAATAATTGACAGAAATACTCCATCATGAACCGGGAATAGTCTGCCAGCTGTACAAATTGTATATCTTTATTATTATTATTTAACCCTTTAGTCCTCGAATTTGTTCAAGAAAATTAAAATTTTCCCATAGAAAATATCCATTTGCAGACCAAGAGAAGACTACTTTTGAAAATGTACCACTGGAATGACAGGCTCGGTTATCGAGCCAGTCATTCCAGTGGTAAATTTTCAAAAATAGTCTTCTCTTGGTCTGGAAATGGACATTTCCCAAGACCACTGCAGAAGCCGTTTTTGACTAATATGAGTGTTAAAGCATTAATAAACATTCTGTTGAATATTTTGCAATTAATTTGACATAGGCAGCAACGCCTATCACAACACACCCCCCCCCCCCATATACTCCACCCCTCAAATTAGTTTCAAAATATTCAACAGGTTAGCTATATAGTTACATGATATTGGGAGTCTGGGAATTCAGGATTTAAACAATAGAAATTGATCCCAACACGTGCAGAGCATGGGCGAAGCTTAGCCAGAGATGGGTGCGACATAGCTAAAAGTAGAATCATCCATTACCCTCAACACGAGCATCAGGCAATACCAAAAAGATATTTCAATTACAAGTTATCACACTCATCCATTAGCCTATCGGCCTATTTACTGTGAATTATCTACAATGTAACTAAATAACCTTGTAAGGTCGATGAGCATATGGGCGCGTCTTACGCAGAATGAGAAGGCATACCATCGTTAATCCGTAAATAAACCAGGATAGAAAACTGAAAAAGTCTATTAAGCTGAAAATGTCGCCCATGACTATCATCATGATGGAAATCAACGTCTGAAATTATAAAGGTATTATGTGTAATTTCTACACAACACAGCTGTCTATACTTATTAACAGAAATCAGACTTTAATTAACTAATTTTAAATCTACTTTTGGAATTAATTAAAAGTTAAGTTAATTAAGCTATGCTATGTAAAGATTTGTAATTAAAGCTCATTGTTTATATTTATCTGCAAAAGGCAGAACTTAATAATAATCATAGAATAATTATTTTAATCCCGATTAACGTTGCTTAACAAATCCAGAGTTAAATTATTAACTTTCTTTGAATTAGTTAAAATATTCTATGTAAATACTAAGACAATATTAACATTTCTGTTAATCAGTGCCATAAATTAACATTCTCAATTGCATCAACATTAGATCCAACTTTATTCCAATTGACAATGATACACTATGTACCCAAACCCAGCAGTGATACACTATGTACACACACCCAGCAACGATACACTACATGTATATACACACACCCAGCAACGATACACTATGTACACACACCAACCAATGATACACTACATGTTTGTACACACACCCAGCAATGATACACTATGTACACACACCAACCAATGATACACTATGTACACACACCCACCAACAATACACTATGTACACACACACACACTAACTACACACTATGTACACACACCCACCAATGATACACTATGTACACACACCCAGCAAGGATACACTATGTACACACACCAACCAATGATACACTACATGTTTGTACACACACCCAGCAATGATACACTATGTACACACACCAACCAATGATACACTATGTACACACACCCACCAACAATACACTATGTACACACACACACCAACTACACACTATGTACACACACCCACCAATGATACAGTATGTACACACACCCATCAACGATACACTATGTACAGACACCCACCAACGATACACTATGTATACACACCCAGCAATGATAAACTATGTACACACACACCAATGATGCACTATGTACCCAAACCCAGCAATGATACACTATGTACCCAAACACAGCAATGATACACTATGTACACACACCCAGCAATGATACACTATGTACACACACCCAGCAATGATAAACTATGTACACACACCCAGCAACGATACGCTATGTAGCCACACCCACCAACGATACACTATGCACCCACACAAACGAACGATACACTATGTACACACACACCCCGCAACAATACACTATGTATACACACCCACCAATGATACACTATGTACACACACACACACACACACACACCAATGATACATTATGCACCCACACCTACTGTACCAATGATACACTATGTATACATAGTGTATCATTGGTGTATGTGTATACATAGCGTATCATTGGTGGGTGTGGGTACATAGTGTATCATTGGTGTGTGTGTGTAGATAGTGTATCATTGGTGAGTGTGGGTACATAGTGTATCATTGGTGAGTGTGGGTACATAGTGTATCATTGGTGAGTGTGGGTACATAGTGTATCATTGGTGAGTGTGGGTACATAGTGTATCATTGGTGAGTGTGGGTACATAGTGTATCATTGGTGTGTGTGTGTACATAGTTTATCATTGCTGGGTGTGTGTACATAGTGTATCATTGCTGGGTGTGTGTACATAGTGTATCATTGCTGTGTTTGGGTACATAGTGTATCATTGGTGTGTGTGTGTGTGTGTAGATAGTGTATCATTGGTGGGTGTGGGTACATAGTGTATCATTGGTGGGTGTGGGTACATAGCGTATCATTGGTGGGTGTGGGTACATAGTGTATCATTGGTGTGTGTGTGTAGATAGTGTATCATTGGTGAGTGTGGGTACATAGTGTATCATTGGTGGGTGTGGGTACATAGTGTATCATTGGTGGGTGTGGGTACATAGCGTATCATTGGTGGGTGTGGGTACATAGCGTATCATTGGTGGGTGTGGGTACATAGTGTATCATTGGTGTGTGTGTGTAGATAGTGTATCATTGGTGAGTGTGGGTACATAGTGTATCATTGGTGAGTGTGGGTACATAGTGTATCATTGGTGAGTGTGGGTACATAGTGTATCATTGGTGAGTGTGGGTACATAGTGTATCATTGGTGAGTGTGGGTACATAGTGTATCATTGGTGAGTGTGGGTACATAGTGTATCATTGGTGTGTGTGTGTGTAGATAGTGTATCATTGGTGTGTGTGTGTGTGTAGATAGTGTATCATTGGTGGGTGTGGGTACATAGTGTATCATTGGTGGGTGTGGGTATATACTGTAGTGTATCACTGGTGGGTGTGGGTACATAGTGTATCATTGGTGGGTGTGGGTACATAGTGTATCATTGGTGCGTGTGTGTACATAGTGTATCATTGGTGTGTGTGTGTACATAGTGTATCATTGGTGTATGTGTATACATAGCGTATCATTGGTGGGTGTGGGTACATAGCGTATCATTGCTGGGTGTGGGTACAGTGTATCATTGCTGGGTGTGGGTACATAGTGTATCATTGCTGGGTGTGGGTACATAGTGTATCATTGGTGAGTGTGGGTACATAGTGAATCATTTCTAGGTGTGTGTACATAGTGTATCATTGCTGGGTGTGAGTACATAGTGTATCATTGGTGGGTGTGGGTACATACTGTAGTGTATCACTGGTGGGTGTGGGTACATAGTGTATCATTGGTGGGTGTGATACATAGTGTATCATTGATGGGTTTGGGTACATAGTGTATCAATGCTGGGTTTGGGTACATAGTGTATCATTGCTGGGTTTGGGTATATAGTGTATCATTACCCACACACACCAACAATACACTATGTACACACACCCAGCAATGATACGCTATGTACCCATGCACAGCAATGATACACTATGCACCCACACCCACCAATGATACACTATGTACCCACACACACCAATGATACATTATGTACACACCCCACCCAATGATACAACATGGACACACACCCACCAATGATACACTATGTACCCACACCCACCAATGATACACTATGTACCCACGCACACCAATGATACACTATGTACTCACACACACACCAATGATACACTATGTACCCACACCCACCAATGATACACTATGTACCCACGCACACCAATGATACACTATGTACCCACACATACCCATAATACACTATGTACCAACACCCAGCAATGATACGCTATGTACCCGCGCACACTAATAATACACTGTACCCACACACCCACCAATGATACACTATGTACCCACACCCACCAATGATACACTATGTACCCACACACACACCAATGACACATTATGTACACCCCCCCCCCCCCACCCCACCACCCAATGATACAACATGGACCCACACCCACCAATGATACACTATTGGCTATGCGATCTATCATTTCTGTTAGCGCCTGCAACCGGCTGGTTTGCCAACATAAGAAGCCGTCTAACTTTTAATTCTCATGCGTTCAAGCAATTTTTCTCGTACATCTCATTTCGTTTTGAATCATTTTATGTTGGTCGCTTACATTACAATACAAGAGGCCCAAGGGCCTGTGACACTCAGCTGGACGATTATCATTTGAACCATTTGCATTTAAATAGACATGGATAATTTTCGGAAAATCCAATCAAAAAAAATTGACCAATCAAGATTCACGTTTGATATGTTGAAGTCCACCTATCAAAATTCTGAATAGAATTTCTAGTGGCTACCACTATAGGGATGGTTCAGCTCCCAAGCAGTTAATGAGTAGTGTTTTAAACAATTTCCCAGCTTCTTTCGGAAAATCCAAGATGACCATCCAAAATATTTACCAATCAAAATTCTGTATAAAGTTCAGTAGCATACTCCTCTAGAGTCCTTCCAGCCGAGTTTGCTTGAAATCAGGCAAGTAGTTAATGAAGAGTAGGTTTTTAACTAATTTCTCTAAAATTTCGAAACATCCAAGACGGTCACCTGAAAAATTTACCAATCAAGGTCCATTGTCATTGGAGCTGCATTTTACAGGATTTCCAGATAATTTTTGGAAAATCCAAGATAGCAATCGGTCAATGAGTAGGCTTTTAAACAAAAAGTTGATGGAGACTATGATTTCCCAACTCAAAATTCCTGTTAGAAGTGTTGAAGCGTGCCACCACAGGATTGTTCCACCCAAGTTTCGTCCAAATCAGGCCATTGATATTGGAGTAGTGTTTTAAAGGATTCCCTTTGGAAAATCCAAGATGGTCGGCGGAAAAATTGACCAATCAAAATTTTGAAGAGGCTCTGAGGCTTACCACCAGAGGACGCTCACAAACACGTTTAATTTAAATTGGTCAAGCGGTTAATGAGTTGTCTTTTAAAGAAGCAGTTGACAGAGACGACGGATGACAGACAGACATGGTATAAGCTCACTTGGCCTTTCAGACAACCAGTCATATATGATACATTTTCTCTCTAGATTTAGAAATCAAACGCAAATATTTCATAAATTTAGCCAGATATTCGTATACGATGATTTGGGTTAAATTTAGGGGCGCGGACTATACACGATAGCGGACTATCTTTGGAGATGTATGGTAATCACTGGCTTACTGTCTGTAGTGTGCACCCACACCAACCACTGACTGACTACCTAGATTGTAACTACACCCACAATCAATTCACTATATATTATGTACCCACACCCACCGCCGAGAGTTACTGACGACGTATGTATCCAATCCGACCACAGATGAGTAACTACCATTTGGGCCAGATTTTGGTATACAGATCTTGTCAATGCATCAACGCAGCAATTCTTAAACTATATTTCATTTTTTATTGGACAGCGATAAACATTCAAGATGGCTTCCTGGTATCCATATTGGATTTCACATCGAGGCTCAAGCAAGATAGGGTTTCTCACACTATCTATCTACAAAGGCTTCGATCAATTCTAAGCAGTCCTCAAAATATAAGGATGAACAAGACTGTCTTGTTTTGCCTTATTTTGCTGACACTGCCCACCAAGCCCTCTTCACCTCTCTGAAGCCCTCTAAGATGTCTAAGTTTAAACCCATGTATTACTAAACACCATTATTCAGCGACAATAAAATATATTACCTTTGCAACAGGGAAATTGCTCAAAATCAAAACAACTATACAAGATATGTTGAATATTTGGAAACTACTCTGGACGCAGCAAGTTTCCACTCATATTAGTTTAAAATTTAACAGAATACTTCTAGAATACTGCTATTTGACTAATAGTGATGAAAACCGTAATTCCATATCTTTTTCAGATTAAATTTAACTAATTTCAATAAATTAATATTACATTTTAAATGCTTTCAAATGACATTAATTCACTCTTTAATGAAAAACAGTAATATCTAATTAACACTGCCAAGACATAATGTAACAAAGATCGTAAGCAGATTACAAAAAAGCAAATGACCATTATAGACAGCTTCGACTGTATTTTGAATGACAACTCGATCATGGAAAACATCATGACCACACCGATCATATTACATGCTAAGGAATTTCAACAGCAGTCAGCGGACATAGACACCCATTCAGAGTCTATTTTGATCAAAGAAATCTGGTCACAGCTGATGAACAAAACAATCAGACAGTTAAATTTGTAATCTTCATTTTGCTTACGGTTCAATATCCTATTTTCTAAATAGATGGTAAATCCTAAATGAAAGCCTACCTTGGGTGGCAGTGAGGAAACCAGTAAAAAAATAATCAATGACGTGACCAGAGGTCAAGAGTTCACATCATTATTAATCATGGTGAAGATACTACCTGATAATGCAGGTTAGTGGACCAATACACGGCCATATTGGCCACAGTTCAGTATTGAACCAATACCAGCCTAGTAACCTGCGTTATCACGGACATGCCTGCCCATAGGCATTTTTCAAAGATACACGTTCGAAATAAAACCCCTTAAAACCAATAAGCTAGTAAACCAGTCAGTAGGTTCCATGATAGGACTCTTTTGCAAAATGAAAATCTTTTGAGAGCGGAAAAGCATTTATGGATTACTCTTTTCGCGATCCTGTGTTCGATTATTTCTTGGCAGTGCTGTAATTAACACATATATATAATTAAAGTAGTAATTAACAGATTATATATTACAGCTGTCATTTTCTAGACAGTAGTAGGGGGAAGAAACGAAAACTTACAGCTTTCGTTTCATGCTCCCCCTATAACTCGATCTTCCGAGAGTCAGGGGTGTGCTAGCGAGACACGAGTTGGATGACCAGGTTGCTCGCCATCATCATCTCATCATTCACTGTTAGACTCATGCGGTCATGTTCATCACAGCAGGGCAACCACATCACTGGCCCTCAACAGGCCTGCGGTTGCCGGATATTAACCGACGAACTGCAAGTAAGTTTAGCTCACATAGAACTATAACATTATCCCAGCCCCCCGGGTGGCGCAAATTAATCTGTTCATCTTATTCATTAAATGAAAAGCGCACACCCAATAATAATGACAGAGGCATATATCGACAACATAATATAACTAACACTCCTGAGACACTTTTGATGCCACAAGGGCATATATTCATCAAAGTGAACTCGGGAGGACCAGAGGTCTTGGACTAAATATAGCAATATATTAACTATTCTTATGCATTATATTAATTTATTCAAAATTAATATATTTAACGAAATATTTTGCATTTAATCCTTTATAAAATTTTGCACTAGTTCAAAATGAATTAAAACTTTGTAAATCATTATCATACCCCATATAAAGTACAGTCTGTCTCCATCAGGTGCGCATATATGCTTAATAGGCATATCAAGAATGTAACATGATCACTTATAGTTAGTTGCTCACACCCAATATCTATTTAAATGCTAGAAAAATAAAATTTGAAAATTCTAAATTCATTTCTCTCTCATATCATAACAGGTGTTCAATTTGAAAGACAACGACAGGTTTCAGCAACGTTGTTTCCCAAATACACACAGTGCTTTCCTCTACTGCCTCTATAACAATTACTGTAGTTGTAATCTTTTGACGTCAGTGTTTCAAGTTCTTCTTTTCGTTCGCTTATCATACCGCCAGTCCTGTAAGTGACTATCGACATGTGTTTCAAGTGATAATAACACTTCATAAAGACCACAACAAAATAATAAAATTGTAATCGTACACATTTTTTGCGATTGTCCATAAATAATTTACCAACGAGTAGTTTAAAATTCAAAACAAAATTGGTCAGTTCAAAAGACATAAGGAGTGTGTTTTATTCTAACCATACATGCAATGACACAGATTTTCTAAATCATGGACACGTGGAGATGAGGAGTATGTCAGTGACAATTTAACTGCTCGACTTTACAACTTTGTAATGAACTATGAAGCTTGACTTAAAATAAAGATAGAAGACTTATCAATACACCTATGAGTGGCCATGCTCTTTGACCTTTTGCTCCTAAAGGTCAGTGTCATCACATCTCATTAGCATGTGCCCAAGTTTGGGTGTCATATGATTAACCAAAGATGAGATATGAACTGCTAAGTTGAGCTAAATGGAAAATATTGTTGAAAAAATCCACTGTTTTCACCAAGGTCACAATGACCTTGTCCTTTGAAATTTTGACCCCAATGTCAGTGTGATGCCATTTCCTTACATGGAAGCATGTGTCCCGGTTCTGGTCCAGTATAATTAACCAAAAATCAGACATGTCCAGCTAAGTTGAGCTAAATGGAAAATGTTAATGTTGAAAATGACCTTGCCCTTTGATCTTTTGACACCAAGGTATTGTGTGATGCCCTATCATTATAAGGAAGAATGTGTTCAGGTTTGTGTCCAATATGATGAACCAAACATGCGATACAAACTGATAAGCTGAGCTAAACGCAAATTGGACACCTCCAATGCCGGCTGATGTGCAGGGTATCAAAATACTTTATTTTACTTCGTAAAGTCAGGCTATAAATGGGTCAGCAAGAAATGTTTTGAGAATACTGCTTACCTTACAGCGTAAAATATACTATATCAAATATGGTGTTGATGATTGGATGCCCAATATGTTTACAATAAACAATGGACAGCATGAGTACAGATGTAGGTGTGTTAACAAATACACTGTCTTAAGAGTGGCACCGCTATTACACCATGATGAAGACAGACTGTGTAAGCTCATCACTAACCCCTTAAGTGTAAATAATTTATCAGCAATCATCATTTCAGAGAGGGATATTTGCTGGTGGTAATAACAAACCATACCCTTAAACAATACCTTTAACCTTCATCCTGCTGAATTGCCAGCATGTAATATGCACTTCAATTGTTGGTTATTAGTGCTAAGTTTGAAAACGGTTTTGCTATCAAAAAGCAGGAACAGTTTTCAGCAATACTGATTTCAAAATTTGCATCAGTTATGTTTCGTCGTGGTCATACACAATATGGTATTATGTTACAGCAGTAGATGCTTGTTTTAACCCTTTAACGCTTATGACTTCTGAAGTGGTCTTGAGAAATGTCCATTTGCATACGAAGATTATTTTTAAAAATTTACCACTGGAATGACTGGCTCGATAACCGAGCCAGTCATTCCAGTGGTAAATTTTTAAAAGTAGTCTTCTCTTGGTCTGCAAATGAACATTTTCTATGAGAAATTTGAAATTTTTTGAATAAATTCGAGAGTTAAAGAGTTAATAGGTCGTAATGTCACTGAGCTCAGGTGTGACACAATGTAAACAAACATGTGTTATCTTATAGACTAACTTGTATCAAATAATTATCGCCAATTGTGAATAATATCGATACATGTGAACAGTTTTGATACATGTGCAAAATTTTGTCTTGTAGGCCAATTCTTATCCCGTAAATAAACATATTTCATAGAAATGAATGACATGTAGGTTTTAGCTATACACAATTTAAATTTTAGAATTGGCAATGGAAAGATTTCAAGATTTTCAATCAAATAAATGGATATTTTGATGAATCTTTATTTCAAAAGGACGTTTGATGGAAGTTTAAATTTTTTTTAAATTATGTGAATTTGGTAAATCCATGTTCTTTTTCTAATAATGTTTAAAATAAGATATTGTGAGATGAGATGTTAAATACTATCTATTTTCAACTAAATGATAAAAAATATAAAATAAACCACCAGCAGCAAATATCCCTCTAATCAATGAATATAATAAACGTAATGAATTCCATCAAAGTTGTCATTAGCCTTTGTATAGTTGATATAAGCAATGACATACACTTCTGAAGTCCTGCATACACATTTGTGACGCGACGTCATCATGTAGGGCGAGGTTTTGTCATGTTGCATCGTGATTCATGGCATCATAAGAAATTTGGGTTTATATTTGATAATTATTGAAATAAATTTTAGTACTTTTATTTAGTACGACATGGTTCTGTTCTGCAAGCAGTATCTGTTGAGCCCTTGAGAGATCCTGCCATCCCTAGCATCATATGACTCTGATTAAGCAGCAATTTGTCGGTACCAAAATTAACAATTGGTCTCCAATGGTTCTAGCATCATTTAGAAATGCTCTCTGAAAACTGTCCCCAATTTATATCCTCACAACACCATCATATATGTATAGGTTGGTGGCTTGCAATGCGATGGGATGCGCCGCTAATGTGTATGCAGGACGGGCCAACAAATCAAAAATTTTCCCGCAGAAAAGACAAAATCATAATTTCATTTTAATCACCTTATGGATTAAATTAATTTTATGCATTTTTAATAAAAAATTTCTTACTCAGCAAAAAACTCTTACCAGTAGTTTTTTGTTCAATACACTGCTAAAATATTTAATACCAAGACCTGTAGTAGTTATCCAACTGATTATCTAAAGATATCACTAAATATCAGTTATGAATAGGAATGCCTCCGTCAGATTCCAATTTCAACCCACACGATAATTGGCCAGTGCTCGTGGGTTGTGAATATTGACAGGAATTTTTAAACTTTGCTTAACTTAATTTAAGGTAACATCTCTCGTATTTTGTAATTCTTACCGTGAACACCAGAGATGGGAGTGGGGTGAGTTTCCGAACATGGACATATGACAGAAACTCAAGCATGTGGCCTTCACGCGCGGCTGAGTAACATAATCTAAAAACAAAAAACACTGGTTAACAGATAATATTAGCTCTATGAAGTCCGCAAAAGAATCTAGCTAATGCTTACATATTATAAAAGTTATCTCAAATACAAAATATTTAAGTCTCATGGTGGAACAATAGGCTACCTGGACCTCATTGTTACTGGCTACAACCTCTTGATTATTACCATTTAAAAAAATTGGAATATGACGAGAATGATAGTGTTTATTAATGACTGAAGCACCGGTAATTAAAATGTATTCACATAAGGTCGCTTAGTCTTCCTTTGTGTTCTTGAAATCAGGGATTCACATAATTGGCATTCAGCTTTAATTCTCAAATTTGCTCAAGAAAATTATTTGTGGACATGTGGTTCAATTGAGATTGTGTACTAGATATGTAGAGATGACTTCAATCCAAGGGAGCATCAGAGAAAGTAAAGATCAAACAACAAAAGCAGTTTGTAAGAAGAGGTTACCTGCAATTTGGTCCCAAATACATACAGATAGTCATATTTCAGTAAGTTGATCACAATGGAGTGTGTGTGTGTATCTTGGAATCGATGACTGGATTACAGATTAGGTTGAGTAGACTGCACATGGGGATAAGGATCCAAAACGTATCTATCAATGAAGCAAGTCCGCAGATATGAGTCGTTACATGTCGATATGGTTATCGCAACATGCAGCTTAGCAAATGCATCCATAACATGTGCATAATGTTGCAGAATGAAAGAAGCGAGTGAATCCGATCCACTGACTATCTTGTACGTGGCAGGAAGCATTCACTATATAAAATTTACCTCAATATGTAGATGTTCTCTTCTCAACATTGATATGCAACCAGAGCTACATGCACGAGGTTGAAGAAGTACACTTAGAAACAATGATTAGCAAATGTTTTCTAATTTATTAAATGTCCTTAAGTACGGTTATATGATAATTGATTTACGATTCTGACAGTTAAGGAAAAGTACAAATATACAAACCCTTCATCTGTACTATCTTCACAATTAGTTTATAATTCAATGATTTTGTCTAGTTAACCATAGTAAATAATTGTACTGCTACCCAGGCCTGGGTAAAATAAAGTTTCGTTTATTTTGATCTTAATGAAATCATCAAAGGCAGGTGAAACGGTGCAATAAATATATATATATATATATATCTTATCAATCAGTAAAGTCCACTGATTAGTTCCATTGCACAAAAAAGAATACATACCTTCCCGCTGTAAAACATGTACCATTTGCGGCGCCAAACGTTGACAAAGCTACTGACAATGGAATGATGAATGATGCAACGCCGAGAACACGATCTCCCCAGGTCTGAAATATCAGCAAAGCAATCAATTAACACGTTAGGTATTATTTCCACTAGCCCAATCAGGATAGTACGTCAGATTCTAACCTAAATTTTCAGCAACCGGTTAAATGTAAGCTCTTGATTCCTTCTCTGAGTGAGTCATTTTGTGTGTGCTGTAATATCGTCACTGAACAATTAAATGATAAAAGTTCCTGTTTCTTGTTGGCTTAGTAGTTATTCTCAACTATATTAAATGTATCTAAAGAACAAGAATGACAGAGATTGCTAAAGTATGCCACCCTCTCCATCCCCAAGACCCACCACCACCCCACCTAACCCCTCCTAACCCCATTCCGCCAAACACAACCTCCCAC
This sequence comes from Chaetoderma sp. LZ-2023a, assembly GCA_034401795.1. NCBI lineage: Eukaryota > Metazoa > Mollusca > Caudofoveata > Chaetodermatida > Chaetodermatidae > Chaetoderma > Chaetoderma sp. LZ-2023a. The sequence continues at coordinate 65,071,193 of CM067367.1, forward strand.
CCAAGATTGGTAAAGATCCCTTCAATAGAATTCGAGTTATCATCCGGAACCGCAAAATTACGACATTAATTAGGTTACTGTGACCTTGACCTGACCCCAAAATAGATAGGGTTCTTCGGACCACCAAGGACAACCTCTCACGCCAGATTGGTAATGATCCCTTGAATAGAACTCTAGTTATCATCTGGAAACGAGATTACGTTATTAATTAGGTCGTTGTGAACACTGACCGCTCCACCCCTAAATCGATAAGGTTCTTCGGACCACCAAGAACAAGCTCCCATGACAGATTCGTAACGATCCCTTAAATAGAACTCTAGTTATCATCTGGAAACGAAACATTATGTCATTAATTACTTCACAGTGGCCTTGACATTTGACTCCAAAATCAATAGGCTTCTTCAGACACTAAAAAACAACCGCCAAACCAAGTTTGATGAAGGTTGCTTGAGATGAGCTAGAGTTATTCCACCGGAGGGACGGACGGATGAATGGACAAAGCAAATCCTATATACCACCATATATCTATTGGGGGAGGGGCATCAAACAAGTTCAAACTTGCTTATTTACGCATTTAATGCTCATTCTCAATGCATATATTTATTATTTTAAATGCATAAAAAAAATTAACTAGATGCGTTGTGAATGCATTGCGTTTTTAAAACCGATGCATTGGAAACGGGCCTTCAACGCATCATGCACGCATTTCCGACCCATTCATATGTTAAGTTAACTCTGAGCTGTACTGTATGTTACAATAGAAGGTATTCTCACGAGTTTTCTTTGGAGATTATTTCTTACCCAGACAGATTAGTGCATATGTAATTTTAATAACCCTCATGAAATTTTAATATCCTCAGGTCAGCTAGTTAGCGTTAAAATATATACTTATGTACCGTAATTTCTCGACTACAGGCCGCACTCTAATATAGGACGCTGTCCCAAATTTGACCAAAATCCACCCAAAAAACTCTTGTATTCAAGTATAAGACGCTGTTAAATTTAGAAAAAACATACCTTTAAAAAATCGAAAATTGGTATAAAAAATAACCATCACTCAGAGCTATGTTTAATGCATGACTAAACATTATCATGGTGGAAGAGAAATTATTAAATAGGACCGCCTAAATATCGTGTATCTTCAATAAAGATTGTTTATTACATCAAAATCAATCTAATTTTGGCATAAAATGTCTCCTTGAAAACATCGAAATCGCGTGATAGACAGATTGTAATGGCTCTTTTGCGTTTGGAGGCGCTGTGTGATCTTATGCGCTAACGGGAGTTGGTTATCTGGCTCTTTTGTGATTGGAGGTGCTGTGTAATCTTATGCGCTAACAGGAGTTGGTTATCAAACAGGTACGGGAACACTCAGTTCCTATCGCGCAATGATGATATATAGCAATTTCCGAGTTCCGAGTCCAGAATATTTATATATGAGTACTCGCTCTAATTAGAATAAAGATCTTTTGCGACTGGAGGCGAATCACGTGATTTATACACATATCTTTTCTCGACGCCATTTTATGTCAAATTCTGGATTAATTTTGATGTAATAAGTGATATGTATTAAAGAATAAGCAATATTTAGGCGCCCCAATTTAATAATTTCACTTCCGCTTGGTGTTTTTGGAGTATACATTAAACATAGTCGTCAGGCGGCGCGAATTGGCTAGGGTAACATTTAGTTCAATTTCCGTGGTATAATCTGTGACTTTTTAAGAAAAATTTCGACCCAAAAATGTGCGGAAGGAATGTTCTCGATTATAGTACGCACCTCCCTTTCTAGTACATGTGTTTTGACAAAAAAAATGCATCCTTTAGTCGAATTTTAACGGTACGTACGCATGCAACCACGTTATATACATATACACACATGCATGTATATACACATGAATTGTACATTTCTTGATTAAAATCAGTTCATTGTCAATCTTTAGGTTTTAAATCTTTCAAGTGAAGGTAACTTGAAACAAATGCACACTTGCCTTGGCTCCACCCTCACCCCACCACTCACCATTAATTAAAATGAGTTGGTAAATGTGATTAGCAATGAATTAAACCAGTGCACAGTATTAACCCTTTCATGGCGAAACCGGCCAAAACCGGCCTCTGCAGTGGCAGTGGAGAATGTTCATTTGCAGACCAAAAGAACACAACTTTTGAAAATTTACCACTGGGATGGCTGGCTCAATAACCGAGCCAGTTATTCCAGTGGTAAATTTTTCTCTTGACCTGCAAATGGGCATTCAATAAGTACTTTGATTTTCCTGACCGCATTTAGCCATTAATGGGTTAAGTCACATTTAGGAACACTTCCAAATGACCACCCTTGCACCCGTCAGTAACCCTTTAACACTGATATCAGTAAAAAATGGCTTCTGCAGTCGTCTTGAGAAATGTCCATTTGCAGACCAAGAGAATAGTTTTAAAAATTCACCACTGGAATGACTGGCTCGATAACCGAGCCAGTCATTCCAGCAGTAAATTTTCAAAAATAGTCATATCTTTTCCTGCAAATGGACAGTCAATAAAATATTTTGAATTTCTTGAGAAAATTTTACCATTAAAGGGTTAAGCGTTTAAGATGGGGTTATTTTGAGTCATTCATAACGTCATGTAGACCAAGAGAATATTTTTTTTAATTCACCACTGGAATGACTGGCTTGATAACAGAGCCAGTCATTCCCGTGGTAAATTAAAAAAAATAGTCTTCTCTGGGTCTGCAAATGGACATTTTATGCTAAAATTGAAATTTTCTTGAACAAATTTAAGAGTTAAAGGGCTAAGCACTGATAACTTACTGCTGCAACTGCTCCTGTTTCTATGAGTTCCTGTTTCGAGATGACCGTCAAGTATGAGATATTCGTGAATAGGTAAAATAATGTGACTAATGGAAGACCAAACAATATTGAACGCGGCAGATTTCTGAGGATCAGAAAGATAAGTTAAAATTATTATACTTATGTAGAGCATTGAATTTAATACATGCCAAGTAATTGTTCACACTTTGTTTCGTTTGTGAGCAGTTTATCATTCCTACTAAACCTCTATAGACAAACGCATTACAGATCTATTTCATAATTGGCTACCCCACTCCCTTTGGCCTTTTGTCGCTAAAATCAACAGGATTTTTGGACACCCAATGGCAAAACCAGTTCAGTGATGATCCCTTCAGTAACAAGAAGCGTAAAGGCCCTGAATCGCTCATTTGCTGTAACAAGTGATGGACAAATCGGGACTAAACGGTTAATCAGTGACTGACCATTCTAACTATTCGAAATGGTTAATACTTTGGAAATTTAGTGGCATAATAAAACTTCAAATTCGTCATTGTAAAGGTTAATACAAATTTTGAATATCTTTCAGGCAAATTGATTTCAAAATATACAGGAGGTATCGTTAGCATTCATAATACCTCAAAATTATTAATCTCTCCCTATGGTAGACAGAAAATAAATGTCATTAAAACCTGTCATCTAAGTCTGTTGGTTTAGAATCTCTCATAAGATCAATGAATAAGATCATAAAATTCATGTGAAACACGCGCTTACTGATGGGACCAATGTCAGTCTGGCATGTTTGGAATCAGTTTGGTCGATCTAGATTCTGTGATTTGATAAACTAGCCAGTCATTCCAGTGATAAATTTTGGAAAATAATCTCTTGGTCTGCAGATGGACATTTTCTAGATTTGAAAGTTTCTTGAGCAAATTTGATGATTAAAGGGTAATTAAGCCTTTAATCCTTGCATTTGTTAAATTTTTTTTTTACTTTTCTCATAGTAATTGTCAATTTGCAGACCAAGACTATTTAAAAAAATTTACCACTGGAATGACTGGCTCGATTATCGAGCCAGACATTCCAGTGGTAAATTTTAAAAATTGGTCTTCTCTTGGTCTGCACATGGACACTTTTCAAGACCGCTGCTTAAGCGATTTTTGGATGATATGAGTGTTAAAGGGTTTATACTAACTAACTATACTTACTTGCTCGGATTTTGTATCTCTTCTGTGACAAAATTCAAACTGTTCCTGAAACAATAAACACAGAAATGATCACCATCTTTGTAATACATGTAGAAACCCAACACAAAACATGTAGCTACATTGTAGTATTCCTTACCTGGCATCATTGATCTAAAGATGAATTGACACGATTTCAAGTTGCAATAGGCTCCTAGTCCATAAAGCTCAATACATGTACCAAAAGATACAGAAAAACCCCAACATTTTCAAGGAATTTGTTTAAAGGAAAGGAAAATGGAATTAACAAATGCTCTTGAATAATAGATTTAGATAATAATCAACCTATAGCCACCAGTAAAATGCAGAAATAAATCAGATTAATTCATAAATACCATTTCTGTCAATCAGGTGGGAACCAATTAAAGACGTAGCTGGTGCATCGTGCTCAGGTGTATGCCGAGCGAATAAATAATACCCGCTACAGTCGGTCATATAATTTCAGTTATATTCACGTTAAACTGATTAGTCACTACTTCCTGCAGGTAAAATACTGTATAATCTTAAAACAATTTGACTGAAAGTCGTTGTTTTCAGACAAAATATTCAGTAGGCATCATGTTGGGACCATGGAAACCAGCAGTGTATTTTGAAATCATTCTGATCATCCAGCAGAAACAGTGACTTTCAAATATGTTTTCAAAAAGATCAATAGTGAATTAACAGTAGCGAGTTAATCGCTCTACATCAGAGCCTATAGAGAATATTCATACCGCTTACGAAACTATATTCAGGGTTGCTTTTGTTATATTCCAGTATGCGGTATACCTGCACACAGTTGACAGACGGCGGTGAGTGAAGCACCAGCTATGTCACTAATTGGTTCCAAATTAAGCGCTCCTAGATTTAGTAAATGCTTTTTCTCAAATAATCCCGACTCATTTCCAATTTTTATACTTTGGTACTTTATTTAATATTGTATGAAATTACCAATAAACATCATTTGTTATTTCCCTTTTCCATTCCTTTAAGAATGCTAAAAGAACGATATTGCGCTCCAACTATCATGAGATCAATTCCTGAATGATGAGAAACAAATCAACTTTCACACATGTCTAACAAACTTGACAATGATTGATAATGTCTGTAATCAATTCCAGTAGATATTGCATACTTTATAGAGCTATAAAGCAGCTATAGAAAAATAAGGACTCCAAAAATGAATGTCCTATGGGAGCTGACCTATGGCTTTTAACCCTTTAAGCCTTAAATTTATTCAAGAAAAATTTAAATTTTTTCAAAGAAAGTGGCAATTTGCAGACCAAGAAGACAATTTTTGAAAATTTACCGCTGGAATGACTGGCTCGGTTACAATTTTTGAAAATTTACTACTGGAATGACTGATCAGTGGTAAATTTTCAAAAATTGTCTTCTCTTGCTCAGCAAATTGCCATTTCTCAAGACCACTGCATTTACAGTACAACTCACAAATAACTTAATGTTTCTAAAACAAACTAAAATAGGCCGGTGACGAACATTTTGAGCATAACTGGATTGGAAGACAGTGCTGCCTACTTCCAATACAATCATGTTCCAAATATTCAACAGAACACTTCGTAGAACGTGTTCAAAATTGTACAAACCGGTTTCTGTTTTTTGGAAACGTTAATTTATTTATGAGCTGTACTGTAGTGACCACGGAATGCCTATTTATGCTCGATAATACAGGGTGGTCCAGAGATGAACTTACCAGATCAGAATTGTGATAAAAGTGGGAGAAGACACTTCAAATGTCATTTACTACAACGTAATAAGTAGCAAAGACATGTAGAGTTGTACAGAGCGTTCAGTAGATACCAAATATAGGTTTGAAGAGGCAAAGCTGTTAAATATATTTAATGTTTTTTTACTGTAAATATCATGAAACTATTCTGTTAGAAGCTGTTGCTCCCGTTAACAGAGATGCACTGGCTTTTACCTATGACACTGTCTCTTTTCAAAATATTGCAAGAAATATTTTGTTCTGTTGGGGTGAATGCGTTAAACCTTTTAATCCTCAAATTTAATCGAGGAAATTTAAATTGTCTTATAGGAAATGTCCATTTGCAGTGATAAATTTTCAAAAATAATCCCTTTTTCTGCAAATGGACATTTCTCAAAACCACTACAGGAAACGCAGATGGCCAACTTGATTAAGGGTTAAGCACAAACATATGTCTGTAATCTTACCATCCATCGTAGGCCCAAAGTCCAACATAGAATGCCAAAGCAATGGTTGAGAGATCAGCGGTACCTTCAAACCCTGTCTCCAAATACTCTGTGTTACCTACAGGGAGAAACAAAGACAAAGAGCAAGGAGAGATTGACAATACTCGACAATTTAACCTTCAAATTTTCTCATAGAAAAGGCCCATTTGCAGACTAATAGCTGATTATTGTTGGAAAGTTTATCACTAACATAACTGGATCGGTCATTCCAGGGGTAAATTTTCAAAATCAGTCATCTCTTGTTCTGCAAATCAACATTTCTCATGACCATTGCAGAATCCATTTTTGGCCAGCTTAAGTGTTAAAGGGTTAACCAGATCTTTTTTGTTATGGAATATTTTTGGGCTTATACCAGATTGGAAATACAAGCTTGAGGAAACGTTCTTTCTTTTGCGTTAGGATTCAAAGCACCCAGTTAAATTAGTTTCGAAATAGTCAATAGAATATTTATTAAATAGCAGACATACAATTCATACAACTTGACGAACTGTTAAGCGTTTATGACAGAGTATATCGCGTCATTCATGGCGTAATTGATTATGACATCAGCCTACATGTGATGTAGTTGATTATAACGTCATATGATTGACTGAGAAACTGGATTCTTTCATTAGATGAGTCTCCAAGTAAGAAAAATAGAGGGAAACAAAGCAAATAGTCCCAAAGGCCATACGATTGCCCTCCCGATATTAAGGTGAGTGGGCTGGGAATGTGGGCTGATACATAAATATTTATGAATGTCATATAAATGGCTATAATTCCATGTACATGTACATCCTAACACAAACCTCGAATCAATCACAATTTATGAAGAAATTTATGAAACGGACACTGATGTCGATAATGACATTTGTGCTTTGTAAAACCAATGTCTTCTGAACCTGAGCACTTAGTATTTTCGATTTATTTTATGGAAGCAGGTTTCTGTATATTGCTGTCTTTGAAAGTAAATACTATTGATCATTAATTAACCCTTTAATGGTCAAGCCGGCCAAAACCGGTCTTGGCAGTGGTCGTGACGAATGTCCACTTGCAGGCTTAGACGACAATAACCAAGCCAGTCAGTCCAATGGTAAATTGTCAAAAGTAGTCCTCTCCTGGCTTGCGAATGGACATTTAATAAGCAAATATTTTGATTTTCTCGACAAAATTTGCCATTAAACTAGTTATACAGTTATAATAAAGAAAAATTAGTTACCTCTCCGGGATGTAGAAATTGTTTGAGTGTAGCTTTCATGACCATCTCGGTCACTTCTTCAGCACTAACTGACGGTCGCTGGCAGCAGTCTACCAGTCCATGCTGTCACGTGACTCCACAAGAACTGACCAGAGTGACGTTGCCAGCGACCATCCGTTAGTGCTGAAGAAGTGACCGAGATGGTCACAAAAGCTACACTCAAACAATTTCTACATCCCGGAGAGGTAACTAATTTTTCCTTATTATGAATCATCCTGGGATCGGAACCAACTTTTTCAGAAATAGTTAAACACTAGTTTAAAAGAATTCATAGAATCGCGATGATGTCATCCCAATCAAATTTCCCATAATACCCTGGAGCGACGCCATTTTTGGAGGGCTAATTTAACATTACAAGCAATAGGCCGTGAAACCTTAATTACAGTTTCTTCACTATCTTGCAAAATTCAGTCACGATTTGATGTTTTCTGATGCCAGGCGGGGTTATTGCAAATTCTCAGGTACAGGATTTTATGGTTTGAGCTTCATAGAAAATGTAAACATTGCATTGCTATGAGCAGTCCTCTTTAGCATGTACTAAGTTTGCCCCAACTTTAATGACAGCCCATCTCAAAATGCCAGGATGTGAGAAACTGTTCTAAATAGTGTTGTTTGTTTCGACTTATTCGCGATCAATTTTACTGAAAGTCACCCTTGCTTAAAACCGTTAGAGAGATCTGATCTGTCACTTTAAAAGCATCGGACGTCATAATCAAATATGGCACATGGTAGCTGACGTTGAATGACGTACCTCAGTCAAGAAAACAACAAATCTGTCACAGAAATGTATGAATTGTATGTCTTTGATGAATTTTCAATTTATAAACAGATTATATGCATTGGCAGCAACAGACACACACCCCTTCCCCCACTGAATATTTTTTTTGGAAATTGATAGTCAGGGAGTTCAGAGATCGATCGATTCCAACACGAGCGAGGTGTGGGTGAAGCTTAGCTAGAGATGGGCGGGGCATAGCTAAAAATGGAAAGGTTCATTCCCCGCCCATCTCTAGCTAATCATCCGCTCATGCTTGGGATATATTGAAACCTGTGCTAACTGGATCTCGATTTATAACAGAAACCTATACAGGTAAGCTGTTGACTATTTTGAAACTAATTGGACTAGGATGCTGTTGCTGCCTAAGGTAGCCTTGAACAGCATAGTTATTAAGTAGTAATAGACATCACAGAGTTCCGGATGGACTTAGACACACCATTCGTGATATATTTTAATTCTGATGTCACTACCCGTGACGTATTTGATTATGACATCATATACTTAACTGACAGATTGGATTCCTCTATTAGCAATTTGGCCAGAGAGAGAGAGAGAGAGAGAGAGAGAGAGAGAGAGAGAGAGAGAGAGAGAGAGAGAGAGAGAGAGAGAGAGAGAGAGAGAGAGAGAGAGAGAGAGAGAGAGAGAGATCAGGGTTAGGAGCATGAAAAACATTTTCCATTACGTAACAGTGTTCAATAATGTGTCGTATACTCACTATATACTTCCATTTAGTAGAGGACACATTACTGAATACTGTCCCACGAAGAACGTGAACGTTCGCCTAACATTTGCCTTCCTGAGCTCACTACTACTTTACAAGAATACGCATCTATATGTAAATTGATACCTTGAGCAATTTTTACAAAGCCACCAATAGTGATGATTGACATAGCCAGAAGCTTTGCCGCTGTGAAGAAAGTCTGTACCTGCGTCGCCAACTTGACACTGTAGCAGTTCAAGAATGTCACAAGTACTGCAATGTAAATAAAAATTGGCACTGATATGACTCCCAGTTAAATTGTTTTCAAAATGGTCATGACTTTATTTCAATAGCTTAACTGTATCGCTGCTGCAAGCCACCAGATGCTAAATTCAATGGGGATTGATTCTGAAACAGCTGAATATTCTGAAAACAATTTGACTGAAATTTCTTGGTGGCTGAGCCACCAACAACTTGCAGTCAACATGTTTTCAAAACATTTAGCCGGTCCAGAGATATAAGCCCTGGAATGTTGTCCGCAAAGTATTAATGTACAACAAATAGGATACAATGAATCTACTTATTTTATTAATTTGGAAATTAAATAACGTTTCAAACAAGAACCTCATTTGAAATGTGAATCAATACACTATATGTGGTCAGACTGGCTAATGTCCTGAAAATAAAGATATAATTGATGGTTAATAAAGATAGCGGTTTTTGGCCTGTGTGACTATTAAATTAATTTCCACACCTGCCAATAAAATCAACGCCAGACTATAGACAATTAATTAAATAGATCAAGTGCTTTCTGATACATGTAATAAGCAACGACGTAACTCACATATGCAAAGCACTGAAGCAAGCTTTGTCACAAAACTTGGTGCGCCGCAGTCTCCAAAGAATCTTTCTGTCGCGTACGTGCCAAAGCTAAGTGCAATGATAGCATACGCGGCGGGGCGTAGTACGATGATAGAGACCCACGCAAACAAATACGCAGGAATAGGCCCCAAAAAGCGATGCATGGGTCCAAATGTTTCCAGTAAATATGGGTACTCTCCTCCAGATTTTGTAATCATGGTTCCAAGTTCTGCATATGCCAGAGAACCTGTGGGAGAGTAGATGCAGAAAACATAACTAAACCTGATGGAAATGAAGATTTGGCTGCTGCTGTCCCATTACCAACATGAGCAATCATGACAATGTCCCAAGCGTACATGTACAACATACATTGTAGCATTTACAAGTGCAAGTAAAGCTTACATTACCATCTTTGTGCTAGGAGTTTGGAACCCAACATTAACTCCCCAGCTTTCACCTACAACTGTTTAAGTATACCTGTTTGTCTGTCTGCCTGCCTGTCAGCCTGCCTGTCTTATGTCTGGCAAAGCTGCCTGCATTGCAACAATAGTGCATCGGTACATGTGCTTGTTCTTTTAACACTCATATGAGCCAAAACGGCTTCTGCAACGGTCTCGAGAAATGTCCATTTGGAGAGCAAGAGACGACTATTTTTGAAAATTTACCACTGGAATGAGTTATCGAGCCAGTCATTCCAGTGGTAAATTAAAAAAAAATCGTCTCTTTGTTTGCAAATGGAAATTTCTCAAGACCTTTGCAGAAGCCGTTTTTGGCTGATATGAGTGTTAAAGGGTTAAATGTGATAGCACGTAATCGACACAAGAATTAAAGGTCTTGCCTGAGATCTCCTTGTCAAGAAGGTTCAAACCATATCGTCGAAGAAATGTAGGTTTCTACCTCAGTAACAGTGACCTTGATAATTGAGATTGTTAGCTCAATGTCATTGTGCGACTTCCTACCAGAATAGGAAACTGTGTTTTCAAGCCCAGTTACAATAGGGTCAAGCAACCATGAAATATAAACCAAAGCGATAAACCCATAACCCTTTAATGACTAAATTTGGTGACGAAAATCAGCATATTTGCTTATTTAATGTGCATTTGTAGGCTAAGAATAACGTTTTAAAAATTTTACCATTGGAATGATTGGCTCGGTTATCGAGACAGTCATTTGATTAGTAATTTTTTCAAAAAAAGCGTTCTCTTAGCCTGTACATGGGCATTCCGCAAAACCACACCAGATGCCAGTTTTGGCCATCTTCACCATGAAAGTGTTAATATTGACGTCACTGTCAACTTTGTCGGAAAAGTGATACCTATCTATGTCTTTCACCTACGTAGGCACGACGATGAAAATTCTACATTAAATAAAGACTTACCGAGAGTACAAAGAATACCGCAGGCCACCCAGACAATTAAGCTGAGGCCAACAGACCCTGTTCCCATGAGTACATATTGAGGTGAGATGAAAATACCTGAGCCTGCCAAGCAAAATAAATTACATGTATATATGTCTTCCAGGTGTAGCGGAAGCATTATATTTAACTCTTTAATCAATGGCCATGCCAACCAAAGACGGATTCTACTGTAGTCTTGAGAAATATCTGAAAACTTACCACTGTCATTACTGGCTCAATAACCAGACATTCCAGTGGAAAATTAAAAAAAATATTCTCTTGGTCTGCAAACAAACATTCAGTAAGATAATATTTGGATTTTTTACCAATCTTGACAATTACACTGATTAACAGATTTCATCAAATAGGCAGATCTTCAGTCATTCACGCACATATCACAACTAGCAATTAACTTGACCAACAGAAAACTAAGCTTGACTTTAGAATTGGAAAGTCAATGGTGCACCATCGGAAAATCCACAGGGTGACAGTCACCGCTTTGACCTTTAGACTCCCCCCCCTCCCCCACACGGATGGAGTCATATCTAAATGTTGTCTCACTCTGTATATACATGTAGGTCACTCAGATACCAGTACTATCAGTAGTACTAGCAAATTTAAACCAGCTTCAGGCTGGACCTCATTGCAAGACCCGAATTACATTTTAGTTACATGTACTAAGATATTTGAACCCTTTCACCGATGAATTCCCCAGGTAATCATAAATATTTTGAAATTAATTTGACTGGAAGTCGCTGCTGCAATGGCTTTCAGTACAATTAATCTTTTCAGGGATTTGTTGCTGAAGCGGTTAATACGCATGATAACTTCATTATCATCATTCTTCTGACAATATTAACCAATGGCTTCATCCTAAGTGACATTGGCCGGAACGCGAAAATAAAACATTATTTCTAACATACTCGGCTTCTCTACATGTAAGCATACATCGCTTGTCAGTATTTTAGATTATGTTAACCCACATACCTACTAAATGACTGTTCTTGACATACATGTACAGTAAAATACCGAAAACAGAACCTCGGGGATCGACATTCACATAGGTCTAAACCATTACCCATGACATTACACATCAATAACTTCAAGCTAACCTATCATTGTGCCCACAATGATGGCCATTCCGCTGATAGGCCCGAGTCTCTTCTTCATCGCTAATTTCTGGCTTTCTATGGTGATACCGGGACTGATACCATTCTGGCAGCATGGTGAGATGCTACTGTCCCGGCTCTTGATGAGTTCCTGTTGATCGGATCCATTCACGTTATTGTTACCTTGAAGTGATGAGTCAGACATACGCTGGTGAACGCCCAGGCCATTGCTTTCCTTTTCTGAAAACACATGGAATAAACAAAACATATTTAGCCCATTTGAAGTTGTTAATGATTATGCTTTGAACTACTAATTTTTAAAATCCTAACTAGTACAGCAATGGACCTTTCCAAGTTTATCCATCGATCATATGACGTCATAACAAACTAAGTGACATGTAGGATGACGTCATAATCATGATGTCATGAATGACTCAATATAGCCCGTCTTAAACGCTTAACCCTTTAATAGTACAATTTTCTCAAGAAATTGCAAATATTTTATTGAATGTCCATTTGCAGAAAAAGAGAAGACTATTTTTGAGAATTTACCGCTGGAATGACTGGCTCGGTTATCGAGCCAGGCACATTTTTTTACATTTTCTTCTCATGTCCTGCAAATGGAAATTCCTCAAGACCACTACAGAGACCGGTATGACCAGTAAAGGGTTAATAGTCCAACACATACAAATTCTATGTTTTTGCTACTTAATAAACATGCCGTTGAATATTCAGTTCAGGATCAATTGATCCCAACACGAGCATGATGTGGGTGGAGCTTAGCTAGAGATGGGAGGGGCCTGGCTAAAATTGTAAAGGTCCATGCAGGAAAGCTGCTGAATATTTTTTAAATGCAATTTCACTGGAAGACATACCTGTCATAGATAGAAAGAACTGTTGGCTAAATTATGGCTTTGGAATAATCAAAACATTTTTAATTTAATACTTCTTACATTGTCAAGAATTTTTGTATTAAGTGTCAAAAGGTAGGGCTTTAGATTACCCCTTATATCTGTGACTTTACAAGCCATGCCAAAAATGAAATGTGCCCATGTTAAGTGAGGCCAACTTAAAATCCTATCGGCTGCTATGAATAATAATTAAGTGATTTACAGTCAATTAATACTCAGAGATGGATTCTGCGATATTTTATGGCCATAATCATAGATCTTATGGTGCTATTCACTATAATCCATCTCTCATATTTCAACTCTCTGGTTTCTAGAAGCAATGATGGACCCCGGGCCTGTATACATGTAGGTGGTGAGCACCAATAAGGTATATCTAAAGGCCTGAAAGGATTAGCATAATTTGTCAGTATCAATTCTATACTATCTAGAGAAAATTACATAATTTCCACCCACACTGATGTGATAGCAATGCCATAATTTAGTATGTGTGAACACAGGAAGATTAGATGCAGGAGATTACATCTTCAGGTGTGAATAGTAGTTATGTGTTCAGCTTAACTGTTTGCCTGCTGAATTTCTGCAGACTACATTTTCTATAGGGTTTAACTCTGGACCTGTCCAGTATTTTGAAAACAATTTGACTGAAAGTTGTTGGTGGCTAAACCACCAACAACATTCAGTCAGTTTTCAAATTATTCACCAGGTCAAGACTTATTGCCCATTGAAAATGTGCTGTGGCTTGCAGTAGTCAGACACAATCTGAGGACCTCATCATGGAAGCTTTGATGTATTATAGATAAAGCGCTGCTTCCAGTAGATCATGCTAAATTTATATCAAGCCAGCAATACCAGCTACCTGCTCCTACAGTTAACCTGTATGCAATATAAATGGTTACAATGAAATGTGTAACCTGTGCCAACAAGTATTGTACATCAAGTACTCCATCAGTCTGTCTGCTCCGCCCCCACTCATGCCATTGAGCAATTGATCATAGAGACAAGGAAATTATTAATACTTAGATAATGATCAAGCCAGCCACTCAACTGGCCTCTGAAGTGGCCATGAAGAATGTCTGTTTGAGGGCAAAAACACTATTTCTTTTTAGTTACCACAGGAATGGCTGGCTTGATAAACGAGCCAAAGCTGAAAATTCAAATAAAAAAAATAATTTACATCTCATAGTGTTCATTTGCAGACCAAGGGAATGAAGGTGCTTGGTAAAGGAATTTTCAGTTAGATTCCAATGGCATACATGCAAAATTTCTTTTGACTTTCTCAGTAGCGGAAAGAACTCTTATCAATATATGTTATAAATGAGATGACACCGATGTATAACATGAATACATGACTGTTAGTCACACACATTCATACACTACACTTATCAAAGAAACTATTTCTTAGGCCAATGAAATGGTGGCTATTAGATTGCTAAAAAAACACACCCATCTAATTAAGGACTCACTATCTTCTACCAAACCCCAACCTGACCCACACCAAACTAAACATCTCATGAGAAATAAACTTTATTAATAGTAGAAGTTGGTGAAAAAAATTGGCCTTCTGAATTGTCCATTTGCAGGCTAAGAGCTGACTATTTTTTAATATGAAGCACTGGAATGCCAGCTCGGTAATCAAGCCAGTTATTCTAGAACTTTGGATAATTTAAAAAATAACCTCTAACAGCCCACAAATGGACATCTTCAAGACGACTGCAATGGAGGAATCCAGCTTCTTAGTCAATCAAATGATATCATAATCAACGTCACTTGTACATGTAGGCTTACGTTATAATCAAATACATCATGAATAATACGTTTTAGTCCATCTCAGACATTTATTACGCCGACAAGTTGTATGTACTGTATGTAAAGTTACTATTTAATAAACATTCTGTAGTGTTGAATATTTTGAAACTAATCTGACAGGGTGCTCAACAGCACCCAATCAAATTGGTTTCAAAATATCCAGCAGCTTCTGCAAAATTGAGATTCAGAGTGCAGGGATAGATTGATCGCAACATACGCAGAGCGTGGGTACAGCATAACTCGAGATTGCCAGGGCATAGCTAAAATTGGATTCCTCCATTGCCTTCGAAGACATTGCCGTCTAACATTTCTAAAGCAGCAATGTCTTCCAAATCCAATTATGTTCAAATTACTTCAAAACAGTCAACAGAACATTTCTTACATGTACGTCATGTTCGAAATTGTACTAACATGTCACTGTTTGCATTTTGGAAGCATTCTAGCTCATATATGAGTTCTACTGTAAGCTATCAAGACACATTGTGCTGACTGTGTTCCATCAAATGTGGCCAAAAATGTCAACAGTCAATGTTTGAAATTACACTAGTAGGCATACATACATGTAGACTGGACAATTTACCCGTCAATTTTATCTAAAAATTAACATATATATACAATGGCTGCACATGACTGAGACTTTTCCGTAGATAAATTTGGCTCCGCCAACTTGCGCAGTGGCCAAAATACGCTCTGCGAAAACCTAAGTCGAATGAAAAAACCCTATTAGTATAGAAAGGGGAGAAACACGATAACGCCTAAATTTTACAATTCTGAAATTAAAAATCCAACTTTCAGCACTGGTTTCAGTCATGGGAAATGGGGAATAATAGTAAAGTTCTGCTCCCGAAGTCCCACGTTTTCATATTTTTCATCACGTGCCCTACTTCACGAAATATGCCATGTTTCGTCTGCGACTTATTTCGTGTTCTATTTTTTTCTGGGAAATACCAGTCGAATAAAAAATATTCTCTATGGAGCCAATGTGCTCTAAGTTTTCATCCAGTCGAATATGGTCAATGTATACCTATATCTGACAAGTACAAAATATATTTATTTAACCCTTAGCACTCTGGTGTCAATATTCTATCTTTTTACAGTGTTAATATCAAAGAATTAAATAAACCAGTCATTACGCGCCTTCAAATGAACGATCTATACCTGATGTATAAACGCCATACCAGGCAAAAGGGTAGACTTTTGTCACCTACAACCTACCCAAGCTCATCAGTGACACCGACACTCAAATGTCATACAAAAAGTCCCTCGGGGAGTAAACAGCTAATGACGATGTCAGCTCCTATCTGAATGAAGGCCTAACCAAAATTATGAAACCTATGGAATCCTCAGCTACCAGCACCATAGGTGTTCTTAAAACCAACCAAACCAGGTATACTGACGACCCCCTCTAGTAGTAAAACTATCATCAGAGCAGAAAGCGTTACGGCTGCGCATCTATAAAAGTGGCCAAAGTGAAGATAGCAACAAACTACGCCGGGAGCGCAATAACATTCTGCGCCACATTAGTGAACGCTTAAAAGATCCTACTATTCAACAAGCAGACTCCCTAGCAGATGAAATCACTGCCATGGATGACTGTCACAAAATGTTTCGGGCAGCCCAGGCCCTGAGAGTTACTGACTACACACCACCTCACTGCACACAACTCTGAAGAACACTTTATCGGGCCTGACCAGGGAAAAGCCAAGGCGATTCGAGAATGGTTAAATGAACAGTTCACTGACCTCGATGATGAGCCCTTGCACCCATTCTCAGGAGCCCAGGCCATTACTAACACCAATTGAAACAGCAGAAGTTGAGAAGGCACTTAAAGCCCTGAAAAATGGACGTGCATCTGGACCTGATGGCATGAGCAATGACCTATTCGAATATATGCAAGTGACATTATCTCAGAACAGATCACGTGCCTAATTAATTCAACTTTTACGCAAGACCTTCCCATCGACGCTGTAGACCAAGGCCCCCTTATCGCACTACCCAAGCCGAAGAAGCCACCTGGTCCCCCAGCCAATCTGCGGCCCATTGTGCTCCAGCAGCATATGGAAAATCCTATCCAATGTTACTCTATGCCGTATCCGAGACAAGATCGATTACTTCACTGGATCATGTCAAAGTGGCTTCAAATGTGGATGCAGCTGTGCAGACATTGTATGGGATCAACGCATGCTTGTGTCAGTAGTCATGTCCATGGGATTTCCACAAAATGGGCATTGACATGTCACGAGCCTTCGACACAATTAAACGCTCAAACATCCTAGATGTACTACGCCAGGCCAGTTGCAATGAAGATGAGCTATGACTAGTGAGACTACTGATTGCAGACACCAAGCTGAGAGTACGAGTCAAGTCAGTGAAATCTGTAGAGTTTGAGACAGCACAGGGAGATGGTCTATCTCCGGTGCTTTTCACCTGTTACCTTGCTGCTGCATTGAAATCCATACGGGAAAGTTCCACAAGACCAAACCCCCAAGTGTCAATACTGGGTATGCCCCTAGAGATGGAATATGTCGATGTGGACTTCATTGATGAGGAAAAGAAGCCTCTTGACGAACTTCTCCCAATAGCTGCAAGCAAACTAAAAATTGAGAATCTCTATGAATGAATCCAAAACAGAGTTCACCCACATACATGTATACCTATCTACAAAGCATGAAATAAAGAAAATGACGATCCACTTCGCAGCGGCGAACCATGGAGGAAAAGTAAAATCCTGGGCTCACTGCTTTGCAGTACTGCTGACATGCTGCATCATTGGGAACATAGCTTTCCAGTCCTTCTGGAAGCTATGGATTCCTAGATCAAAGATACCCTTGATTAAAAGGCTACGTTTATACAATGCAACCTGTGTATCGTTGATGCTGTATAACTAACAGCGGGGCAGCTCCAAAGGCAGCTCTAGACAAACTCGATACCTGCCACCGCAAACACCTAACGCACCATCACTGGACACCGATGCCCAGAGAGCATAATTTCCAATGATGTACTATATAAGATATGTAATACGTCGCCGCTGTCTGTAAAAGTAGCCCAGCAAAGATGGTCAATGTTTGGCCATGTGCTAAGGATGCCAGACGAGACATCAGCACAGATAGCCTTGGAATTCGCCCTACTCGCAGCCAGCAAATACAAAGCCAGGAGAGGACGTCATTGCATAAATCTGCTAAGCGTGCTATGAGGTGACATCAAGAAAGCAGGACTCGGTACACTTAAGTCAATAATGGACCTGAAGAAGCTAAGAAATGGGCAAGACACAGTGGGCAAAAATGAAGGACTGATTGCAGCTGTAGGATGTTTCTACTACTACAGCCGCAGATTACAGTAATCACACATACAATAGCAAAGAAACTGGTGTACATTTTGCAACAATTTTAGTGGAAGCTGTTGCTGTCTATGACAGCACATCTTCCGCTAAATTTGTTGAAAAATAAAGACCAGTTCATTTTACTTTAATTTGAAAATTTAAAATTTTGACATCAGAGTGGTAAGGGTTAAACAGTACAGTAATAAAATTCATGTACACTGCACTATTTGTTCAACCAAATAAATCAATATATCCACCTCTTTATTAACCAGATGCCATACTTGCATAGACTACCTACATGTATATAACTGCTATAACTGAAGCGGTGAAGCATTAGAGTAGCCTTACAATGATCCTACAAAATTGAGCAAACTACATATATGTACATGTAGTTGCTTCCAGGGGTTGGGCGTGTGGGTGGAACCACAAGAATACCTGTCTTAAATTATCACCATCTTGAGGCTGTACTCAAGCAATTTCATATGATAGCTGACTTAGAGTACATTAAGTGGTCACATGTCTTTTGTGACCAGGTTTAAATTGTCAGCAAAGTGTCTGCTATAGACTATCTTTACTGTAATAGAGGGATACGATCAGTATCCGATGTCATAATGAATTATGTCAAGCAGATATCTCAATCAAAATGATGCGTATCTTGATATCTTGATCACTCATGCACGAATTAACATACATGTCTATGGTATGTCTTTGGTGAATTTATAATTGAGCTTAAACATTCCGTTGAATATTTTGAAACTAATTCGACTGAGAGCTGTTGCTGCCATCCCCCAATAAAAAAATAAATATAAATATATATAATATTATACGCACGCCCGCAAACGATACATGACTATCATGGTACCAGTGTAAATGTTCGTGGCCCGAATGGGCAAGCAATAAAGCCTCCGCAAATCTCTGATTTAATTTTCACGAATTTGAGGAAGCTGGTTTAAGACTGACATGATGCTCATGTCAGATCATAGAATAAATGTGCAATGTAATCCAGTTAGTGTGTCTAATTTACTTTTTTGTCAGGCTCCGTTGGCACCAGATCGGTCTCTGAAACATTAACCGCAACAGGATTCTGCCTGTAACATTGGATAGTAATGGACAGGTCACTCGGGGACTCAAACAACACTTCCCAAATAAATCCAATCAAACACACACTTTAATTGGATATTGCCAGCATGCTAAACTTTCTGCAGATTTACCTAAATCAGGAGTCACCGTTTTTAAAATGGTCAATAAAATAAAACCTACTTCAGTCAATGCACGCTTAACGGCTGAGACTATTTTTGCAAATTTACCACTGGAATGACTGACTGATATCAAGCCAGTAGTTACATATATAGCGGTACAGTTTGGAACAAATAGACTTTTGTTAGCCTGTACCATTCCTCAAGATCACTGCAGAGACTACATGTAATTTCGCCCGCCTTGACGATTAACCCATAACACTCAAATTAGACCAGGAAAATTTCAATTTTCTCATAGAAAATGTTCATTTGCAGAACAAGAAAACTGTTTTTGAAATTTTACCACTGGAATGACTGGCTAGGTTATCGAACCAGTCATTCCAGTTGGAAATTTTCAAAAATAGCCTTCTCTTGGTCTGCAAACGGACATTTCTCAAGTCCAGAAGCCATTTTTTGCCGATACATGTATGAGCATTAAAGGGTTAAACGGTTATTTTCTTTTGAACATTGTTTTACCAGTTTGTTAATCTAATGCTAAAATAGACAACATTACTGGCAAATTGAAAATGACTATGATGATGAATGATGTACTATGTTCTATGACTGCACTAGTTTGAAAACATCATGATGCTGCAGTCAGTCCTCCTTTTGGTCACTATCTTATTCCGGCCAAAAGCCCACGGCTCCCTCAGATTCTTCTTGTTCGTTAGTGTACCAAGGGGCCAGGGCCTGTTCCTTTTAGGTCCATGTAGCACCATCTACAATGTAATAAGTTTGTGCAGAGGAGTCCTCTACAAGCTTTATATGTGTTAACACCAGGTACTGCGAATTTCAAGGCTGCGTGCAGAGGTTTTCTGGCAATATTCACAGAACATTGTCAACCAGGCATAGACCATCTTTGTTGAGCTGCCTTCACTGAGAGATTGCGCCTACATGTACATGAACTAGCATATAAGTCATCCTTGGAGATTATGCATATTGTCTGGCCATTAACCCTTTCACCAACAAATCCCTGAAAAAGTAATTCTCTACGATATAAAACATATTCTGTTAAATATTTTGATATTATTCTGACTGAAAACAATTGCTGCCTAAGGCAGCAATCGATTCCTATCAGATTAATTTCAAAATATTCAAGTTTTCCTGTATGGTGGCCTTGAAAATGAGATATGGGGAATTTATCGGTGAAGGATTAATGTTGTGCGATAGTATGAAGGTGTTTGTGGTGGAAGGTAGCAAAATTATCTAGAACTGCCTTTGAAGCTGGTCAGCTGTGACAGTATCAAATAGAGTAGCAGTGATACAAATGCATATAACAATCTACAGATTTCATGTATGAAGAAAAATTTCTGAGAAAAATGTGATAACATTTTCCTGTTTTGTTGCCATTTCATTTCATTTTATGTTGCATGATTTCATTAAGAAAGCATAATTTGTTCCGATAACAAAACACATGTAATGGAGCCAGTCATTCCAGTCATAAACTTTCAAAAAATATACTTCTCGCGGACTGCAAATATGCATTCCTAAAGACCAGTTAGCATGCAGAGGCGGGTTTTGACCATCTTCACCATGGAAGGGTTAAATATGCATAATTTCATTCAGAAGTCAATATTACAATGGTGGAATAAATCACATTGAGCTCACAATCTGTGTAAATGTGCAGCTTGTGGACAATGAACATGATGAATTGGGAACATTATTGAAGGATTTTATGGTACATTACATATATACAGTGTAAGCAGTTAGTGAGTAATTTGTATTCTCGCTTTCCTCTAATAGAACTACTGTATCTTAGGGGCATTGGCAATGGCACTTGTATATTGGCTGGATACTCAGTAGCCCATGGATCTAAAATAACCCACGTTTAGAAGTGACCCTAATGATAGGAGAGCTCCTAATACAAGATACACAATGTGTTTTAGGATAAATAATGGATGAATCCAGTTTTAGATATGCCATGCCTTAAGCACTAAGTTCCACCCACGCTTTTGCTGTGTTGGGATCGATTGAACCCTGAACTCCATGAATCTCAATTTCCATAAAACCATACAGGTAAGCTGCTTAATATTTTGAAAGTAATTTGACTGGGTGCCTAGTCAAATTAGTTTCACAATATTCAACAGAATCTTTATTAAATAGTAGACATACAATTCGTACAACTTGACACACTATTCTAGGTTTACCAGACTATTTCTGTCCATTGTTTGTGGATTGTGACACTGGATTATGGCGTTAACCTATATCATGGCTATATGTGATGAAGATGATTATGACATCATGTGAATGATTGATAGACTGGATTCCTCTATTGTTAGGTTTTAAAAGATGGTCTTTCAACCATCTGTCACAAAGACCGCCATCATTTGGCCATAAAGGAATGGTGATCTTTTAAGCAGGGTTGACTGTAAATGGAATTTAGATACATGCATATAGGTACATTGATAACAAATTCCAATCATCTCTGGAGGAAATTGAGCATTCTGATCAATTTATGGTATAGCCATCTCTGCTCATATAGTAGAAAATATGGATCGATCAAGCATATATACTCGGGACCTGAGGCAATATTTCTGGTCACTCCATAAACGGCAAGTAATGTAGCTATAATCAACTAGATAGAAAAAATAGTGATGTAGAACAACGACAAATGTGGAGATATGGTTCAGACATGTTAGACTGTGAAACTGAGTGGTAGACACACATAGATCCTCATTTCTATATTGTACATGTATGCTAGCAAACTTAGCCTTTATTGGCATTCAGACACATGTTGTAACTTGTTTGCACAAATCTTTCATTGATCTTTGATACAAAATGTTTGTGATTTGAGATTGTTTCAAATAATTCAATCATCCCCAGATTTCATGTAAGAGCACATGTACTGTGGTCTGTATGTATGTACACTACATGTATATTGACTGCAGCTGTGAACGCGAGAACATTTTAACCCTTTAATCATCATGCTGGCTAAGACAACCCTCTGTTTAGTCTTGTGGAATGTCCATTTACAGGCAAAAACAATACAATTTTTGAAAATTTATGAGTGTGGCTCGATAACCTAACAAGTCATTCCAGCGATAAATATTCAAAAATCGTATTCTCTTGGCGTGCAAATGGACATTTAATAAGCAGATATTTAAATTTTCTTGACCAAATTTTACCATTATTAATACTATATTATGACATCCCTTCTTTATAATTTCCATGTATCACAATACTAGGTAATTAATACCATATAACATTTCCATGACAGCGGTTACTTTAGTGGGAGGCAAGACACATGGACTGACCTACAAAGCAACAGATTTCTTTCTAACATGTAATCTGATAGGCCAACCAAAACCCATTTCATGAATACCATATTTATTCTAATTTTCCCGCCCTCCCAATTATACTAGCACCACCCCCACCCCCCCCCCACCCCACCCCCGTTTTTGAGAATGGGGGGGGGGGGGGAGAAAGAAGCAAATTACCAATCATAAGAAATAATAAATCTCTAGTCTTCAAAGATAAACATCCAGAAAAAAATAAAACATGCAGCAACATTTTAGTCGTTTTCATGAATACATGTGCAAAAAGATCTTTTTGCATTAGCTTATCCTGTCGTTCGATGCCAGAGCATCTAACGCTGTTGTTGAATTGGCATTAAGATGCAGCTATAAATTTTCTAGTGTTTCGCTGAAGGCATCATAAACACGCCTCCAGTCAATTCGACCAATGCCTAAATTGTTTCTGATCAATATCTTGCCGTTCAGTGATAGAGCTGCTAACGTGAATTATGTGTCGAGATACGACTATGGCATATTTTCCGATGTATCAGTGAACGCATCACAAATGCGCCTCCATCCAATGTAACAACAGATAAATCGTTTGTTCCTAACTTTGCTAAATGTCACCTTTATGTCCTAACTAAAGCCTCTGAATAAATCTAATGTGAAACGAGTAGTTTTTATGAAGATTTGAGCAAATTTAGCAGAAATTTCATGGAATACTATAATTATACATTGATTGAAGGTGACTGAGAAAACCGTTTTAATTTCACTCTTTCCACCCTAATTAACCCGCCCCCTTTGATGACCGCTACCCGCCCGGCGGTATAATTAGAACAAATACGGTATATACTAATTCAAGTACATGTACATGTAGAAGTTCAGTTATCTAGCGAAAACCAAAAATCCATATACGGCATGCTTGAAAATGTGCTAGCCAATCCTAAAATTTCGCAGCCATGGACTACTGGACCCATACTAATTTCCATCACTGCCTTAAATCTGTCGTCATACATGAGCTGCTAGCAATGAGTATATTGGACACATGTTCGAATTTCAAATTTGGACAACGCATTCAAAGATGGAAGCTATTAAAAACGCTATTAATTTATATTTTATGCTGCCTATCTTAGAAACAGTTTAAGCTTGTAAGGATGAATTACTTAATCTCTTCTTTATTTATCTACTTTGGACTACTAGTCCGTCTACCTTGACAATTCACCTTTCCAGAGTATCCATCTATCATCTGACATCATATGATGTCATAATCAGCTAAGTGGCAAGTAGGATGATGTCATAACCATTACGTCATAAATGATTTTATTTGGCCCGTCTTTAACTCTTAATAGTCTGTTGTACGAATTGTATGTCTTTGCTATTTAATAAACATGATGTTGAATATTTTGAAACTAATTTGACTAGGCGCTGTTGCTGCCATAGGCAGCAACAGCACCCAGTCGAATTAATTTCAGAATATTCAACAGCTTAACTGCATAGTTTTCTGCAAATTGATAGTCAGGGAGTTCAGATATCGATCGATCTCAACACCAGACGCCGCTTCAATCTGCTATCCAGGGAGTGGATATGGGAGATGTGATAATACATACACCCAGTAAGATGTAATAACATGTGGCAAGCATAGAATGATGTATTCTATTGTTAACAAGTGTATGGTTAGGCGACAACAGGCTTTAACCCTTTAATGGTCACGCCGCTAAATTGCCTTAGCTTGGTCTGCAATTGAATGTACACTGAGGAAAGATTACAATTTTTGTGACAAATCTTGACCATTAGTGTTAACCCTTTATCAGTCATATCTGCCAAAAATGGCTTCTGCAGTGGTCTTGAGACATGTCCATTTTCAGGCCAAGAGAAGACTATTTCTGAAATTTTACCACTGCCAGTTGTAAAATTTCAAAAATAGTCTTCTCTTGGCCTGCAAATGGACATTCAATAAGAACATTTTAAGATTTCCTTCATGAAATTTGACAATTAAAGGGTTAAACTGTTATCAGCATAATTGCAATATTCATAGAGATTTAAATGCCAGCGGCATAACTTGTCAGATTAGCTTTGATGTGACAATCATGTGTAGCAAACCAGACTGTGCTCTGCTGCTATTCAGACTTAAAGGGAAATTCCAGTGAAAATCGGGAATAAGTCAACTAAAAATATACTATAATCCGAAATAGTTGCCGTAAAAAAATATAAAATACACTGTTCCATTGCCGAGAAATAATAAAATGAATATGCCCAAAACGCGACTCCTGGGCGCATCCATTCTCTCGCAACGAGAGCGAAAAACCGCGAGATTATGACGTCAACGAGACACCAGCAAAATATTGCCAGCGCTTTTAGATTTACATTCTGTTTACTTCGCGTTATGAAGGCCGAATATTAATTCTGTCAGGAAAATCAGAATATTTCCTTATTGAATGCCCATTTGCAGGCCAAGCGGACTATTTTTTAAAATTGACCACTGGAATGGCTGGTTCGATTACTGAGACAGTCGTTTTAGTTGTAAATTCTCAAAATAGCCTTCTTTTGACCTGCGTCCTCAATTTGACGATTGCAGAGGCCAGTGCTGGCGTGAAATGGTTAAATCGCATCATGTTCGCAGTAATAGAAACGATCATGGAAAGGGTAAGGCAATTCACATTTTCAGATACCGGATCCGCAGAAGCATCCGCATGAAAAGGGGCTAACTGAAAGATGGCTTCATAACATCGGCACTGGATGGATATCTTCCACATTTAAATTTGGAAGACACAAGTTTAGAACATATAGTCCATAGTCCGTATAATTTTAAAATAATGTGTCATGCATTTCAAAACAAAAGACGCGGTACTTAATTTTAATATAACAAAATCAAACTAGACAATTAACATCGTATTTGCTTGCATCAATTGTAAAACGGGATTTGCAAACCAAAATGAAACGATGTCGCTGATTGCCCGGTCGGTCAATTATAGGCAACCGCTTAGCGGCTTACTTCGCAGACGATAGTAGGTGACAGCTAGTAAATAATGACAAGTGTACGCTAGACATAATTAGTAATTTAGTGCTTTCACACTATTGAAATCCAGCGTTATTAATCATTTACAACGTTTACTCACAATTTTAAAATAACTATGCTGAGTGTTGAATATTCTGAATTAAATTTTCCTGGAATTATGTTGCAGTAGCTTCCAAACTAATTAGTTTCACACAATAGGCATATGCAGGGTAAATTTTAAGCTTTCTGCTTTTCTGTCCTTGAAAGGGTTAACTAATTGATTCCAAATTTTTAAATGTTGACCCATATATACTGCCTGTTGAATATTTTGAAACTGGAATTTGACTGGAAGCAGAAGTTGCAATAGCAACAGCTTTCAGAGAAATTACATTCAACATTTATTCAACTAACATATTTTTTTTTATAGCTGGTTGATTGCAAACACGCTCCTGGCATAACCCTTCAATGTTTTTTAAAAATAGAAATTGCCCATAAGAAAACAATTTTTGACAATTTAGCACTACAATTACTGGCGCGATCATCAGGACACTAATTCACTTAATTTCCTCCAAACACTGTGGCAAAGTGTCAGTTGTTTAGGCAGTATGCTAATTATCCACGAGATGCAAGATTTACCTCCCCTGGTTACAGCTATCCTCGATCGGGCAAAGAGAGTAGGTGTGTCGGTGACGTCAGCTGCTTGTCCAAAATGGCGCCTCTATCTACTGGTTACTTTAGCAATTTAAATTGAGGATATCTTTTTTATTTGTTGGCATAAAATTGTGCTCTTGATCTCAAATTAATGCGGAAAAGTAGTACTTTACATCAGATGCATAAAATCCCCCAGTGGAATATCCATTTAATATCAATATTAGCTAAACAAATATTACACTTGTATATAGCAATTTGCATCATCACAAGCTTAGGCTTGTGCGATTATTGCTTTGCGTCATCATGATAGATTATTTACATGTTGTAAGAATAATCGTGAATACACGATTAATCAGCCTGGGTACAAATTACCCAGAAGCAACAACAAAGAAATATCAGTGACGAAAGCGGTAAGGTGATTAGAAATGTCCATTTGCGGGCCAAGTTTATTTTTGAAAATGTATTGCTGGAATGCCTAGCTCAATGCTCAAGCCAATCATTCTAATGATACTTTTTCAAAAATAGTCTTCTTGGCCTGCAAAGGGACATAATTTGCTGAGCAAAATGTCGATTTTCATGACAAATCGCATTAAAGTGTAATTAAAAGGTAGGTTGTGAAATTTTTTATGCAATAAAAAGTATTGACGATTATTTAATTTTTAATCATAGATTCATGATCACGATTTTCTCTGTAATCATGTAATCGTGCAAGCCCATACATGTATGTAATCACAGAGCTGTTTTATGTTGGTACACCAGTTTGAGCTCTCTGGTAACCAAGCCAGTCATAATTTAAAAAAAATAGTCTTGTCTTGATCTGCAAACGGACATTTTCTATGACAAAATTGAAATTTTCTTGAACAAATTCAAGGGTGAATGGTCTGTTTTACCAAAACCTACCAATCAGATAAGTCTTAGTAAATACACCTAGATAAGTATTAACATGAGGCCCAAGGGGCCTGCGTCGCTCGCCTGGAGCACCACCAATTTTTGTCAAAATTGTTTGTGGGTGGTTTAGTAGTCGTTTAAATGAGTTTGTGAACATTTATGCAAGCCAGTGCAATATGGCCACCAAACACGCTAAATTTTAATTGGCCCACGGAGCCCAGGTTTTTTTTTGACGGCTAAACTTCCCTTGAACAAACTTTAATGACCCTTAGTCCTTAATCATACCGCCCAAATTTCGGCCTGATCCCTTCAGCGGTTCTGGAGGAGTCATTTTCAGGAAAAATAGGCCATCCAAGATGGTCGTCGAACCATTTGGTCAATCAAGTCCTCTTGAACAAACTTGGCTTACCTCTTGGCCTAGATGAAGATTCTCCAAGCAGTTTCGGATAAGATTTTTAGACATTTCCTAAAATCGGCCGAAATCCAAAATGGCCACCGGGCAAATTGCCTGATTTGATTCATTGGAACAAACTTGGATCCCTATGCCCTAATGATGCTTCCTGCCAAACATAATTGAAATCGGCCTAGTAGTTCTCGAGAAGACATTTTAAATTTCCCATTGCTTTAACATGGTAGGTAGCTTTTGATGAGAAAATTATCCAAGATGCACCCCTCAAAATTTCAAATATTTGCGAGACCCATTTTTGGGTCCCGTGTTTTCAGGTCTGCGTAACCAATTGTTCGGTTGCACAAAATCAGTTTGTGTAACCAATTGGTTGCGCAAATTGGTTACGCCATTTTTTATCCAAACCTGCTTTATCTGAACATATTTCATCTGTATATTAAGTTAATAATGAATTTAAAGTGCATGTTGCTGAATTATCATTAGCATATTGATTACAGCATGGACGTATCAACCAATTACCTAATTTACAGATAAAATGTTTTAAAAAATCAAGGTTTCATAAATAATCATTATTTGGTCAAATGGCATCCACCGCATGTGAATTCACCTCATGGTCAATTAATGAAACATGATGTTTTCTTGATGATGATGTGCAGGGGTTGAAATTCGCTAAATTTCACCAGAATCAATTCGGATTCTCATAAATTTGCTCAGCAGGAATCCATGGGAATCCACTTTTGGATTCCTGTATAGAAAGCTCAACGGGAATCCAATACAATGAGGGGTTTTCATTTCCATGTTCGATAACTGAGCCAGTCATTCAGTGTTAAGTCTCCAAAAACAATACTCCCTTGGTCTGCAAATGTACATTTTCTCTGCCAAAATATCAGTATTTGTATGACAACACTCATTGGTAACATCTTTCCAGCTTGCAACAATTTCAGGGTGCATACACCTTGGGCACAATAAAATTCCATACTTTTTCCAAACATATATTTCAAAATTCAAGATCCACTTTAATAATTAGTTATTTATAAATATCTTAACACCCTCCTCCCACCCCACCCACACACCCCACTACAAAAACAAAGAATTGAAGTTGAGCAACCCTCCCCAACCACCTTGAAAGCAATGGCTTCAAGTCATATTATTTCAAAATATTTAAAAGCATATACTTTAATTTGTAAAGAATTTCACCTGTATCAAAGAACTACCATCTTAATGGCCCCAAAAACAACAGGGGTTGAAATGTTAATAAAATTGTACCCGTGACGGGTAGATTTTTTTGTAACTGTCACCAAATATTTGTACTTGTACAAGCAGCGTACATTTCTAATATAAAACAATAACCTGCAAGTCCGCCACAATAAAAAAGCATAACCAGCTCTAAGGCATTTAGTTAGATAGCTTGACCCTTCTTAACTTGTATGCTTTAAACTGACAATTTAGTGCAAATGTGATTTGTTGGAAATACTACGCACCGGTTTTCCTGCCTGTTTTCTCCGTCGCTCCAAAGCAATGAACCACTTAAATAACGGGTGGTATTACTGTCAGAACCTTCCAATAATAATATATTGGGTCATATAACCCGTCAAAGTGGCCGCTAACATATTGCTTTACTGCGTTTAAAAAGCGGCAGTGACTATATTTTTCGTTCGCCATTAGCCATCAATATCAATCGCGAGAGTGGCGCAGAGATTGGTTGAAATTAATCATGTGATTAATTCGTTATGAATGACAACGAGGCACGTGATAAAAATTTTACTACGATAGTAATTTTCATTCATGTCTATTGAAATCGGATATCTCGCGAGCCAATCAGAAACTACGAGTGCGCATTATCGATTATTATTAACCACGACTGCGCAGTCATACAAGACATTTCTCATTACCGGTGTATTAACAGACACCCCCCCTAGGCTGATTCGTGACAATTTTTATTGTTGCAATTAGTAACCGGGATCGCGGCGTTATGTAAGAATGGAATGTTTATGTTTTTGGAAGTTTATTTACGAGAATCCAGTTGGATTCCCGTATATTTCAATTTCAGGAATATTACGAGAATCCCGTCGAATAGACAAATACACACTGACACAGTAGCTAGGATCTATGAATGTAACAGTTTAATTTAACAGATAAATTCTTAAACAGCTGTCCAACTACAAACCAACTGAAACTCAAGGAGAATATACTGTGAGACTCACTCAACAATGCATGTCTTCCTATGTTATGTCGGGATCCAATCTGTATATAAAATAATACATCGGGAACATGCCAGTTGACGATTGCACATACTTGCATGCAACGGTTTATAATTGAACAGTCCGTTGTTGATGCATAACGTGTAGCGAGACTAGTTCCCGGCCTATGTAGTAATGCTAGCGGAAATACAATGGAAGCTTGTCTCTGACACATGCGCGCTGTCGCTTATTTATAGAATTTGACAGACAGATGTTATCGATCTTTTAGATGGTTGAAAATGCTAAATTCCGTTGTAAATAGCATGCTTCAAATCAAAAGGTTGTTGAAACTTTTCTGTTTTCCACGATCAGAGATAACTACCGTTCTGGGCTTTGTCATTTACGTGACCATTTTTTCGGTCATGGTAATTTTAATTCATGTAACTGACACGCGAACGAAACGCTCGTTCGTGCCAAATTTTGAGGGCTGAGATGGCTGTCAAACTGGTTATCCGACAATTTCAAAAATTGCAAATTTGAGCTCAGAATACCCAAAAACATATATAGAACCAATTTTGGCATCAAAATCCATCAAATAAAAAATCCAATATGGCCGCAAAACACGCTACATTTTGATTGGCCCACGGTGGCCATGTATTTTGATGGATCAACTTCCCTTGGACAAACATTAATGGGCCTTAGTCTCTGATCATATCTCCCAAATTTCGGCCTGATCCCTTCAGCGGGTCTGGAAGTCGTTTTTGGGAAAACTAGGTCATCCAAGATGGCCACCAAACCATTTGGTCAATCAAGCCTTCTTGAACAAACTTGGCTTACCTCTTTCCCTAGATGATGTTTCATGAGTTTTGAATCGATTCCTCAAGTGGTTTCGGAGAAGATTTTTAGACATTTCCTAAAATCGGCCAAAATCCAAGATGGCCACCGGCCAAATTGGCTCCCTTTGAACAAACTTGGATCCCTGTGCCCTAAGGATGCTTTCTGAGAAATATATTTAAAATCGGCCCATTGGTTCTTGAGAAGTCGTTTAAAGGACAAGTTGATGGCCGGACGGCCGGATGGACACACGATGGACGGTTGTCATGGCATAAGCTCACTTGGCCTTTCAGCCCAGGTGAGCTCATAAGCTCACTTGGCCTTTCAGCCCAGGTGAGCTAATAAATACATGTATGATTTAGCACTGGCCAAGAAGACCGTGACAAATTTGCCACTGGAGTACATGTACCTGACTTGATATACATCGAAACTGAGTCATTGCTAAACTTTTCAAAATAGCGTTCTCTGCAAAATGAGCAATTCAATCAAAATGAGCAATTCAATAAGTACAGTATTTCGCTTAATAGTAGGCTATGATCTAATAGAATCCCACCCCCTAACTTTGACAAATGAGCTCCAATGATTTCTTAGCAGTTTCAAAACGGCAAAACTCTGTATTAGAAGCCCACCCCCTAACTCAGCAGACACTATAGGAAAATTTTTCGTAAGAGCAAATTTGTAAGAATAACGTGTATAATAATAATAACAATCGTGTCACAGGGTGTGTCTACTTCAGACCGATCTCTGCCCTGATACATTCCCGGCCCCTCTGGAAGTCAATACAGGCCTCGGATTTGTAAATCTTGATCGCCTATTAGATTAATACTAATAGTAGGCCACGTAAGTTCAAGCTATAATAAAATTTATTCCACACTTTTGTAGTCAAAATGCGCGTAAAACAGTCTTGGTGTGATTAAATACCTTCCTTATAAATATATTTTAAGACCAAATTTATGTACCAAACAACAAGGACGGGAGAAAATGTGCATCAATTTTATAACGCCGATCAACATTAAATGATCCAAATTGAATTATTACGAACGACAATATAGCTGGTTTCTTAAGTTGGCGAGCCAGCGGTTCTTGAGATGGGAGGCATCATGTTCTCGCAAGATATTATACGGTAACGGGAGTTTATCAAATGGGTACCCGTTTTTTAATATCAGTATAATACTCAGTTCCTATCGCGCAATGATAATATATAGATATTCCCGAGTTCCGAGACCCCGATTCCAGAATATTTATATCCGAGTACTCGCTCTAAAATAAACTCTTCAATTGGAGGCGAATCATGTGATTTGTATTTTTCGCGACGCCATTTTATATCAAATTGTGGATTAATTTTGATGTAATAAACAAGCTTTATTAAAGGATACGCAATATTTAGGCGCTCAAATCAAATAATTTCACTTCCCCGGTGATTTTTTGAGGTATACATTAAACATAGGCATAGGCGGTGGGAATTTTTACGGGAGAAAATACGTTGAATTTCTGTGGTATCAATTTTAGAACCCTTTTTTGAGAAAACTCTGTAATATAAGCCCACCCCCTTTCTCAGAGATGTTTGGTTGGAAATTGAACACCTCTTGTCCTAATAGAAGCCTAGGCTATTATTAAGCGACATACGGTAAACAAGTTCTGCCAAATCTTGGCCATTAACCCTTTAACACTCACATCAGCCAAAACGGCTTCTGCAGTGGTCTTGGGAAATGTCCATTTACGGACCAAGAGAATATTTTTGAAAATTTATTATTGGAATGACTGGCTCGATAACCAAGCCAGTCATTCCAGTGATAAATTTTCAAAAATAATCTCTTGGCCTGCAAATGGACTATTTCTATGATAAAGTTTGGAAATTTGAATAAATTCAAGGGTTAAAGGGTTAGAGTTATTTTCAGAAAATATTCATCTCTTGGTCTGCAAATTAAGAATTTATACTTATTTTAAGTTTTTACCATAATTAACCAAATTACATACTTGGTTTGCCTGGCATGTTGCAGTCTAACTCGTATGATATTCACTTGGCGGTAGAATTTACAGGTTTTCACTGCACAGGTTTCTATCAGCTAAGCAGCTGAGATGCTCCTGACGAGCATATACGCTGAAACACAAGACAACAATTAAAAGCAGTTAGCTATATTTATTAACTCTCCTAAGACCCAAGCCTTTAATCCTCAAATCTTAGAACATGTCTATTTGGGGACTAAGAGATTTAAAAAAATTTATGACTGGAATCACTGACTCGGTTTTATAGTTAGTGTCATTTCATTGATAAGTTTTCAAAAGTAGTCTGCAAATGAACATTTCTAAAGACGGCTACAAAGGCCGGTTTTGCTGGGGTTGACCATTAACCCTTTACTCGTCACCCCGGCCAAAAACGGCCGCTGAAGTGGTCTTGCAGAATGGATATTTGCAGGACAAGTGGACTATTTTTCAAAATTTACCACTGGACAGGCTCAGTAACCGAGGCAGGCACTCCAGTGGTAAATTTTCAAAAGGTCTTTTCTTGCCCTGAAAATGAACATTCAAAAGGGAAATAATTAGATTTTCTCCATAGAATTTGAGCATTAAAGGGTTAAAGTTCTCATAAATTAAGTTAAAACATGGATATTATATAAATTGTGTACTATTTGTTAGTTTACGTGCACTTTGACTAACTAGAAGTGTGCACACACCATTTTAGATTGAGTTCGTCATCGTCACATTATTGGATATTCTCCAATAAAAACAGAGCATCCTCTAGTTAGCTTGGTCATCCCCTATACGAAAAATTGTCCAAACTTTTACACATAATCCTGGATTTCCATGGATATATATTGATTGGCTGTCCTGATAACACCCAAAAATGGATGGTGAGAAATGTTAAGTTTGTCCGAGCTGTGAAACCATGGACACACCCGGACAAGCTTGGAACTGAATAGTATGAGCTTGTCCGCGTTTCTTTAACCAGGAAAACCAGGGACAATCTCAGCCATCTATAAATTGTCAACAATGCGATGCTGTCTAGACTTATCTAGTCTTATGGACACGACGGAAAAGCATGGACAAGCCGAGATCTTAGAAATCTGAAATAAAAATTTAAAAAGTTTCAAGTTATCCGAGCTTGTCTGTGCTTGTATGAATAAAGGCAACAACAGGTTTCAGTTAAAACAACTCTTAATTGACCTCTTGACCTGCTAAATTGGTGGGACATTTAAGTCTTTGTTAGAAAAAATTCAAAGCAATTGATCACTAGTATATATACATTATAAAATATGATATACTGAATTTACATTTCAATCAGGCCTCAATCATGTCGATATTTCAGAATTTATCGGATCATCCTGAAACTGAATTTAGTTCCCCGAATAAACCAGGCTTATGAATTACAATAAATTACGAAAATGGGTAACAGATTTTGTGTTCCGTGATTTAGCTCACACGGTACTGAGACGCTACCAGAAACAAAATATCGAGACCTGTATATGAAAACACTTATATAACTCTAAGACAGAAGGCTTAGCACTACAGGTACATGTATTGCCTGTAACCTAATAATGGACATAGACCTGTATTGGGATGTATATTTAACTAATTTGCAGAAATTTACTAACAGTTAGCAGTTTTGGTTCAACTTAAAACACTGAAATGTCAGAATCCTATATATTCCATTCACTTAAACACGATAACTGTTGGCAGGTGTTTTAACAGTTTAACCTGTATAAACCAGAAACGACAAATACTTTTCAATACAAAGTATAGTCTCTTTAATATTTTGATACTAATTGGACTGGCACCTGTGCCTGTATTGAGTGAATTCTTTCAGTCGAATTACATGTAGGTTCAACATATTCAACAGTTTTCCTGCATTGTCATGTTCAAATTGTGACGCCGAAATCTTAAGGTGTTTAGGGTAAAATGAGGTCGTTGTAAGCTGCTGCTGCTGCCTTAGAGATAACAAGTTTTCAACAACATTTTCTTTCAAAAGGTTCAGGGTTTCTGCTTCCCGA
Organism: Chaetoderma sp. LZ-2023a; assembly: GCA_034401795.1. Lineage (NCBI taxonomy): Eukaryota > Metazoa > Mollusca > Caudofoveata > Chaetodermatida > Chaetodermatidae > Chaetoderma > Chaetoderma sp. LZ-2023a. The sequence continues at coordinate 65,105,953 of CM067367.1, forward strand.
TAATTAATGTTTTAACAACTTTGCTATAACCATGCCATTTGTGGATGGACAGATTCAAGGTTGCAAAGGTGACCTTAATTCAGAACAATTTTTAGAGCAAACAAGTACATATCAGTTCCTGTAAATCGGCACGTCAGCACTATCTACTCAACCTCTGACATAAATCACCTTTGAAATAAGTTTGAACCAGTTCCATCTTACTCTCAGTAACATATTCAGGTAATTATACAAACTGACAAAGCCAGATGATGGAGCTAATAAGCAAAATGTATACCTGTGTTTATTATTAGTTTACCGGGTACTCTAGCGCCCTTGACTGTAGGGCTTTGCCGCAAGATATTTTGGCAATGATCCATAGGATTATATTATACTCCTTACAGTTAATGCTATCTGAGTGAGGTTTGCCTTTAGCAGAGCATTGATCATTCTGCAGCAATACCATAATCACAATCGTGTTTTGCTATAGGGGCATATAATTATAAAAAACTTCATACATTTGGGCATCCAAATAATTTACCTATGCACATTTAACCTGTTACTTGTCTTAACCCGCAAAAAAAGATCAGTTACAGGTCTTGAGGAACGTCCATTTGCAGGCCAAAAGACGACTAATTTGGAAATTTACCACTAGAATGGCTTGCTCGAAACCGAGCCAGTCATTCCTGTGTTAAATTTTCAAAAATTAGTCTTCTCTTGGCCTGTAAATGGGCATTCAATAAGTAAATATTTAAATTTTTTGGAAAAAATTTAGTCATTAAAGGGTTAAACATTTTAATAATCAACTTTTGCTTAGAAAATCTAAATAACTTTTCCTATGGATTAAAATCATATGCAGGCCGAGAGAAAACTACATTTTACATTTAAGTGTATGGTTAGGTGACAACAGGCTTTAACCCTTTAATGGTCACGCCACTAAATTGCCCTAGCTTGGTCTGCAATTGAATGTACAAATACTTTTCGATACAAAGTATAATCTCTTGAATATTTTGATACTAATTGGACTGGCAGCTGTGCCATTGCTGGGAATGAATCGAGCCAGGCATTGCAATGGTAAACTTTCCAACATAGTCTCTTGGTCTGCAAATGTAGGGCTGATGATTTTCGTAAGCAGAATTGACATACTGAAGCAGAATCTGCCATTTGAAGAAGAAATCAACCAAAATTAACATTTTCTTCTACATAAAATTCTATTTGTACCAGAAATTATGAAAATTCATCCATCAAATTGAAGAAGAGCAATACATGTACTTCTATGTGCCAGAGATAGTCTTCTTACCGGTATTCCAAATTGCAAGGCAGAGTGTGAATCTAGTTATGAATATTTTGTATCCTCTCGATATAGGTATAAATTGTCCAATTTTCATGGATCTATGACTAGTATCAATTAGGCAGATTATTGTTCGAAAGCTGAGAACACTGAAACCGGTGACGAAGCAGAATTTGCTATTTTCTAAAGCAGAATTTACATTTTTACGGAGCAGAAAATCATCACCCTTACAAATAGTCACTCCCCAATAACACTTCAGAGACTGATTTTGGCGGAAGGGCATGAGTTCGTTTTACTTCATAAAGTTGAGCTAAAATTGGGAGGGCGAGGGTCTGCAATATCGGATTGCTCTTGCGACCACATTATAAAATGGTTAATGTTTATTTTAGCATTCAGTATTACTGTATTCAGTCTAACTCAGCTTTCACTGTTTCCAAAATAGACAATTCATGTAGCTCGACCTTCCATCAGTTCTTAGAAAGATTTCACTTTTATTCTGAGCAAGCTATACACCACCTGTCATTTTTCTCACACCACAAAGGTGGGGAAAGCTTGTCAAAATAAATACACATAAATTTTCTTCTTTATATCCCTTCAACACTCATATTAGCCAAACACTGCTTCTGCTGTGGTCTTGAATAATTTCCATTTCAGACAGACTATTTTTGAAAATTAACCACTCAAATGACTGGCTCGATAATCGAGCCAGTCATTCCAGCTGTAAATTTAAAAAATAGTCTTCTCTTGGTCTGCAAATGGATATTTTCTATGAGAAAATATAAATTTTCTTGAACAAATTCGAGGGTTAAAGAGTTAAAGTTAAAGTTAGACAGGTGGTATGTTTGAAAGACCACCTGTTTTACAACTTTAATCTTCAGTTCATTAGAAAATGAAAACGCTCATTGGCAGAACAAGAGACTAACGTATTTCTATAGATTTACAACTAGAAATCACTGCTTGGTTCGGTTAAATTAAGTCCGTCATTCCAGTGTTGCTGTTCTGCAAAGGGACATTTCTGAAAACCACTGCTGAACCCGTTTTTGACAAGATAGCGCTAAAGGGCGCATGTAAAAAACCATGCAATTGTTTTGGCTTCAAAAGAGAGGTGGTCGCTTGAGCAGGCCTGACTGTATCTATACTGAATGCTGAGAGAAGACAGGGCGATCAGGTGAAGAATATTCTTAACACATTATTATGAGACAGGTACATATGAATGATGAGAGAAAGCTGTGCTTAATTTCACTTATCACTCTCTATGCAGATGGATGCTTATACACACTGTACAACTGCAATCTGATATTATGGCAGCCACATCAACATTTACATGTATGTACCTAAGGGATGTACACTTGAGGGTAAATGGTTGTGTCTGTGCCAGATTGTTACTAATACAAAATACAAGCAAATACTTCCCCCAAAACTGAACCCTCTATATACATGTATACTTACATGTAACCCAAAAAACAAGGTCAATAGAATCTCACTAGTGTTGGAAAACTGCAATGTAGGTCAGACAGAGCTACTTTTGCTACGCTACATACCTCAAGTCATTAACCTTCATATCAACTAAAAATGGCTTCTGCAGTGCTCTTGAGAAACGTCCATTTGCAGATCAAGAGAAGACTTTAAAAAAGATTTACCACTGGAATGACTGGCTCGATAACTGAGCCAGTCATTGCTGTGGTAAATTTTAAAAAACAGTCTTCTCTTGGTCTGCAAATGGACATTTTCCATGAGAATATTGAATTTTTCTTGAACAAATTTAAGTGTTAAAGGGTTAAGTTTGATTACTGTATACGAAAGTCTTGAAACTAGATGATATAAATCAAATAATCCCCCAACCCCAAACAGCAGCCATGTTCGTGGGATGACATAATCCCACTGATTTGGATAGACATATGGATGGACACACAGACAAATGGGAGGTAATAATTATAAACTAGCCACATGAGATTACTAACCTATTCAATAACAGTCATTCAAGTAGGTTTAGTTATTGAATGATAATAACCAAAGATAATGGACACAATCTTGTTTGACCATCTCAAAACAGAAATGACATTACATTTAATGTAGCATTTAATTAATCTATATTAGATTATATTAAAATTTGCACGGACGGACGGACACAAATTCAGAGACAAATGGGATAGATGGATGGAGGGACGGGCTGACCGACCCACAAAATAATGTACATTTCCCTAGTACCATAGCCAATGTTCCCATTAAGTTTCCTCACAATACTACAAGCAAAGATAAAGTTATTGAATGAAAACCCAATATTTGCACGGACGGATGGACACAAATTCAGAGACAAAAGGGATGGATGGATGGAGGGATGGACTGACTGACCCACAAAATATTGTACATTTCCCTATTACCATAGCCAATGTTCCAATGAAGTTTCCTCGCAATACTCCAAGCAACGATAAAGTTATTGTACGAAAACACCAAATTTGCATGGACACAAATTCAGAGACACAGGGATGGATGGATGGACGGAGGGATGGGCTGACTGACCCTCAAACTAAGGTGCATTTTCCTACTACCATAGCCGAAAACCCAAAATCTGCACGGACGGACGGACACAAAATCAGAGACAAAGGGATGGACGGATGGACGGACGGAGGGACGGGCTGACTGACCCTCAAACTAAGGTGCATCTGCTACTACACAATATTCCAAGCAAAAGTACATGTAAAGTTATCGAAAGAAAACCTGTGTGTGACAGCCGGATGGATGGACTCATGCACGGACGGATGGACGGAAGCAAAAACATAATCACTCCACCCCCCACTTTGCCCTAAATGACAGCCCAGAATAGGTTTTTGACCGACTGACTGACTGAGTTTATTGAGCTGCTTTTCGCAGTCAAATAGAGGCTCGGCAATAAGTTTTCTACATACACAATACCAGGGGAAAATGGCTGACGTGGCTCATTCAGATCTCATGATGTCAGTTAAATGTACAAATACTGTGCACATAGAAATCTTTTTTTTTAATTTGGAGCCGATTAAACTCTAAACTGAACATTTTCCACCTGGAAAGCAGAACAAATTCTTCAGTACCATGGTGTTCAGTACGCCTTGGTGATGGTGAGTCACTGAACCTCATACCAATTGCCAGGCCATGTACTTTGATGTATGGTGGAGTATATTGTGACCATGGATGCCAAAACCTTGTGTTCGTAATCTCATCCAATATTATGCTGATCAACCCTTTAACCCAAAAATTTGTCCAAGAAAATTCCAATTTTCTCATCCAAAATGTCCATTTGTCCTCGAGCTAAACACTATTTTTGAAATTTTACCACTGGAATGACTGGCTCGGTTATAAACCAAGCCAGCTATTCCAGCAGTAAAATTAAAAAAATAATGTCTTAGCCTGCAAATGGACATACTTTAACCCTTTAACTGATAAATTCCCAAATCTCATTTTCAAGGCAAAAACAGGAAAACTAATATTTTGAAAGTAATATGACTGGAAGCTTCAATGTTTTTCAGTCAAATTAATTTCAAAATATTAAACAGAATAAGTTTTATATTGTTAAGAATAGACTTTTTTCAGGGATTTGTCGGTGAAAGGGTTTTAATTCACTGCAGAGGTCACCAGCTTGACCCTTAAAAGGTTAACGCATAACATGACACATTACATCTCATCATATCTTGTGCTGCTTCATGGCACAGTGTGATTTTACAATATGTCCTCATCCTAATCTGCATCATAATCAACTATGTCAACTGTCATGCTGCTTTGTACCATCATGGAACTAACTAATACATAAACTACCCCATAAAATGTCAATGTTACTCCCCGCTGGTGAAACGAAGATATAATAGCCAGCCCAATGTCAAATTGCTCCCCTGCTGTTGGGACTATGAATCTAACATATAATACTGCACTAAAATATCATGGTTTTCCCAGCTGAATACCCATCATCTCACTGTTATTATAGTACTTCCAGGCTGTGATGAGACAAAAGCCAATGTGCTGTGCTGAAAATCCAATGTCATGTGACCTGGTATTGTGGTGAGACAACGTAGTAACTGTCATGCCGATAATAGAGGGATCCATCTTGAGCAGGATCTTACCCGTTTATAGCTAAGATTCACCAGGTAAGATCCACCGACATCTTAAACACATTTCAATCTTTTTTAACAATGAACAATGAATTACCAAAATCTCAATTTCAAGGGCAAGCTGTTGAATATTTAGTTTAGCAAAGAAAAAATTTATACAAATCAGACAGTTAGTCAGACCGTTGCTTCGTGTCAGACCTATATCATTTGATTGTGACGTCAGCTAACAAGTGACATAGTTTTGATTATGACATCAGATACTTAAGTTACAGATAGGATCCCTCCACCTATTGCAATCACACGGTGATATACCTGAACATGTAGTGAAACCAATACATATATATGCACTCGGCTTCCGCTAGAATTCAGAACATATATACCCGCACTATTTCAGAAAGCTTACATTGAGGGAGCACATACATGTATATATTATCAATGGATTCAATGGTGTGAAGGCCTGGCAATAGTCTCACTTCGTAAACACACTTTCCAAATTCTTAACCGTTTAACACTCATATTAGTCAAAAACGGGTTCTGCAGTGAAAAAGATGACTATTTTTTTTTAAATTTACCACTGGAATGACTAGCTCGATAACTGAACCAGTCATCCCAGTGGTAAATTTTCAAAAATAATCTCTTGATCCGCAAATGAACATTCTCTATCAGAAAACTGAAATCTTCTTGAATAGATTTGAGGGTTAACGGTTTAAACATGTTCTCTGCACCACAGACATGACAGATGATCAATTTGTCACACATTACAGAGTAAAACATATGCTGTAGATTTTGAGAATAATTTGAAACCCATTATGCGGCAACAGCTGTTATTCAAATTAGTTTAAAATACCCCTCGTAATTCATAACTACAGTGTAGGAAACATTCTCTTGTAATTCAGTACAATAACTTTTCATACTGTTCTAGATTACGCTGGCTGAGAGAAATTTGGCGTAAGCAAACAAATCAGTTCCCATGCTGGTTACATAAAATCAAAAATTGCAGACAAATTAGGTTACCTGAAAATGAGATCTTGAGTATGACTATTTTCCCACTCATATTCAGTCGAAATTTTTGCATCCTAAACTATGACACTGTATGTTAACACACCTTGACAGTTGAACGCGTGTTAACACACCTTGCCAGTTGAATTTGGTTTTTTTAAGGTAATTCAGATACCATCATTTCAGTGGTGGACTTAATTATATTAACCATTTTATCGGTAGAATTGGCCAAGAAAATCAAGTATATATTTGCAGACCAAGAAGACGATTTTTGACAATTTACCACTCGAATAACTCGCGCAGCTATCAAGCCAGTTATCCCTGTTGTAAATTTTCAAGTGTTTTTTCTTGGTCTGAAAATACATTCCATAATATGACCACTGGACCGGTGGTTTTGGATGTTTTAACCAACAAATAAATCATTAACATATTTTTTATATAAAAATCTTTTTCTTATCAATGGCAAATGTTAATTCTTGTGATAAAATATAGCTGTATGTATGGATCAATAAAACAAATATAGGGCAGAGAAATAACAAGCAGTTTCTGGATCTAATGCCATGTATGTACTGCTGTACTGTACAGTTGATCTTCAATATGCCTACGTGACTGTACTACATGTGACTGTACACGGATACAACTAGCTATTTGATGAAAATTTTGTTTTAGGTTCACATTTTCTTTAACTGGCTCGCTACCGCAAGCCACCAGAAAATAATTTCAACGATCAAAAACTCTTGACTTGCTGGATATTTTGAAAACAATTTGACTGAAAGTTGTTGACTTAGCCACCAACAACTTTCAGTCAAATTGTTTTCAAAATAGTTAACACACCCAGAGATATAAGCCCTGGAATATGACGTCTGCAGAAAACCTAGCAGTCAGACAGATAATGGATAGATCTATTGAATTGTCAGCACACAATAAATAGGATTGAATCAATGATAATTTATTCAATCTTGGAAAGCGTGGTCTATTGATCTATGAGAAGACAGAATGAACCATGATACATATATAGCTGTGAAAATGAATTCAATGTATGTAATTACATGCATAATGTTCTGGGAAAGACATTTTAGCTAAGACTCAAACCCGTATTAAGAGACGACCCAAGGGCGAATAAAAACAGTGGTTTCTTAAGGCAGGTGGTCTATTAATAGAGGTTCAGATGTATCGCTTACAGTAATTGGGTTTGCAATTTGAAGACCCATCTCACGACAGGTCAGTCATCTCTTAAATCTTTAACCTCGAGATTTGTTCGAGAAAACATTGCTTTTCTCACAAACATTGTCTATAATTTAATCTTGAGATTTGTTCAAGAAAACATTCCTTTTCTCACAAACATTGTCTATAATTTACAGACCAAGATATTCTTTTTTTTAAATTTATCACTAGAATGACTGGCTCAACTATCGAGCCTGCCATTCCAGTGGTAAATTTTAAAAAGTACTACTAGTGATTTCTTTACCTGCAAATGGCCATTTCTCAAGACCTCTGCAGACCATTATTGGATATCTTGTCAGCGTTAAAAGGTTAATACAGGTAGTCTTTGTAGTAGGTTTTATTGTAGCATACAACAAATCTGTGGTCATAGCATTAGCATGTGACAATTATATTGTTGATGCTGTGATATATGTGCACGTGCAGGTACAGAAATTTTCTGAATGGACAGCATTTTAGATTATTTTAAAACTACTTATGTACATCTGTCTATAATGATCACTAATAAATATATGGTTGCTGATATAATTAAATAACAAGAACTCTACGTAATTCAAAATGTCTTGCCCGTCTCCCAATCCCTAATAAGCATCAAAGGTCATGTTCATTCAAAATAGTATCTAGAGGCAACCACATATCTGAGCTTAGGTCTGATGATTTCCATGGGTCTGATAGGAAAGCTAGAAATAAAAGCCAATTTGATTTGATAAATGCAAAACTTACTTAATATTGATGTTGCCACCCCTGCCACTGGGAAAATTAGTACCTATATGTCTCACTTCTACATTGTCAAGGTAGACAAAGAGTTATAACGCTATCGTTAGTTCTGAATTAGGCAGTGAAAACACTGGTAGGATAGTACATTTTCATGATTCCTAAACCTGCAGTCCAATAAAAATATAATTAAAAAAATTCGCCCTCTAATGCTTACATGAAACTATTGCAAAATCACTGAGGAGTGATTTAATAATAACAAGCATTCTGTAACTATTGCTTTGCAATAAATATCCCCTGCCTGGTGATATAAATCTTTAGAGATTGACATTCAAAAACTCCATTAAAAATTGACAGAAGCAGCTGAAACTCGAACATCATCTGTAACTGCTCATAACATAGCAATAAACCAAGTTTCAGTTATATAAGGTGAAGGAAAACAAAAGTCTTAAAATTACTGATATGTTTGTATTTCATAAGATGAAAGGGGACAGAACTCCATAAAAAATTGAGGCAAACGCCTGAAACTCGAACGTGGTCTGTAATTTCTCATAACAAAGCAACATACAATTCTCAGTTGAATATCTTGAGATTGCGTGAAAGTGCGGAAAACTAATATTTTTGGTATTTCATAAGTTGAAAGGGGGCACAACTCCATGAAAAACTGACGAAAATGTCTGAAACTCGAACTTGCTTTGTAACTCTTTATACTAAAGCGATGTACCGATTTTCCCTTAAATATCTTGAAGGAATGCGAAAAAAGTGCAGAAAGCCGATTATTCGTCGAAAGGGGGCATAACACCATCAAAAATTGACGCATATGCCTGAAACTCGAACTTTGTCTGTAACTTCTCATAACAAAGCAATGTACCAATTTTCAGTATAATATCTTGAAAGACTGCGAAGAAAAGTGCGGAAAACTAATATTTTTCGTATTTCATTAAGTCGAAAGGGGCATAACTCTATGAAAAATTGACGAAAATGTCTGAAACTCGAACTTGCTCTGTAACTCCTTATACTAAATCAACGCACCGATTTTCGCTTAACTATCTTGAAGGAGTGCGAAAAAGTGCGGAAAGCTGATATTTTTCGTATTTCTTAAGTCAAAATGGGGCATAACTCCATAAAAAAATTGATCTCATAACAAAGCAATGTACCAATTCTCAGGTGAATACCTTGAAGGACTGCGAAAAATAGTGCAGAAAATCAACTGCGACAGATGGACGGACAGACTGAGTGCAAACCTATAGTCCCCCCGGTTTACCGGTAGGGGACTAATAACCTATATTAGAGATACATATAATTGTGGGATGAAAAATGCATTTTTGACAAAGTTCTTTAAAAACATGATTGCCTTTTGCGACTTACAACAAGTTGTAACAAGAGCTCCACAAACGGCGCATAATACCCTGCCATGATGCCAAACCAATGAATGAGAGCTATCAGAAAGTATTTATTTCTTCCTCAGACCCATCAGACCAGTCATCCTTATGAAGTGTCAAAGCGATCCGTTAAACGGTCAAGGCGGTGTCATCCGGAAACCAATTTTCCATATTGGATTTCAGATTATCATAAATTTCGATAAGTTTCTTCACCAGACATATTCCAACGACCCTAGGAAGTGATCCGATAAATGGTAACGGAGATATCATCCAAAAAACAACTTTCAAGATGGCAGCCATCTTGGAGTTCGGATCATCATTAATTTCGATAGGGTTTTTTCTGCAAATCTAGTCCAACCACCCTATGAAGTTTCAAAGCGATCCGATAGACCAGGTATAAAAATTGATTTGTCTGTCTGACAAATTCCTTGATATGTCTGACGGAGGGAGGCTTTTACACCGTATGCCACTTGTATGTCTCAATTATAGCATCTTGCACTTGCTAAACCTAAATATGCTAAAGACAACACAGATTGTAAGAACATTCAGCAACCAGAATACAATGCCAGTCTTTCTTCTACTGGGTTTTAGTGTTAATGCTAATGAGACATATTATCAAAAAATAAAATACATAATTTCTCAAAACATATTTTTAACATGAGTTATATCTCTCTTGCTACAAGGTCACGGTTAGGATTAACTCAAATACTGTCCCACTTAACGACCAAAATGTCTGGTAGACTTGTCTTCACTCTAAACATGTAGTTATTTCTAGCACATTCAGAGTTGGATGAATATACAGTGCTCATTGACTATACCCTCTAGACCTCCATAATTTATATTCAATGTTTTGAACCTGAAAGGCCAAGGACAAACAAATCCTTTTTTATTTAATAATTATTTTGTTGAATATTGTAAAACTCATTTGACTGGGAGAAGTTGCAGCAGTCAAATTGTTTTCAACATATTCAGCAGGTCCAGTTATTGCCAATTGAAATTAGTCTGGCATTGACTGGTGGCTAGCAGGAGTCGCACAGTGAACATTTATCTAGCAAGCCTGTCTAATAAATGCAGATATAAAATGTGTTTATTAACATGAAACATTATAAACAAAATATATAAAGCTCACAGAAGACAAATCATATTTAACATAAATGACTGCAATTAAGGACATGCTAGACAAGAATTATGCAAGGAGCCACTGACTGTGACATTATGATAATATGTAACCAGACTTACAAATATGTAACAGGGCTTGCAATGTAGGAATCCCATCTGTCGTCTCTAGTATCTAACGTCATAATCAAAGATGTCACATGTTATCAATCTGACATCATAATCAAAAATGTCGCTTGTTATCAATCTGACATCATAATCAGAGATGTCACATGTTAGTAATTTGACATCATAATCAAAGATGTCACTTGTTGTAGCAATCTGACATCATAATCAAAGATGTCACTTGTTAGCAATCTGAAGTCATAATCAAAGATGTCACTTGTTATCAATCTGACGTCATAATCAAAGATCTTACTTGCTAGCAATTGACAGATGTCATAATCAAAGATGTCGCTTGTTAGCAATCTGATGTCATAATCAAAGATGTCACATGTTAGCAATTGACAGACGTCATATTCAAAGAAGTTACTTGTTAGCAATCTGACGTCATAATCAAAGATGTCACTTGTTATCAATCTGACGTCATAATCAAAGATCTTACTTGTTAGCAATTGACAGACGTCATAATCAGAGATGTCACTTGTTAGCAACCTGATGTCATAATCAAAGATGTCACATGTTAGCAATCTGACATCATAATCAATGCTGTCACTTGTGAGCAATTGACAGACGTCATATTCAAAGATGTCGCTTGTTAGCAATCTGACGTCATAATCAGACGTCACAATCTGACGTCATAATCAAAGATGTCACCTGTTAGCAATCTGACATCATAATCAAAGATGTCACTTGTTAGCAATCTGACGTCATAATTAAAGATGTCACTTGTTAGCAGATGTAACAATCAAAATGATGTAACTCGATCAAGAAAGTTGAAACATATGTCAAGAGCGTCTACGAATTGCATGTCTAATTTTAATATCAAATTTTCTGTTGAATTTTTAAAAACTAATTTGACTGGTACATGTAGATGGTAGCAACAGAGCGTTACTGCCATACAGCAACACGGCCCCAGTCCAGTTAATTTCAAAATATGCATCCGTTTACCTGTATTGTCACCTTGATATTTCGCTTCTGGGAATTCAGATTTCCATGTTTCAAATCGATTCCACCAGGCCTACACCATTTTCATAGACATTTAACCGTTTACCCATCAAATTTTCTCATAGAAAATGCCCATTTGCAGAAGAAGAGACCAGTTATGAAAATATATCACTGGAATTACTGGCTGGGTTATCGAGCCAGTGATTCCAGTGGTAAATAAAAAACAGTTTTCTCTTGGTCTGCAAATTGACATTTCTCACGACCACTGATTAAGCCGTCTTAGACAGCCTTAAGGGTGAAAGGGTTAACTGGCCTTTGTAGAACTTGACGAATGCTCATCTGCAAGCCAGAGAAGACAATTTTTGCAATTTTAACATTGAAACGAGTGGCCCAGTAACTGAGCCTGTCATTCCACCAGTAAATTTTCAGTCTTCTCTTGGCCTGAATACATTTACTAATATGACTAAGGAAAGAAATTGTTAACATAAAAAAAAAAATTGAAAATCTTTAAGATCATTAACACTAACACTCATATCAGCCAAAGAAAGGCTTCTGCGGTGGTGTTGAGAAATGTTCATAAGCAGACCAAGATTATTTTTGAAAATTTACCACTGGAATGACTGGCTCGATAACTGAGCCAGTCATTAGTGGTAAATTTCCAAAAAGTCCTCTCTTGGTCTGCAAGTGGATGTTTTCCATGAGAAAATTAAAATTTTCTTGAACTAATTCGAGGGTTAAAGGGTTACACCCAGGTAGATTTCAGCTCGCCTCCCTCTATTCCATTTCTAGTGTAGGTGCACTCATCGGGTAGCGCATTTTATGAGTATGGGCATCTTTTACTTTGGGAAGAGACCAAAAAAAAAAAAAAATGCATAGAATTGAAATATGCATGATATAATTTAATGTCTGTTATGTCTGTTAAAGACTGCTATTTATGTGCACATGTATACATGTATTAAAATATTAAATTGCAAATTTATTGCTAACCAGAGGCCCAAGGGGCCTGTATCGCTCACCTGGACCATAGGCATTTCAATTAGAATGCTCTTTATCAACAAGATGGCTACCAAACCGTTTATCCGACAGTTTCGAAAATTGCAAATTTCAGATCAGAATACCCAAAAACACATAAAACCAATTTCGGCCTCAAAATCCATCAAATAAAAAAATGCAATATGGATGCCAAACATGCTATATTTTGATTGGCCCACGGTGTTCAGGTTTTTTTACGGATCAACTTCCCTTGAACTAACTTTAATGGCCCTTGGTCCCTAATCATACCTACCAAATTTCGCCTTAATCAATTCCGCAGTTCTGGAAGTCGTTTTCGCTACAACTAGGTCACCCAAGATAGCCGCCAAACCGTTTGACAAATCAAGTTCCCTTGAACAAACTTGGTTCAGCTATTGCCTTAAACCATATTTCATCAGGTTTGCATCAATCCCCCAAAGCGGTTTCGGAGAATGTTTTTAAAGACATTTCCTAAAATCTGCCTAAATCCAAAATGGCCGGCGGCCAAATTGGCTGATCGGGTTCATTTGAACAAAATTGGATCCCTATGCCCTAAGGATGCTTCCTGCCAAATATAATTGAAATCGGTCCCGTGGTTCTTGAGAAGTCGTTTAAATGAAAAGTTGATGGATGGATGGACGGATGACGGACACACGACGGATGATCGCTATGGCATAAGCTCACTTGGCCTAAAGGCCAGGTGAGCTAATAATATTGCTTTAAACAATTGCAGCATGGTTACTGAAATAAAATGGCTTAGAAATACGTTTGAACCTTCTAGCTGATTGTGAGTGAAGATATACATGTATGGGGGTGTACGTAGGATTGAGACTGACAGATGATAGCTGGACAACTTGAACGGTTGCCATGGCCCAAGTTCACTCGACCCTTTGGCCCTGTTGACCTAATAAATGGATCATGAATGAATTAATGAATGAATGAATGAATCAATGAACTTGTCAGGTTGTATGTACATTTACTTACCTCGTATGTGTAATTGATTGTTATTGCACGTCTGTTCCTTGAGGACCGTAGGTTGGATTTTCAATCACCTTATTACAGTATTCCTCTCAGAATAATTGTACAGCCTGTAAGTGCGTACAAAGCAGTTTCTTTTAAGGTTCGTAAACTGTAATCTATAAGTAATCGGATGTGGAGAACTGTTTTATGCAGTCCGCTGGTTTTTGTGATGCCATTTTGTTCGCTATCAAATAGTCAGATGATGTCCATGCACATTTGATAAATTTGCTTATAGTGTAAAATGAATCACCACTGCACGACCGCATTGAGAAAGCCTTAGTCGAAACAATTAATCAGTATCTCGTAATCACCCTGCAAAAGAAAAAAGACTAACTTTAAGAAACCGTATAATGGTTGATTTTTCAAAAAAATTTTCTTAATGAATGTCCACTTGGAGGTTAAGATTCACAAAAATTTACAGCTAGAATTACTGACCTGGTTATAATTAAGTCAGTCAATCCAATGGTAAATTTCAAAAATAGTATTTTCATTGCTTGCAAATGGACATTTCTCAAGACCATTGCAAAAGTCACTTAAAGGGGTAATATTTAATGTAATGTATATCAGAGACGAGATGCCTCTAGAACTACATGTACTATATATATATGTATATATATGTACACTCTGGAGGGCGTTCAGACTCCCATGTTCCAACACAGCTTTAGTAACCATTTAATGCTTAAGACGGCCAAGACCGGCCTCTGCATTGGTCTTATGGAATGTCCATTCACAGGCAAAGAAAATACAATTTTTGTAAATTTACCACAGGAACAAGCCAGTCATTCCAGTGATAATTTTTTTTAAATTGTATTCTCTTGGCCTGTAAAATGACATTAAGCAAATATTAAAATTTTCTTGATCAAATTTGACCATTAAAGGGATAAGCCATGTTCTAACACTGAGTCTGTACTTTTAAGTGGGCGACAGACTAGGCATATTTATACGCTCTACGCTACGAATTCGTACGCTGGCAAGTCGCTGATATAATCACTCCAAATCATTCGCTGGTGATCCAGTGGACACACTAGACGTATTTACCAGCGATTCTTGACAACGGATTTTGACCACATGGATAAAACAAAATGGTGCTGACTCGAAAGGTATTACGAGCTGCAGCTATTTATTTACTTCTAAAACGTCGACGAAATCAAAGATGGGCAACTCGTGCACTATGGTCTAAGTCGTGGATTTTGCGTCGACAATCACATGTCTATGCGAACTTGGTTCAGGAGTTAGAAACAGAGGATACAGGCATGTACAAAGCTTACATGAGAATGAGCCCTGAGAGCTTCAAGGAAATTCTTGGGATGGTAGCCCCTGTAATTGCAAAAGACAACACAAAGATGCGACCGGCAATAAGCCCTGGACAGAGGTTATCAATAACACTGAGATTTATAGCAACAGGTAGGAAAATATATAGTTACTTATTGAACTTTCTCCAACACATCAACTACAGGAAATTTTGCATAGTCGATGCTAGTGTTAACTGCTAACTTTTCATTAACACAAAGCCATGTGGTATCACTCACTGCTCTTGCCTTGAACTGGTAGTGCTAACACTAACACAGTACACCACTAACAAGAACACAATCATATCATATCATATCATTCTCAACAACCGTATCCAGCAATGAAATCTGTCTAAATGTTGACTAAATTAAACGCACGCACGCACGCACGCACTCACTCATGCACATGCATACATGCACACACGCATGCACTGTCAACATGACTCTAATAACCACTGTACTTTCTGTTCTGCCTCTCAGGTGAATCCTTTCAAAGCCTAAGCTTTTCCTTTCGAGTGGGAAGAAGCAGTCTCAGAAATTGTGAAGGAAACATGCAAGGCATTATATGAATCCATGCAAGGCGAATATTTAAAGGTAAGCTGGAAGATTAGTGATGTAGCGCATCACAAAGAATGCCCCCGCATTCCACAGAATACCGCCTTTTAATTAACCTTGAAGTTGGGTTAAGTAACTAGGTTACACTTGTCCGCTTTTGACACGGCAAGTACAATGTATTCATATACCAAGATCTGTTCACTCCGGGCAATAGTTTTCTCAGTGAATGCTGAAAAGTAGGTCATACTGGCCTACATTTGATACATGGCACACCTTTAAACCATAATGCATCCATATAATTGATTCCTTACTAACTGATCAACTGTTGACAATATGGTCCGAACAAAAAATCGAAGAGAAATCCTTTGTTCATCATAAACATTTTATTTATCATAATCAATGAAATGAGTAGGGCACGCTATAATTGCAACTTAGCCACCTTTATAAATATAAAAAAAGAAATGATTGACTAGTTATTAGTTAAGTAGAATAAAACGGCCTTTATGATGATGATGCGTATACGTGTGTGTGCTTTACAGTTGAGTGTACAAATTCATATTTACGGGATCCAAGAAAGGTTGGGATGCTGATTCATGATTGCGGATTTCCTGTTGTACATTTTGTTGATTATAATGCTGGTGTTGTACTTGATGAAATGATTGTGGCTGATGGCTCATCGCATGCGAAGCAGCGCTTCCCATTTCAGCCTGGAATATTAGATTCTGGGTACCATTTTTAAGAATACTTTACGTTTTATCATCAAATTTATCCAAGCTTTTAGATATATATTGGCCGAATATATCATTTTCAGTGAGGTTTGGTGTTTTTTTCTCTGGCTTATCCAGTGACCGAGCCAAACACTGCAACACGTGAAACTCAGTTTCATTTCTTGTCTTCTTTGATGGTTTTGGGGTCCTTCGGTCGATGGGCCGTTTGGTTGACCTTGGCATCACAATTGATGACTGATCAGATGTTGAGGAACGTGACAATGGACGCTCTAGCTTCTTCGCGATGCCATCTTCACAAGTAGCATCATCACCATCGTCATCATCATTCTCATCATCAACACCAATCGAGTTCTTTCTGTATCCTCATCTGGCGAGTATTCCCCATCTCGATTGTCGTCTTGTGCAATAATCTGAAAAACATAATTTTTTATTTTTTATTTTACAGACACTCGATACCGAAGATCAGTGGCAAATGATATCAAATGAATTTAAAGAAACGTGGAATTATCCATTCTGCCTTGGAGCGATTGATGGTAAACACGTGGCTGTGAAAGAACCCGAATGTAGTGGGTCTATGTATTTTAACTATAAACACTTTTTCAGCGTGATTCAGCTCGCTTTAGTGGATGCCAATTGTCGGTTTTTATATGTTGATGTGGGGCCGGCTGGCCATTGTGGCGATGCGGGTGTGTTTGCTGATTCAAGTTTGAAGAAAGCAATAGATGGAAAACTTCTCAATCTGCCAGCGTCAGAGTACTTGAATGGAACAGACAAACTCTGTGGCTATCATATCATAGGGGATGATGCGTTTCCACTAAGTACCAACATCCTGAAACCTTATCCTCATCGAAATCTTGACAAATGTTTGCGCATTTTTAACTATCGAATTAGTCGAGCACGTCGAGTGGTTGAAAACTCTTTTGGAATTTTAGCTTCTAGATTTCAGGTGTTTCTATCAACAATTGCCGTAGAACCAGATTTTGTGGAAACTCTCATTCTGGCATCTTGTTGTTTGCATAACTACCTTATTGTAAACGAATCGACACATTACACATCCGGATTATTGGATAATGATGGCAAATTGATTGTATCTGAGGCCGACCAAGATTTGCTTGGGTTACAAACAAGTCATAACAGGAATGCATCAGCACTAGCTAAATCCCAAAGAGATTAGTTGAAGGAATACTTCATGTCAGACGAAGGAGCTGTTCCGTGGCAGGAAAATATGATCTAGAGGAAATACATCCTTGATCTTAACAATATGAGGCGTGTAAGCTATTAGGAACACGGTGATATCAACTTTAATATGTGATTGTTTGTGATGGCAAAACAGGTAATAATGCATGGGAAATATCATGTACCAAAAGTATTGCAACAAGAGTGCACCATTGCATCGATTCCAACACCGCCAATTAATCATGTATGTTCAAATAAATTTACCTCAAGGTTTGAAATTGTGGGACGGAATCCCATGTGCGGACTCAGAAATTGTGGACGGTCCAGTATCCATTTATTTTTCGGGCTCAAAGACTTGGTCGAACTGCCACTTGCTGCTGGCTTCTTCAGTTTCCCAAATTGTGTACGCAGGGACTTTATTCTCACTTTAACTTGATCAGCTGATGAAATACAGAAAAAAATATATTACCAATTCAGTGTAGTTCCATTGTATCAACAATTATTTAACATTAACTACTGTTGCTACTGCTACTACTACTACTACTACTACTACAACTGCTGCTGCTGCTGCTACTACTACTACTATTACTACAACTACTGCTGCTGCTGCTGCTGCTACTGCTACTACTACCACTGCTGTATTGGTAACCGAAACAGTTATTACAGTAATATTTTAATAAGTAGGCGAGCTTTATTACATTATTTACCTGTCATTCTGAGTTTTTCGGCGATGTTGTTGAGTGCTACATTTTTGGCAACTCAGTTGCTGTAATCAGCGCTTTGTAAATCATAAAGACAGGAAATCTCCGACCACAAAATCACCAAATTATCCTCCTTTTCAGCTGACCATGTTTCCGACGTAAGGGCTGCCATATTGCAACATGTGATAGAATATCGATAGCTGATTGGTTCTCGCTATTTCGTACGCTCGCGGACAATCGGCAGGGCGGACAGACTAGGCGAAGGTACACGCTAGTCTCTGAGCGATCGTCGATTACTAGCGAATTTATCTGACATGCCAGATGAGCGTATTCGCTAGCGTACGAAATCGCTGACAATAACGTCGTCGCCGGAGCAGACATACCTGGCGAAAATCGTCAAATTTACGCTGATCGCGGCATAGAGCGTACAAATACGCCTAGTGTGTCGCCCCCTTTAGCTGGATTACTGCGCTAATGTTGGCTTAACCCGTAGCATTTGTGTCAATATTTTAAATTTTTAAATGAAATTAAAAGATGAACTGGTGTTCATTTTTCAACAAATTTGGTGGGAGATGGTGCTGTCGGAGACAGCAACATCTTCCAGAAAAATTGTTGAAAAATGTATATCAGTTTCTTTGATATTGACACAGTAAAAGATAGACTATTGACATCAGAGTGATCAGGGTTAACACTCTTATGGTTGCATGATATTTTCTATGTCGATATTTCGACATACATCTCAAGTTAATTAAAATCATAATTTTTACATTACCCGAAAAATTAGAAAATCCTGAAAAATAAACAGTAATTGTTGAATATTTTGAAAATACTTGATCTGAAAGGCGGCAATAAATTTCAGCTAATTTCATGACTCATAAATCCAATTTCAACAAACATTTGTGCAGTAAAATCTGTAATTAAAATACCCTTTAAAACCAAATGCTCTCCTGACAAAAACCTAATTATACTCATCAATCCTAAATGTCTTACCTACAACCATACAAGTACCTCATCAAGACTTTTAATGTATACAGTACCTCTTTATTGACTTGATTGAGCTGGGAGTGTCTACACCTAACAGCACACATGCCAGTTATACACTTTTATAAAGCACTAACACAGTATTCAGTTATTAACTGTCTCGCTGCTACAAGCCACTAGGCAATAATTTCAATGAGCAAAAACACTTGACTTCCTGAATATTTTGAAAACAATTTGACTGAAAGTTGTTGGTGGCTTAACCACCAACAACTTTCAGTCAAATTGTTTTTAGACTATTTAACAGGTCCAGAGATATAATCCCTGGAATAGGTCATCTCCAAAAAGTCAGCAGTCAGGTGGTTAAGATGACTTAATTAACTGTTCAATTTCATGTGTCCCAATTTCAAGACAACTACATGTATACAGCTGAGTATTTAGAAAATAATTTGTGTGGAATTGGTGCTGCTGTTATAGTTATACTCATGTCTCTGCAGACCAGTGCTGCCAGAGGCTGGTGTAAGGGCTGTGGTCAGAGCTGTCTGTCAGTCCATTTATCTACAGCATGATCTGGGGAATTCAAGAAGGCAGAATCACTCAATTTGGCACATTTATTTAACCGTTTATCACTCATATCAGCCAAAATCGGTTTCTGCAGTAGTCTTGAGAAATGTCAATTTGGAGACAAAAAGAAAACTATTTTTGACAATTTACCAGTGGAATGACTGGCTCGTTAACCAAGAGAGTCCTTCCGGTGGTAAATTTTCAAAAATAGTCTTCTCTTGGTCTGAAAATGGACATTTTCTATGAGAAAATTTAAATTTTCTTGAATAAATTCGAGGGTTAAAGGGTTAATTGGGACGAGAACTTTAATAAAACAGTACACAATCTATAAATTCCTTTACAAAACATTTGAAAGATAAAATTTTTAATAATTTTGTTTCATCTGCACATAAATATCAATTTTTATGGTAGCACATTTTTATAGGCTAATAAACAATCCTTATTTTTAGTCTTACAGATATTTAATATATATGAAGCATGACACATTTTTACGTTCAATGATGTACAAATCTAAGCAAACTACCTGTTTATACAGAGCACCTGTCTTAATCAGGTACCACAAACTGTGAGATTCGTGAGACAGGTGATCAAACCTACTGAATTTCAACAACAGATTTTAGCGATTTCGTGGTTTTGATGACCATGCTTAACCCTTTAATGCTCATATCAGCCAAAAATGGCTTCTGCAGTTGTCTTGGGAAAGGTCCATTTGCAGCCCAAGAGAAGACTATTTTTGAAAATTTCCCACTGTAATGACTGGCTCGATAAACGAGCCAGTTATTCCAGTGATAAATTCTCAAAAATAGTCTTCTCTTGGGCTGCAAATGGACATTTTCTATGAGAAAATGGAAATTTTCTTGAATAAATTCAAGGGTTAAAGAGTTAATGAGCCCGTGCATAACCCCCCACAGACCCCCCTTTGCTGGTTGCTCTGTTGTTTGATTAACCACTATAAAAACATACTTACCGTTCAATCACTACTTGGTAAATCAATTATCTGCATTTAGCTACCAGAATAAGATTTTTATGCTTGCATACACTCCTCCCCATGCCTATTCCTATAAATATGGACCCTAAACCAGGCTACTGGTTAGGTCCATCTCCAGTATATTAACTGATATAGACTGGCACCAGTCTGTACTCACTCCATAGTGACGCCTGTCACTAAGCTCGCTTGCGCATGCGCACTGGATCCCAAATAGGAAACAGATTCACTTTTCTGAATTTAAGTGGCAAATAGTATAGGCAAATTCTCAAATCAATTCCATGCGGGGTGGCTGAGGCCGGGTCGTAGTGATTGAACGGTAAGTATGTTTTTATAGTGGTTAATAAAACAACAGACCAACCCGCAATGGGGGTCTGTGGGGGGCAGTTATTACACCACAAAAACATCCATTACCGTTCAATCACTACTTGCTAAACCCGTAGATCTGGTCAGTGCCCCACTTAATACATTAGGCGGGAGGCGATTTGAGAATCAACAAACAAGGATAAAATTCAAACCAATCTTATCCCAATGTTAATAACATAACATAATAGTGCATTTAAATCAATCACACTGTGATCATCAAATAAGGACTACTTGAACTTAGAGATAAATAAAAACCAAAATAAACTCTCACCATTTCGTACAGACGCCCAGTCTTAACGAAAATGGCGAGATGTGCTTGGTAAATGGTCTTCAGCTATTTTGGTTAAAATCGTAATATTACGAAAGGAGGCTGCTGCACTCTGATCTTTCAGATAAAAGGTTGTAAAAAAGGATTCAGATTTTCATCCTGCAACCTGTATGACTTTGACATCTAAATACGAACCCGCAAAAAGTGCAAAAGAGGAAGCCATTAGAGATAAATTTGTTCCGGAGAAGCAATCTCGTAACAAAGCTTAATCGTCTCCCAAATCCATCAGGATATCGTAAACTTTGAGACCCGCTTAGTTAACTTTTCCGCATAAGAAAAACTATAAAAGGGACAGATAAAATCAGCTCACTGTTTGTACATTCTTAATGCCCTAATAGGACACCAGAGTTTATCGGAAGGCGAAAAAGACGATGATTTTTAAATGATCGGACTAGCAGGAAACAGGTTAGACTGAGTTTTAGATTAAAAAAACCCTTCTGGGATTAAAACTAAACCGTCTCCTGAAACTATAAATCTCTCCCTTTCAGCAGAAAAAGCATGAATTCTGAACACCTTCTAGCAGAGGCAGTTAATACTAATAGAGGAGAGGTTAAAAAAGACGGCCTGCCAGCACTTGAAGAACCAAAGCCAAGTTCCATGAAGGTAAAGGCTTAGCCATCGGAGGACGGATATTGCCTAGACCTCTAATAAAAACTATTAAAGGTCTTAGTGTCCTTGACATCGGCATACAGAAGGCAAGGAAGAGAAGATGTCAGAAAATCTATATCCCCTAACTGAATTAGCTGATAAATGTAAGGAATCAAAGAGATATGTTAAAAAGTTTAATACTTGGGGAATAGAAACAGAATCGGTCACGAGACCTTGGTCTGAACACCATTCTCCAAAAATTTTAAGTCGACACTTGTAAACTCTGCGGTTCGACTCACTTCTGGAAGAATCGATAATTACTGGAGATCTTGAAGAAACTTTATTCTCGTAGACTTTAGTTTCGATATTCTCCAAACACACAGACTGAAGATTTCTGGGTTTGGATGAAGACAAAGACCTCTTACTTGAGACAGAAGATCCTGGGAGAATGGAAGAAGACGAGGGAAGTCCACCAGATCTTGCTAATCTAGATCTAGAAGATCTACAAACCAAATCCTCTTAGGCCAAAAAGGAGCTATAAAAGAATCTCGCAGATTTGTTCTTTGACATTCTTCAACACTAACCAGAGCTCTAGATAAGCTTTTCAATAATTGGGTGATTCACTCTTAGAAATTGGGTTTCTTTGGAATTTAATTGGGTTATTATACATTATTAGCAAGAGAACTGAAATTAATTGGGTGATTTTCTATTTCAGTACTCATGATGTTAAAAATTAATTGGGTGATTGGCAATTTTTATTGGGTGAAAACGCAAAAAACCTGCTTATCTAGAGCTCTGACACTAACGGAATCAAAATCGTTAGAGGGAACGCATAGACGAACATTCCTGTCCAGGACTGAGACAGGGCATCTGCCGCCAGGGCTTGACTATCCGGAAAAAGAGACATGTAAGAGGAGATCTGAGCATTCAGAGATGTCGCAAACAGATCTACCAGAGGACCATCCATAAGACTGAAAATCGCTTTGACAACTGACCTCTTTAACTGCCACTCTGTGTGGGCGAATTTGCTGGGACATGACAGTTGGTCCGCAAGAAAATTCAGACTGCCTGGGACCTGAGAAGACACTAGAAGAATCTGATTCTTGCGACACCATAAGAGAAGGGTCCACACTTCTAGATAAAGGATATGAGACCACTGTCGAATTGTCCGTCCGAATCGAGCCTTTGAGACCTATCACAAGATCTGACCATGAAAGGAGAGCCTTCTTGACAGCACACAATTCCAGAATGTTGATATGAGCTGTCGACTCCTCCAGGGACCAAAGACCGGAAACCGACAGGGAGTCCCAGACCGCTCCCCATCCCTCCTGAGAAGCGTCTGTGAAAATAATCGCCTTAGGGGAGGACTTTACCAGTGGAACACCCATCAGAAGCAGAGAACGGTCTTTCCAAAAATCTAGAAAAGGAATCAAGTGTTCTCTGATGGGAATCTGATGGTAAATAGAGTGAACCGACTGCTTCCAAAGGGACATCAAATACATTTGGAAGGGTCTTCTCATCGGCGCCGCCCATGGAATAACACTCTCTACGCTGACCATCAAACCTATTACTCTTAGCAGAAATCTTGCTCAGACCGTGGAAGAAGACAGGATTTCCATTGCCACTGATAAAGCCTCTATTCTTGGATCTGAGGGGAAGACTAGACCCTGGGCCAGATCGAAAGAAACGCCTAGATGCGGGAAGATTTGAGAGGGACCTAGGCTTGATTTCTTTCGATTTAAAATCCACCCTAGGTTGCATGCCAGACTGCAAACCTCTGGAAGAATTCCTGAGAGAATTGAAGAAGACTTACTTTACTAACTAATCGTCTATATACACGTGGAGATGGATAGAACGACGGTGAAGATTTCTGCCACGGCTGAGACTAGGCGAGAAAAAGAAAAGGAGCCGTGGTCAGGCCAAAAGGCATGTCGCGAAACTGCCAAACTCGATCCTAGTAAGCAAATCTCAGGAATTTTCTGAAGGAAGGGTAAATGAAAACATGAAAGGAGTCATTTTGGTCGATGGAAACGACCACATACTCTGATCTAGACTGGAAACGATCTGGGCGATGGTCTCCATCTTGACTTGGGAGTAAGAATCATGAGATTTAATCATGACATACACCTTGTTAAATTAAAATTTATGCAGATTTGAATGTTTCAGAGTGAATAGAGACCATTTTACTAAGATTTAATGACAGGGTAGGAAAACCTACCCTAGGCTGAACGCTCTCATGTATGTATAAATTCCTTAGAATTAACATAATTCACAAAGTATACTAACATGATAATGACCAAATTCTCAATTAAAAGGACCAGAGGAGACAAGAAAGAAGAATTAGAAGAGGAAAGAGCTGACACAACAGAAGGAAGGTCTATAGAAAACTTGTCCTTAAAAGGAAGAGAACGAGTCTAAGCAATCCACCAGTGAGCCAGGGACCAGTCATCCGAAGAGACCCTGACTGGACAAAATCTCCTCAGCCCTGACCGACTAGGGAATAGAAGAATACGAAGAAGGATTAGGAGATGGAGAAGAAAAAAGATGAGAAGAGTCACCAGAGGCCATAGAATCAACAGTTCAAATGGAAAGAGGAGAGCAAGGCCTCTTGGAAGCTAGAAGAGAAGAAAACTGTAAAGAATCAGAAACGGAAAAAGATTGATCAGAAGGAATGTTAACAGATACAACATCCTGACTAGAGGACATGGAAAGAATAGAGAAAAAAGCTGACATGAAAGAACGAACACGGGACGAATCCCTAAAAACAAAAAACAATGAGAAAACCAGACCTTAACCAACAATTAGAAACTCAAGCTCAAAAGAGAGAACGAAAGAAACAATCAGATCAAGATGAGGAAGAAGAGGAACAGAGGAATTAAGAAGAATGGAAGATGAAGAGGAAAGAACAGGACCAGAAGATCCTTGCAGAGGATTGATAGATGAAACACGGGACAACCCCAGAGGACGGAAAAAAGAAGGAAGACAGAAAGAGAGAGAGAGGAAGGAGACCATGACTAGAAGAAAACTTTAGAGGGAGAGGGGCAGAGGATGAAGGAAGAGACCTATACTTATCTTTACTCATTATTATTAAAGACTTAGAACCAATATTATCATCTTGTAAAGACGGATGTCATTGAGTTTGATATGCTAATAGAAAGGAATGATTGATAGAATGATAATGAATCCCGGGAACAGCTGGATGTTAAATACACAAAACACTAATACTAGATTATGATTAAACACTACGGGATGAATCACGAAACAAAACGCTGAAAAACAGAGGCGATATAAAATCTAAGCATAAAGACTCACCTAAACCATGACTGTGACAAGGCAGAAGAAAAAACTCGGCTTTTATTCCTTCTTCCTTCACCATAATCTTATTTCTCTATTCTCAGTGTTTTCTTGGCTCTTGTAATCATTAATCTTAGAGCCATTCTCTTCCCTATGAATCCACTACTGAATCCATTCCTTTCAGCGCCTGTCAGAATTAGACTAAGAATTACGCTAGAAACAGTAATTTTCTTCAAGAAATTAATTCCCTTGGTTAAAATAAATATGTCAACCTGCAGACATGAGAGGAAAAAAGAGCGCGAAAAAAGGCTGAACGGCCCGAAGACAACTGGCCATCTAAAGTTGGATGAAATTAAAAACTAATTTTAATTGCGACATCTAGCAATAATGCGTACAATACAGACTGACTTATCGACTGCAACAAAAAACCCATCCGGCAACGAGTCGGAAGTCTTTAATTACGTTGAAATGTTTCACGGATAAAAGAATAAATGCTGAATAGCTACAATTCCAAGACAGACCTCAAGACTGGCAATGTCTCGGAATTAATATTTTCAGCGATTAAACATTCCGATTTTAAAAGCACTTACTGAAATAAGACTAACTCTTAGACAAAATGATGACTAGATCCTAGGAAAGACAAACCTGGAATCACCGGAAATCCAAAAAAGGAAGACAGAACCGGAAGTTAATCATAGAACATCATGAAAACCGGTAATGACCCTATCCCCGGATGTACGAATATGGAAGTGTAAAAATAGGAAACGGAAATGCGCAAAACGGTAGAAGACAACCGGAAACTGAACCCGGATGTACATTAAACATACACTCCAATGTGGAAATCGTCTAAAAACAGATAAAGTTAAGTGAGTTTCTAAATTCTTTGCGTCTGTTTGTGAACATGTGCTAAAACTTGATAGCCAACTCTGAGAGCTTATTGTAATGTAGGGTAGACAGGTACAAAATGGAACAAGTTATGCCTGTAATTTTATTACCAAATGTATGTTGTCCACATACGCAACTGCTGTTGTCACATACACAACTGCTGTTGTCACATATGCAACCAGCGATTGGGGGTGGGTGGGGGGTAACAATTAGTGTTTTAGCTTAGATACTCTATCTTTTAGTAGAATATAATTGGTATGCTTAGCATAAAAGTTTGATTTTAAAAATGTGGCTGTAAGTAAAACAGTATATTTTTTATATTAAAATGGTTGCGTATGTGACAGCTGGGAAGGGTTGAATGAAATTACGCTGTCTTGCCATACCAACAGCATAGTTCATCCCAATTTTGATATTATCAGACAGATTATCACAAATATAAACTTGTAACTGCAAATTACTCAAAACTAGGCGATCCTAATTTAATGATCTTTTTTTAAATTTTACATTAGTTTTAGGAATAAAACACAAGTGGTGCCTTACCTCTTTTAAACTCCTCTTGGGTTGGGTAACCAGACATAATCATAAAACAAACTTCAGAATATGTAACCAGAGGGTGCTGGCTTCAATTTGATATGCACGTTACTAATTCTTCAAGACCTAATTTTCATGGCTTAGTTTATGTTTTGATGGAATTTCCCAAATATATACCAATCTTTCCAGTATTAACTGTTTGGCATGGATCTGCACAGTGGGTGCAGTGGTGTGTGTTGAATCTGGGACTCACAGCCAGCATAATCTTTTTTTCTGTGTGTGTGCATGTGCGTACGTGCGTGCGTGTGACCAAACTGGGGTGTAAACTAAAACAGGGGTGTACAGTGTACCGGGTGAGGTAGTGATGTTTGGGCGTGGGTGGAGAGAGCAAGAATGAAATGGGGGAGAACTTGCCACACCCACCTCCTGGATACATGCTTGCATCCTTGTGACGTTTAGGAAATAATTTCTCAGAAGTACATGTTTTGAAATACAATCAATAGGCAAGGTTAAAATATAACCTTACAAAGCGTGCATGCAGACAAAACGTGCAACCACCCCTGTCTTATTTAAATCTAACCTCTGCATTCAATTTAATGACATCTGTACATGTAGATCACGGGGGTTAAGTAAATATGACTAATTATGATATGTCAGGTTTTAAGTGCGCAGTCGTCATTCATGCATTGGCCATCAACACATTCAATCCAGTATTATGTAGACAACAATAATGCTATATTTCTAATAATTCTGTGGAATATTTGGAACCTTGTAAAATTAATAGCTGTCAAATAACTCAAATTGTCATCAGTTTCATAGCAACATCGCATTAAATCAATTCAATAACGTATGAATATTAAATCACGCTAATGATGGCATGAAGGTGATGTCAATGTCACCACACATTGCTATAAATGCACAGATAATACAGGTAGATCTGATATTATCCAGCCAATCACCAAAGGATGAATAGAAAATATTATCAATGAATTTACGACAAGATTTTTACTACAGGATATTAACCATCAAATTTTTTCAAGAAAATTTCAATTTTCTCTTAGAAAATGTCCATTTGCAGACCAAGAGAAGACTATTTTGAAAATTTACCACTGGAATGACTGGCTCGGTTATCGAGCTAGTTATTCCAGTGATAAATTTTCAAAAATAGAATTCTCTTGGTCTGCAAATGGAGATTTCTCGAGGCTACTGTAGAAGCAACTTTTGGCCGGTTTGAGTGTTAAAGGGTGAATATTTGAGGGACACACGCACAAGTGCACACACACGCACATGCATGTGAACACATGCACACGCATGCACACAAATGCAAGTACATAAATGCTTAACCACCATGCAAGCACAGGAATCCAGTTGGCCAGTCAAGTACATGACATCATAATCAATTACATCAAGGGTGAACAATTAGTGTTTTAGCTTAGATACCCTATCTTTTAGTAGATTATCATTGGCATGCTTTGCATAAAAAAGTTTGATTTAAAAAATGTGGCTGTAAGTAAAACAGCATATTTTTTATATTAAAGTGGTTGCGTATGACAGCTGGGAAGGATTGAAAGAAATTATGCTGTCTTGCCATAACAACAGCATGGTTCATCCCAATTTTGATATTATCAGACAGATTATCAAAAATATAAACTTGTAACTGCTAATTACTCAAAATCAGACGATCCTAATTTAATCTTTTTTTCTTAAATTTTACATTATTTTTAGGGATAAAACACAAGTGGTGCCTTACCTCTTTTAAACTCCTCTTGGGTTGGGTAACCAGACATAATCATAAAACAAATTTCAGAATACGTAACCAGAGGGTGCTGGCTTCAATTTGATATGCACGTTACTAATTCTTCAAGACTTAATTTTCATGGCTTAGTTCATGTTTTGATGGAATTTCCCAAATATATACCAATCTTTCCAGTGTTAACTGTTTGGCATGGATCTGCACAGTGGGTGCAGTGGTGTGTGTTGAATCTGCGACTCACAGCCAGCGTAATCTTTTTTTCTGTGTGTGTGCATGTGCTTACGTGCGTGCGTGTGACCAAACTGGGGTGTAAACTAAAACAGGGGTGTACAGTGTACCGGGTGAGGTAGTGAGGTTTGGGCGTGGGTGGAGAGAGCAAGAATGAAATGGGGGTGAACTTGCCACCCCCACCTCCTGGCTACATGCTTGCATCCTTGTGAAGTTTAGGAAATAATTTCTCAGAAGTACATGTTTTGAAATACAATCAATAGGCAAGGTTAAAATATAACCTTACAAAGCGTGCATGCAGACAAAACGTGCAACCACCCCTGTCTTATTTAAATCTAACCTCTGCGTTCAATTTAATGACATCTGTACATGTAGATCACGGGGGTTAAGTAAATATGATTAATTATGATGTCAGGTTTTAAGTGCGCAGTCGTCATTCATGCATTGGCCAGCAACACATTCAATCCAGTATTATGTAGACAACAATAATGCTATATTTCTAATAATTCTGTGGAATATTTGGAATATTGTAAAATTAATAGCTGTCAAATACCTCAAATTGTCATCAGTTTCATAGTAACATCGCATTAAATCAATTCAATAACGTATGAATATTAAATCACGCTAATGATGGCATGAAGGTGATGTCAATGTCACCACACATTGCTATAAATGCACAGATAATACAGGTAGATCTGATATTATCCAGCCAATCACCAAAGGATGAATAGAAAATATTATCAATGAATTTACGACAAGATTTTTACTACAGGATATTAACCATCACATTTTTTCAAGAAAATTTCAATTTTCTCTTAGAAAATGTCCATTTGCAGACCAAGAGAAGACTATTTTGAAAATTTATCACTGTAATGACTGGCTCGGTTATCGAGCTAGTTATTCCAGTGATAAATTTTCAAAAATAGAATTCTCTTGTTCTGCAAATTGAGATTTCTCGAGGCTACTGTAGAAGCAGCTTTTGGCCGGTTTGAGTGTTAAAGGGTGAATATTTGAGGGACACACACGCATGTGCACACACACACACACGCACGCACGCACGCACGCACGTACGCACGCACGCACATGAACACATGCACACAAATGCAAGTACATAAATGCTTAACCACCATGCAAGCACAGGAATCCAGTTGGCCAGTCAAGTACATGACATCATAATCAATTACATCAAAGGTAGGCTGACCTCACAATCAAATATGTCATGAATGGCATCATGAAAGTCTGTCATACATGTGTAATAGTCTCTCCAAGTTGTATGAATTGTATGTCATTACTATTTACATTAATAAACATTCTGGGAGAACAACACCCATTGCAGTAACAACATCTAGTTAAATTAGTATTAAAATATTCAACAGCATGGCTGTATATTTTTCTGGAAATTGAATTCAGGGTTCGATCGATCTCGCCACGGGAAAAGCATAGTCAGAGCAACCAGCGATTGGGGGGATGGGGGTGGGGGGGGGAAGAGTGAACAATTAGTGTTTTAGCTTAGATACTCTATCTTTTAGTAGAATATCATTGGTATGCTTAGCATAAAAGTTTGATTTTAAAAATGTGGCTGTAAGTAACAGTATATTTTTTATATTAAAGTGGTTGCGTATGCGACAGCTGGGAAGGATTGAAAGAAATTACGCTGTCTTGCCATAACAGCATGGTTCATCCCAATTTTGATATTATCAGACAGATTATCACAAATATAAACTTGTAACTGCTAATTACTCAAAACTAGACGATCCTAATTTAATCTTTTTTTTTTTTAATTTTACATTATTTTTAGGAATAATAAAACACAAGTGGTGCCTTACCTCTTTTAAACTCCTCTTGGGTTGGGTAACCAGACATAATCATAAAACAAAATTCAGAATATATAACCAGAGGGTGCTGGCTTCAATTTGATATGCACGTTACTAATTCTTCAAGACTTAATTTTCATGGCTTAGTTTATGTTTTGATGGAATTTCCCAAATATATACCAATCTTTCCAGTATTAACTGTTTGGCATGGATCTGCATAGTGGGTGCAGTGGTGTGTGTTGAATCTGGGACTCCCAGCGTAATCTTTTTTTCTGTGTGTGTGCATGTGCGTACGTGCGTGCGTGTGAACAAACTGGGGTGTAAACTAAAACAGGGGTGTACAGTGTACCTGGTGAGGTAGTGATGTTTGGGCGTGGGTGGAGAGAGCAAGATAGAAATGGGGGTGAACTTGCCACACCCACCTCCTGGCTACATGCTTGCATCCTTGTGACGTTTAGGAAATAATTTCTCAGAAGTATGTTTTGAAATACAATCAATAGGCAAGGTTAAAATATAACCTTACAAAGCGTGCATGCAGACAAAATGTGCAAACCCCCCTGTCTTATTTAAATCTAACCTCTGCGTTCAATTTAATGACATCTGTACATGTAGATCACGAGGATTAAGTAAATATGATTAATTACAATATGCCAGTTTTTAAGTGTGCAGTAGTCATTCATGCATAGGCCATCAACACATTCAATCCAGTATTATGTAGACAACAATAATGCTATATTTCTAATAATTCTGTGGAATATTTGGAACCTTGTAAAATTAATAGCTGTCAAATAACTCAAATTGTCATCAGTTTCATAGCAACATCGCATTAAATCAATTCAATAACGTATGAATATTAAATCATGCTAATGATGGCATGAAGGTGATGTCAATGTCACCACACATTGCTATCCAGCCAATCACCAAAGGATGAATAGAAAATACTATCAATGAATTTACAACAAGATTCTTACTACAGGATTTAACCATCAAATTTATTCAAGAAAATTTCAATCTTCTCTTAGAAAATGTCCATTTGCAGACCAAGAGAAGACTATTTTGAAAATTTATCACTGGAATGACTAGCTCGGTAACCGAGCCAGTCATTCCAGTGATAAATTTTCAAAAATAGAATTCTCTTGGTCTGCAAAAGGAGATTTCTCGAGGCTACTGTAGAAGCAGGTTTTGGCCGGTTTGAGTGTTAAAGGGTGAATATTTGAGGGACACACACGCATGTGCACACGCACACACACACACACCCACCCACCCACCCACCCACACGCACGCACACACACACACGCCATGCACACACACACACGCACGCCATGCACACGCACGCACACACAGACACACGCGCGCACGCACACACACACCGACACACATGCATGTGCGCACACGCACACACCCACCCACACACACACGCCATGCATACACGCACACACACACACGCCATGCACATACACGCACGCACACACACCCACAGGTGCACACATGCATGCACACACACACCCACACGCATGTGCACACACGCACGTGCACACACGCACACGCATGCACACAAATGCAAGTACATAAATGCTTAACCACCATGCAAGCAGAGGAATCCAGTTGGTCCGTCAAGTACATGCCATCATAATCAATTACATCAGAGGTAGGCTGACGTCACAATCAAATATGTCATGAATGGCATCATGAAAGTCTGTCATACATGCGTAATAGTTGTATGAATTGTATGTCATTACTATTTACATTAATAAACATTCTAGGAGAACAACACCCATTGCAGTAACAACATCTAGTTAAATTAGTTTCTAAATATCCAACCGCATGGCTGTATAGTTTTCTGGAAATTGAGTTCAGGGTTCGATCGATCTCACCACGGGAAAAGCGTAGTCAGAGCTAACCTAGGAATAGGTGGAGCACACACATATCCACAACCACAAGCAGTCAAAAACACAAGCGGAAACACAACAGAATGACCTAATCCGTCAATCAAATATTTGACATCTTAATCAAATACGTTACTTAACACGTAAGCTGATGTCACAATCAGAATGATTTAGCTTCGTTGCGAAAATTGAAGTCTGTCATGAGTGTATGTATTGTATGTCACTGATGAATTTACAGTTCACCAAACTTTATGGTGAACAGTTTGAAACTAATTCAACTGGCAGCTGTTGCTGCCATAGGCAACGACATCCCCCAGTTAAATTAGTTCCAAAATATTCAACAGCTTACCTGTATAGCTACCGTGGAATTTAGATTCTGGAAGTTCCAACTAGGCGTGCGCGATTATTGCTTTCAATAATCACGATCGATTATTTAATAATAATCGCGATTACTCGATTAATCAGCTTGAGTACACATTACCCACTTAAAACAACAAAAAGCATATCAATGACGAAAGCTGCAATGATGTTGAGAAAGGTCAATTTGCAGGCCAAGAGAAGACTATTTTTGAAAATGTGTCACTGGAATGCCTGCCTCGATTCCCGAGCCAGTCATTCCAGTGATACATTTTCAAAAATGCAGGGCATGCAGTCGCTGAGCAAAATGTAAATTTCCGTGACCGATCGCAGTAAAAATAATTAAAAGGTAAGATTCTATGCTGTAGAATTATTCACGATTATTCGATTATTTAATTTTTAATCATATAAATTCACGATTTAAAAAATAATCGTGATTTTCGATTTAATCACATAATCGCGCAAGCCTAGTTCCCACACATAAAAAAATAGGCAAAGCTTAGCTAGAAATGGGTGGTGCATCTAAGCTACAAATGGCTCCCTTTGCTAATCAATAATTAACTTACCATATGTGATTGCCAGCCCCAGTGTTTGTATAAGAGGCTGTTGTTATAATAATACGCTTCTGATAAATATCATATAGAAGTACTTATAACTAAACTATCTATGATAAGCAAACACATAAACTAAGTGTAAATCCTATGCTTCTCCATCATGACCATGTAGATATAAACTCATGGATACTCATTCATGTAGACATGTGTGTGTACACTATACATGTATATACACCTTGAAATGATGTCTGGTAAATTCACAATTTCCAAGAATTTTCTATCAGTCCAAATGAGTAATGGATGTCAAGTCTGCTTTCTAGAGATGTTAGTCAAGAAGACAACCCTTACATTGGAACCATTGAAAGAAGAAGTATATATAAGAAAAAAATATACACGTTTTAGCTTAGCTTCCCCACATCTTTAGCTGGAAGCGTCTGTAGTACTCACTGGGCTTACTTATATACATATAGGCAGACAGTAGATATAGGTATATAGTGTTGAGCTAGATTCATTGAGACATTGAATATAGCTACATCATCACTAAGCGGAGGATCCCTGGGAGTTCATGTGAGAGCGAGCTTATTTTAGACCACCTTCCTAGTCCTCACATCACTCCCACATGTTTAGTTAGAAGAGGAGATGTGGTTTATCATCGGATTGTATTACAACAAGAACTACTACAGAGATCTAGTACACCTAGGAAATCCTTTTCAAAACAAAATAATACTGTTGAATATTCTAGACTTGCATTAATTTAATTGGAAGCCATTGTCATTAAATTAAGTCCAAAAAATATTCAACAGAACATTTCTTATGCAGTGTTCGAAATTCTACTAACTGACATCGACATGTTTTTGTTAAAATGGAAACAATATACCTTATTTCTGAGCTGTACTGTACCGGCCATTGCAGTAGCCTGGAGGAATGCCCATGCGCAGGTAAAAACAATAGTATTTTTTAAAATTTACCATTGGAAAGGCTGGCTCGATAAATGAGCCAGTCATTCCAGTGGTAAATATTCAAAAATACTCTTCTCTTTACCTGCAGATGGAGATTTAATGAGGAATTTTTTTTATTTTCTTGACGAAATTTGACCAGTAAAGGGCTAACCCGTTAATGTTTCCAGAACAGAAATGATATATTCATTTTGATGTAATAAATATTCTGAATATATTGAAACTAATTTAGGCAGCAACGTGTTCCCGTCAAATCAGTTTCAAAATATTCTGTATAGTACTTTTGTCTTGTAACTGAGACAATGGGATTTCAGTTGTTAAAGAGTTAACACTTCTGTTCTGCTAGTCTACAGTACACAATTAACCATTAAATACTAATAATGTAGGCATTTTCTGTAGTAGTAGGTAAATGATCTTACAGCGTTAGTGCTCTTGGCTACACATTTTTTATCAATGGATTTGCAACTTAAATGTCTTAACGGCATATTTGAGGCTTAAAGCGTTAAGCCAAAATGGCTTCTGTACTAGTCGCGAGAAATGCTCATTTTTGAGGTACAGAGTTTAGTGTAATGTTGTGGTATGGCACAAAAATGTCATTAGGGCTCAGGTTTTACACCTTGGTGGCAGCCAGTATTTGGGCATGGGAGGGGGTGTCAAAAAGTTGGTTTGACCATGGCCACCAAACAACCTTGCAACACTATTGGAATCAGCTTCATTTTCACAATGCAGATATGAGATGACTTTCAGAATGTTTTGACCAGAAGGAATGAATTGTGCCACTCATCATTGTGTAAGGGAAACAAATGGCCAGACATGCATATGATCAGATGCATACAGGGCGGGTAAATGTCATACATGTAGCTCAGTTGACGGACAAAACCATCAGGGATATTGCGATCACCTACATCTACGTTTGTCTGTATGTCCCTCATGCTGCATGTAGCTTCACTGAAACCATTTCAAATTCGCATGTGAGTTACCCATAACAACTGTGGATTGTGATATGGCATTTACCGGTATATTAGGCTGATCTTCTGCAGGCACGGGGGTGTATCAAAATGTTAAAGTTAGGGGGCGGGGATGGTGCACCTGCATCGACTAATGCATTCTAAAATTTTTGAAAATATGTTGACTGCAAACAGATTTTACCCAAGCGATTCCATTTCTAGCTATGACCCACCAACTTTTCACACATTTGGAATCGAGTTCAAAATTTGAAACATCAATTCCAAGAATCTAATTTCAAGGTAACTATACAAGTAAGCTGTTGAATATTTTTCAAGGTCATTGCAAAGGTCAAAAGGTCATTGATGGTCATAATTGTCGGATTTCAATTGTAAAAAAAATGATTTGCAATCCTTATCACATTAGCTTTAAGACAACATTTATTTCATCAAAATGGGGTTGATACTTTTTGAGTTACAGCTTGCCCAATAATGGTGGTCACGCCAATTTCTGCGAGTTTTTATATATTTTTAAAGGCCCATAACTCTTGATCCATTTATCGGATTTCTGAAAAAATTTACATTTTGCAGTTTTAACCTTAAATGACCATACACAGTTTAGTTGAAATCTGTGATGGTGGTGTGTTTACCATTGGGTGATCTGACACGGAAGGACCCTATACCTATATGGCAAGCTGTATTCACACTAACATATGTGTTCATGCAAAAACAAACAAATGCGAGGCAGAATAATTAATGAATGCTATGCTGCCGATTACTACATCATATGCTACAATTGCTACATGGCTCAATAAAAAAATCAGTTACCTGACAAAAATCATGTAGACCATTATTTGACGTTTCTACTGCTTCGCTTCCAGCAACAAACCCCCCCCCCCCCGAGTGCTTTAGTGATCATGATTTTCCATACGATTTATCTCTGGATATGTTGAATATTTTGAAAACAATTTGAGCTTTAAGCCACCAACAACATTCAGTCAAATTGTTTTCAAAATTTCCAGCCAGTCCAGAGATATTGCCCATTGAAATTGTGTTCTCATTTCTGGGGGGATTGGAGCAGTCAGACAATTCAATCTGATACATATCAACCAGTGTACAATGTATGTTAATGAACTGGGAAGTGTGTACTTTGCATTATTACATTATAATAGAGAATTTATCATTTGTTGCTGACCAACAGCGCTGACATTTGTTGCTGACCAACAGCACTGACATTTGTTGCTGACCAACAGCACTGACATTTGTTGCTGACCAACAGCACTGAGATTTGTTGCTGACCAACAGCACTGACATTTTTCTATTTAGCAATCCCTGAACCCTTTCACCCTTTAATGGTCAAGATATATCCAAAAAACGTAAATATCAGCTTATTGAATGTACATGTATAGGCCAAGAGAAAACAATGGTTATCGAGCCATTAAATCCAGTGGAAAATTTTCAGAAACTGGCCTGTAAATAGACATTTTACAAGACCATAGGCCGGTTTGATCATTAAAGGGTTAAGCCTTACAAACCAAAAATTACATTCTCTATGACGCAAGGAATAGTCTACTATAATTTTGCAACTAACTTGGAATCGTCGCTGCCGCTTTACCCGTGTGATATAAATTTCAAGTTAACTTGGATTAGCTTGGATTTTTTTGAATATCCAAACTACTGGAAAATTATTCAACCCATACCAGCTTGGATTTCCTTGAATTAGCTTGGACTATATATATAGTTGCTTGAACGTCATGAAAATCCCCCCTCTCATAATTCAAGTTAGCTGGGATTTTCTAGGACTTTTTGAATATCATCATGAGAATGTGCAAGCTTCTTGGATTTGCTTGGACTTTTCTGATTTGACAGAATTCAAGCTAGCTTGGATTTTCTAGGACTTTGTTTTGTCAGACATAAAAGAATTCAAGCTACTTGGATAGCCGTGAATTTGTAGACTCACTTACGCTAACCTTGGATTATCTTGAAATAGTTTGCACTAAGGCAAGAACAGGTTCTGTATAGTCATGACTAGAGGTGACTGTGACCTGGTAAATTGGTGGGAAATTTAAAAAGTCTGTAAAAAAGCAAACTGTACATTCATTGCATTGATCATTACCAGATATGGATATATAGAATATGATAGTTTGGAAACACTGACAGTACTGTTAGATAGAATGCTTAGCATCAGTAACCTTAAATGGAAACAGAACTGTATTTTGAGGTACAATATATGTATTCTATTGATTTCCAAAGATTTATTCAGAATTACCAGTTTTGGTATAGCTTTTTCGGGTCTATAATTAATGCAGTGATGATGACTTTCTAAATAATATGGCACATTAACAATCTATGTCTATAAGAATAACAGACAAATCAGTCTGAAATTCATACATTGCTAATGTCTGGCTGAAATTGTATTTGTTATTGAGTAACCACCCAGGCCAAAAAAAGCTTGGATATTCATGAATATCAAAGTTCTATGGAGCTTGAATAAACCAGCTAACCCCAGCTAATCATAACTTGGAAAAGCTTGGATTAGCTTGCTGGTTGGTAATTTCAGTTAAATTGTTTTCAAAATATTCAGCAAATCTGGAGTTTTTGCTCATTGAAATTATTGTCTGGTGGCTTGCAGCAGCGAGACAGTTAGCGTTCTAGAACATTTTTCAAGAACTATTAATGAACAGTTCTAGAACTTTCATTGTTCTTAAACGGGTCTGGAAATATTCTTGAACCATTTTAGATCTGTTCAAGCACTTAAACTAATAGGACATTTTTCGTAAACTGTTCTTGAAACTATTCAAGAACACCTTAAGAACACCTCTAAAACTTTTTAGAATTTAAAATGTTCCTAAACTGTCCTTGAAAATATTCAAGTACCACTAAAGAACAGATCAGGAATGTCAAGTTCTTAAAATGTTCTTGAAAATTTTCAGGAATACACATGTAACTAAATAACAGAGCAAGAACATTTTCACGACCAACTGAAGAACAATTCAGGAACCAAAAAAAAAATCTGATATCAACAAAGTTTGGGCATGAAATGTAAAACAAATATCTGAAACCTATGTATGACCATGGTCAATCATGTTTTGACCTTGTAATTGCCCATTGGTTTTATGATTAGATATGGGAGGCAACTCTTTCATTATAAACATACACAGGTTTTAATTATTCTATTATACATAAATTATGGAAACATCATAAATTATGACATTTGAATAGCAAATGTCATATACATAGACACGTACAGATAATAATAAACCTTAAATTCTTGTTTAAACTTTATTTCAAACAATGGCGATATAGGTCAACCAGTGCAACATTTTCCTAGTTTTATATATCTAGAAATATAGCTCAATATCCTATATCTTCAAGACTATTATCATAGCCCATGACATTGCTTACAATGTTTTAATCGCTTTTCAGCCATTTAGCTAAGATCAAAGTGTAAATGTTGTAAGCTCGTAGCTGCGGGAGTCTGATTTTAATACAAAAATCGAGCTGGATTGCTGACTAATGGTTGGATTGCCATTTCAACCATTGCAATTTAAAAGGAGTGTTCATTCTTGAAAACGCTGCTTTTTTTAACTGCTCTTGAACGGTTATAGAACATTGAACAAGAACTATATATATCCTATAACATTTCTGTAACTGCAAGTTCTTGAATAATTCTACATGTAGAACTCTTCCAGACCGCCTAGTTCTATCTATAACTGTTCTAGAATATAAGTTCTTGAATAGTACTATAGTATTCTAGGATTAATGTCTTAGAATAGTTCAAGAACTAGGGAGTTCTAGACCTGTTCTAGAATACAAGTTGTTGAATAGTTCTATTACGAACTTATATTCTAGAACTGTTTTAGAATATGTTGTTGAATAGTTCTGGAAGTGCTTCAGCTTTTCACGAGATATTCAAGTACAGTCTGTGTACGTTAAATAAATTTCTTTTTCAGAACAGTTAAATTCTATAACTATTCAAGTTATACTCTTTAAAGGTTCTAGAACTCCAAGTTCTAGAACTGTTCTAGAATATAACTTGAATAGTTCTATAACATTCTAGAACTAGTGTTCGAGAAAGGTTCCATAAAGTTTAAAGCTTATATACATGTACTAGAACTTGTGTTCCAGTCAAGGTAATTAACTTAGTTCTAGACCTGTTCTTAATTCTTGAACAACTGTTCCAGTAGACTCATTTAACATTCACAGACTGTACTATAACAGTGGTGAAAACAGATGGAACGCAGTTCAAGAACCGTTCTTGAACATTCATTTCAGAACATGTCAAGAATAATTCTTGAAGCATTCCAGAATATTTCGCAGGGGCGGCAAGTGTCATTACTTAACTGCCTGCCAGCTGAATTTCTGCAGACTACATTTTCCATGAGGATTAACGTGACTGAATATTTTGAAAACAATTTTACTGAAAGTTGATGCTGGTTAAGCCCACTGAAATTATTGTTCCGTGGCTTGCAGTAGTCAGACAGTTAGCAAGACTATAGATGTTGACCCTTTCTAAATTTTTTTCTAGAGACCAGGCGGATAAAGCCCGAGATCAGATTGACTGACAGACATTTCTGTGACTTGGACTATCTATCACTACAGGCGCGCACACTAGATTGTAAAGTCAATAGCGCACCATCGCAATATCCCAAAAATTCACGTTCACCACTTTGACATCCCCTCTCCCCTTGTGGAAGAATCAAATGTAAATGTCCTTTTGCACTCTGCAATTATATGGGTAACTGACATACCTAATTTGATTGAGTTCCGTCCAAAGGTTTCTGGTGTTCTACTACAATCAATTTCTGCACAGAGGGCCAGACAGATAGCCAGATGTGAAGACATACATCTAATTCCCAATTTTTTAGATAACAACTAAAAGGGGTTTGTTTATTCGCCTAAACTTTGACCTTTGAACCATTGTCAAAGACAATGTCTCTTCATTGCATAACATGTTACCCTAATTTGAGTGCTGAATGATTAGAGAGTCCGCATGATAAAAGTCATAAGGTAAACTGCAGTAAATAAATACCGCTTCTCTAGGATATAAATCTACCGCTAATATCTGCAATTTTACTGAACACTTTCATCCCGGAAATTCCAAGTTGTCCATTACAAGGCCAGTTTCACAGGTAAAGACATTGTGGATTTTTAACATACTTTTATTTAATTAAATCAACAACTTCAGTCAAATTATTTGAGCAATTATTACTCAAATTAAGAGAATGTAAAGGTTGTAGTCTGCCTGTCATGCCTGTAGAGGGGAAATCATAAAAAATGTAATCACCATTATACTAAGTAACGGCCAATAAATTATGAACTAAGCAGTTATAAAGTGAACTTAATGGAGGGTTATGGAATGCTACAACATTAACTTTATTGCCTTGCTAAGCTATTACATAAACGGTGCCTATTGAGTGTTTAACCTGTGAAATTCCAGGGTTTCAATTTCAAGACACCTTTACAGGAAACCAAGAATATTTTGAATCTAATTTGACAGCAAACTGTTGCTGCTTACAGTTGCTGCCATAGTCAGCAGCAGAATGCCATCATAGGTAGAAACCGAGGCTCCCAGTTAAATTAATTTCAAAATATTTAACAGAATATTCCTTACATCAATATGAATTTGCTAGTCTGCGAGAGTTAAATGTTTAACCCTCGAATTTGTTTTTAAAAACGTCAATTTGAAGACCAAGAGAAAACTATTTTTGAAAATTTAACACTGGAATGACTAGCTCAGTTATCGAGCCGGTCATGCCGGTGGTAAATTTTCAGAAATAGTCTACTCTTTGTCTGCAAATGGACATTTCTCAGGCCCACTGCAGAAGGCATTTTTGGCTGATATGAGTGCTAAAGAGTTAAGCTACATTATATGTGTACATACATGTATGTACATGTATACCGCTGTTCCACTGAAGTTATTATTCACAACCAATAGTTATATATAATTATCCTATTATTGCTTGCAAAACAGTTCCAGTTTCAGCTTGATATTATGCCCAGTAATAAACAAGAACAATTTATTGAAATTCACACCATCCCATTCTAAAACCATGTGAATTAATTGATTTTATTTTCACCTACTGTAGATAAATTGATGCTTAACCCGTTATCCCTCAGGTCAGCCAAAAATGGCTTCAGCAGTGGTTTTGAGAAATGTCCATTTGCCGACAAAGAGAATACTATTTTTTGACAATTTATAACTGGAATGATGGGCAAAAATGTTGATTTTCTTTACAAATCTTGACCATTAAAGGGTTAACACAAAATGAGCCTTTAACACCCATATCAGCTTGTGAAATGCCCATTTGCGGACCAAGAAGATAACCGAGACAGTCATTTCAGTGGTAAATTTTCAAAAATAAACTCTTGGTCTGCAAATGGACATTTTCTATGAGAAAATTTAAGTTAAAGGGTTAATCAATAAGTTGAGCATAACGCAAAATGTTGTTTGAAAAACAATGTTTTTAAAAATTCACAGGAGAGGGACATTGACCTATGATCTTTTGATGCAAGGCGATCATAGATAGGTATTAAATTAACACTAGCACTTGCCTTGTATATAAACCACTAAGCTGACCAAAGTTCTCTGAAACCTACTACACTAGCATTCTTCAATCCAAAGTTTGGCTTACAATCGGCCTAATGGTTTAAATGAGGATTAGTTATCGAACCGATTACCCCACCGAAAAGAAATGGGCAATAAAATTCTGCAAATTAGGCCAACGGAATAATGATGAGTAGTCGTTCAGCATATTTTTGGGCATTTACAGAAATCAAAGCTAAACATCAGAAAAATTTATTTTGTATTTCTGTATTTAAATCTTTTGAAGCCTACCACAATATGGTGATTCCAGCCATCTTTGTTTGAAATCAACCCAAGGGTTAATGAGGCAGACTCTTTCAATTAATTTCCTGGAGATTTGAAACAGGCTCAATGGTTTATAGTACGGCAAAAACTGATGGATGACGGACAGACAGACAACAGATGGTTGCCATGCCATAAGGTCACTTGGCCTCAGGTGAACTACATTGTAATACAGTTATGGTACTTGAATTATTGTTCTGAAATTTATGAAAACTAATTTCATAAATTTCTACATTCAATCAAGCAATTAAAAGTACTATGTATGTCTTATAATACTTCAGGTGTCAATTTTAAAGGTGTTGCTAAAAGAGTTGCATACCAGCAACAGCTGAATGCAACACAGTTTAAAATTGATACCAACTAGTCGACAAACAAAACATTGTAGACTGACAATTCAGCATTAAAAGGTATACAGCCTACTCATTGTCCATTTCAGGCCAGACTTGTGCCATAATTATTATGCCTATTGTCCAGTAAATTGCCCAATCAACAAGAATGGACTACAAATGGTGAGGGAGGTGTGCAATTAGCGGGACACAAGTTAGTTTCTACAAGTTTATACCTTGATAAAAGAACACTTACAGAATTAAAATGTAAACATGTGACAGGAGGAATTTTCCTGTATGTCTTATAATATAATTTATGTAATATTTGACCAACTGCTATTAACCCTTTCATTCCCTAAGTAACACAAACAATATATACTGACCATATTGGTATCCAGGTGGACTCTTGATTAATTGCTAAAGCAACCACTTTTGATTAAATTATTTTCAAAA
Organism: Chaetoderma sp. LZ-2023a; assembly: GCA_034401795.1. Taxonomy (NCBI): domain Eukaryota; kingdom Metazoa; phylum Mollusca; class Caudofoveata; order Chaetodermatida; family Chaetodermatidae; genus Chaetoderma; species Chaetoderma sp. LZ-2023a. Next base: position 65,148,976 of record CM067367.1, read on the forward strand.
TAATCATCCGAATTTACAGGGAATTACTTGAGTAATAATCAGATTCTGGAACTTGGAAATGAAAGGGATAATTAATTATTTCTATTATTTCTACCTGCTGTTATATAAAAGCTATTTCTGTTTATTGGCATGGTGATGAATGGGTAAATTTCTGCGACATACCAGCTCACCTGGACCATTAGCATTTGTACCATTAATGATTTGCATCTAAATAGACATGATGGACAATTTCCGGAAAATCCAAGATGGCCGCCAAAGAAATTGGTCAATCAAATTGTCATAGGATCGTTCCACCCAAGTTTGGTTGAAATCTAGCCATTGATTAAGTAGCAGTAGCGATTTAAACGCCGCTGGAAAATGTTTGGAAAAAAAAACCCCAAGATGCCTGCCGAAAAAATCAACCAATCAAAATCCAAATTAGAACTCTTGAAGTCAATCACCATAGGATGATTCAACCCAAGGTTCATTGAAATTGGGCCACTGATTAAGGATGAGGTAAGCACTTTAAAGGCTTTCTGGAAAATCCAAGATGACTACCAGAAAAATTGATGAATAAAAATTCTGTATAGGTTCTGAAGCGTACCGCACCAGGGTACTTCTAGCCAAGTCTGGTTGAAACCGTCTAACCAGTTAATGAGTAGCATTTTAAACGACTTCCTGCCATTTTTTGGAAACTTCAATATGACCGTCGGAAAAAATGACCAATCAAAATTCTGTACACAAGTTCTGAAGCCTAGCACATAGGGTCCTTTAAGTCCAATTAAGTTGAAATCCACAAAGCAGTTAATGACGAGTAGCATTTTGGCAATTTCCAGCAAATTTTTAATAAAACCTAAGATTTTCACCCAAAACATTGACAAACATTTTTCACACAAAAATTGACCCATCAAAATTCTGTATATAAGTTCAGAAGCCTACCCAGATAAGTTCCTTTCTGCCAAATTAAGTTTAAATCGTAATGAAGAGTAGAATCTTGACCAATATCCGGTAAATCTTTCAGAAAATATCTTAAAAAATTTCATCCAAAACATTGATAAATCAAAATTCTGAATATAATTCCCGGAGTCTACCACGATAGGGTCACTGGATCTAGCCAAATTTAGTTCAAATATGTCAAGCAGCTAAGGAGAAGTAGCGTTTTGACAATTTCGGGTAAAGTCTTTCTAAAGTCTATGAATTTGACTCAAAAGATTTACAAATCAAAATTCTGAATAGAAGTTCCGAAGGATATCAGCATACATGTAGGATCCTTATAGGCAAATTTGGTTGAAATCAGTCAAACCGTTAAGGAGAAGTAATTTGATGGACGGACAAAGGACGGCACCATGGCATAAGCTCACCAAGGGCCAGGTGAGCTAAAAACTTGAATGGATGTTCATGTAATCTCTAATTAGATAGCGTCAGCAGTTCTATGTCTTGTGAAAATCATGTCATCCTAGATGGCTGCCAAATTGATCAATGAGATTCTCTTGAGCAAACTTGGAACTCTACGCAATAAGGATGATTCCTTCCAAATTTACTTGAAATCGAGTTAGTTGAAATCGGCCAAGTGGTTTTTGAGAAGTTGTTTAAAGGAAAAAGCTGATGAAGAAAGAGCGGAGATAGGTGATGGAGAGTCACCATGGCATAAGTTCATCTGGCCTTTCTGACCAGGCAAGATAACAATAAATCTGCCTATAGTTAGATCCTTTAACCATGTATTGATGATAAAGATTCATCGAGATCTGAATTCGTGCTCAGTGAATGTCCATTTGCAGTTCAAGACGACATTAAGAAAAATGTCCTCAGGTTATCAAACCAGGCATTCCAGTCATAAATGTTCAAAAATAGCCTTTTCTTGGCAAACATATAAAGATTCCTCAAGACGACTGCATAATCCATTTTTGGCCTTCTTGACAATTAAAGGGTCGTAAGCAAAAATAGATACATGTATAACCAGTTCCGAGACTTAAGAGACGTCGCATTATTTAATGGTGTCCATTTTCTGACAATGTACAAGACAGAACTATCCAGCAAATTCGCTGGTAATTTTAAGGTTTCACCCTGATGATGGAACGTGCGCATGCCATACAGTCTCTGGTGAGGCCATCCATAAAAAAGATCCTGCAAACCAGGTGGGGAAAAGACCTTAGTAGGGGAGGAAATTCTTTTTTTGTCAAATTATTAATTTATTTTAAAAAGGTCATAAATATTTGTTTTTCAGATATTTGATTAGATGTCCATTAAATATGGTTGTAATTGCCAAATTTGTCATCACACAATGACACAATTAGCAAAAGGGCCTTCACATTGTATACAATTGGCATTAAAAACATTGTAATTTGTAGTTTTACAAATGTATGCATGTTTTAACATTTATACTGGGTTGGGGAAAAAATTTTTATTCACGGCCGGGTGAAAAAACGAAAAATTTCAGCCGGGAAGTTTACAGGAAACGAAACTATTTTTTATTTTTGCTTGATGTCAGATTTTCGTTGTACCATGACAATATATATGCATGCACATTTATAAGCACACTCATGTGATAATTACACATTATTAACCTTTTAACACTCATATCAACCAAAAATGGCTTCTGCAGTGGTCTTGGGAAATGTCCATTTGCAGACCAAGAGAAAACTATTTTTGAAAATTTACCACTGGATTGACTGGCTCAATGAGCTAGCCAGTCATTCCAGTGGTAAATCTTCAAAAACTGTCGTCTCTTGGTCTGAAAATAGACATATTCTATGAGAAAATTGAATTTTTCTTGAGCAAATTCGAGGGCTAAAGGGTTAATACAAAATGAATCACGTACTGAGTCATGCCAGTGATCATGGAATCAAAGACTGCTACATGTACAGCAGTGTCTGCTATATGTCAGAGTTTTTATAAAGTGCAAAATATAGGGCACTGGACCAGTCTGATATTAGATACGTTTCTGTGTGATCGCCACACTAGATGCAAATCTCATCCGTACATGCACACATACACACTACATGTAGATGCGCTATTAACACTTTAACACTCAAATCGGCCAAAAACTGCTTCAACAGTGGTCTTGGGAAATGTCCATTTGCAGACCAAGATCATTTTTGAAAATTTATTACTGGAATCCCTGGCTCGATAACCGAGTCAGTCATTCCAGCGGTAAATTTTCAAAAACAGCCTTCTCTTGGTCTGCAAATGGACATTTTCTATGAGAAAGTTTTAATTTCCGTGAAAAAATTTAAGGGTTAAAGGTTTAATTAAAGCTTTAATGGTCAAGATTTATCAAGAAAATGAAGTCTTTGCTTAGTTAATGTCGAGGTGCAGACCAACAGATAAGTATTTTTGAAAATTTAACATTGAGCCTGTCATTTCAGTGGTAAAATTTCAAAATACTTTTCTATCAGCCTGCAAATAGGGATTACTAAATGCCATTATAGAGACTTGACTATTAAAGTGTTGTACACACTCTTCTAATGTACTGGGCCTAGGTGATACAATCAATTCCTTACATTTAAGGCTTTAAACCTCAAATTTCTTCAAGAAAATTAAAAATTTTGTCATAGAAAATGTCCATTTGCAGACCAAGAGTATTTTTTTAATTTACCACTGGAATGGTTGGCTCGGTTAAATAGCCAGTCATTGCAGTGGTAAATTTTCAACAAAAAAAATTTTGGTCTGCAAATGGACATTTCTCAACACCATTTTTGGCTGTTATAAGTGTTAAGAGGCACTTATGCTGCCTGTATTGCTCACCTACAAAGCTGTATTTGAACAAGAAACATGAAAGATTTTATAACAATTTTGGCTGCAAATTATACAGACATTTCTGTATGAAGCATGGAAACCTAAGTGCTAAATATGACAATGGATGAATACAATCTGTTGATCAAGTATATGACATCATTGTAAGCTGTCACAATCAATTAATTGCATAATAAATAACATAGCTGTATGACTTGTATGTCTTTAAAACATTCTGTTGAATATTTTGAAACTACCGTAATTTGAACTAGGCGCTGTTGCTGCAATAGACATCGACAGCACCATGTGTCAAATTAGCTTCAAAACATTCAACAGCTTACCTGTATAGATCTAGTTTTCTTGAAATTGAGATTCATGGAGTTCAGGTTCAATCGATCCCAACACAGCATGGATTGAGCGTAGCTAGCGATGCGCGGGCCAAATAGTAAAACTGAATTCATCCGCTCTAGTAGAAAATATGAAAATTGCGGTAAAAATATAAAAAGCATTTGTTTTCCAAGACGAAAGGATTTAGGGCCAAAATAACTTTGATGCCCATTAATCAGATCAACAAATCAGACTGAAATACAACAATTTGGAAGACATCCGGGGCCGTATTCATGAAGGGCACTTAAGTACGAAACAAGAGGCCCAAGGGCCTTTGATGCTCACCTGGCACATTAGCATTTGAAACATTTCCATTTAAAGATACATCCTTCGTTACATTAAACAAGGTGGCGACTGGAAAAATTGACCAATCAAAATTCTGCTTGGAAGTTCTTGAGCCTACTATTATAGTTATTCCAAGCAAATTTGGTGGAAATCCATGAAGCGGTTAAGGATGATATGTGTTTTGACAATTTCCGGTAGATTTTGCATAAAATCTCAGATTTTCACCCAAAAAATTGATAAATCAAAATTCTGAAGACGTTCTAGAACCTACCACCATAGAATGCATCTAGTCAAATTTCGTTGAAATATGTCAAAGAGCTGACAGTAGAATTTGGATCATTTCTGTTGTGATACTGTTAAACTTACAAGCTTAGTAGTTCTCTGTGTGAACCCACTCTTTATATACAACATCATCATCAGAGTCAGTCATGAGAGTTAAACAAATCTGACAAGTAATCATGAATGGCATCTTTACCCGGACAGGATTCACAAAGATAGAGCATACAGCTGCGGTTTTCTGTACTACACACTATTTTTCCGAGAATATCCTTGTAGTCATTGCTTCCAGGAATGGCAGTTGTTATAAGTTTGACATTCTGGTGGTGCTCACAAACACAGACAGAATGTATACCAGACGCAGTAACTGGAATACACCATTTGGGTCTAAGTTCACAAAATTTTGAGAATTTCTCCGTAACATCTGGAATTTTCTCGGTGTACTCAAGGTAAAGTTCTTTGAGATTAACTAGTAGTAACCGTTTTTGCTTAAGCTCTTTGTTGTTCTCTACTCTAATTGTTACATACTCCTTTTTGCCAGGACACATGTGAGAATACTCATCAGACTGATAAAAGTCCACAATGCTTTCAATTACTGCATGAGAAAGGGTCCGCCCTTTCTTTGTATCTGGATCAGCTAAAATGCCCTTCTCCTTTTTCAACTGTCTAGCTCTTTTCACGGTATACTCTGTTACATCAAACTCCTGCATTGTTTTCTGCATTGTCCAACTTTCTGGTGTAATGGTCAATAATTTGATTTTTTTCTTGTCTGGTGGCAATTTTGAGTTTGTCTTTCAGAAGAGCAACCAGTCTCTCAAGGTCTTTACAAGTTTCAGGGTCACTGTCATCTGTGGATTCAAATTCACTCATTGTTTGGTCGAGTGCATGGGCACACTTACTCTTGACTGCTGTGTTAAGCTGTTTTACCTTCCTTTTGACATAGGAGGACTTGTCGCGTTTACTAACAGAAGTTTTAATGGGTGTACAGTCCAAAAGACTCGGCAGTTTTGTTGAGGGAGGGAACTGATATCTCTCCTGGTTGATAATCTGTATCAGACATCTCAGATATTTCCGTATCATGTTGACTTCTAGCCAAATCTCTTTTATAACACTCAGGACAAAGTTTATGACCAGGTTTCAAATTAAGCTTCGATGCAGTTTTTTAATCAACAGCTCTCAATGACTCTGTAAGATATAAAGTAAAAAGACTGGTTTAAAATCAGATAAAATTTACCACTCAATGAAATCACTCGTAATATATTTGAAGTTGTTTGACTACTTTTGAAAATGATTTGAAAATTTTGAAATTGAGTATATCATGCCACTAGCCTAAGAATGCTAAGTAGCAATGATTTCCCAGGCAAATCACGTTAGTCTCTAATGGTGATAGGGTTATGGCAATTATCCAAACATTTAGAAACAAAAATGTTAATTTAAAAAATAAACAAGAACGACAATCAGAGATTGCTAAAATCCATGCCCCCATCACCCTTAGGAAGGAACCTTAACACAACAGAATTTTCTTAATTGGTCAATCTGACCTTGACCTTTAACACCAAAATCAAAAGGGTTCTTAGGGACCCGAACAGTAAGCTTCCATCCAAGTTTGGATAAAGTTGGCCAAATTGATCTTGAGTTATTGCATGGGAACGAAAGCTGACACACACACGCACACACACACTGGACACGCTATGCATGGCTTATGGACCATCAGATTGATAAGTAAAAACAGGTAGTCGAATAATAAATATGATATAATTTGCAGACCAAACAGCATATTATTTTTTTGGAAATTTACCACTAGAATGACTGGCTAGGTAACCAAGCTAGTCATTTCAGTGGTATTTAAAAAAAAATATATACTTTTTGACAACAAATTTGTGGGTTATAGCAGAATGTGTAGACAAACTATACGAGCGCTCCAAAAACTTACAAGTGTTCATTACAGAAAGGCTTATAAGATACTAAACTTACTTGTAATGCGCTTCTTATGGAAGGAAAATGGGTCAGAGCAATACTTCTGTAAGCTTTCATAGTGAGACAAATATATTTGTTCATGGTGGAGGCAAGCTTCATCCTGGTATAAATATATTCCGCGTCTCCATTGTAGAAATTGTCTATCTTCTTGTTTGAACTCAGACAGAGGAGTAAGTCCTGTTTTTCTACAGTATGTCAATTTGTGACAGTCTTCATTCAAGCACATTCCTATTTTACAGAGTGATAAACTAGTTGACGCCATTTTGATGCTTTCACAACAAATAATAATCTCTGAATGGCAGATATTACTGGCTTAACCAAGTTCACTGTCTAAATAAAGAAATTACGCAACACATCCGCTCCCTAAGTAGTCATGATGCAATACTGCAAGATATTACACTGTGCACAGGTGCTGGCGCTATATGTGCTGAGAGTTGCAAAATCCAGTATTATTTCTGTAAATGATCACGTGCACTGTTCAAAGCAACTACAAAATTCATGAACTCGGACTATGAGACAATATATAGCTATGCAAAATATACATGCAATACATATATATTTATAAATTAAACTATTTTATGAGCAGCTAGCTCCTAACCTTTAAATCCTTTATTTATTGAATAGAGTCAAGATAAACAACTAATGCGTGTTCGGTAACCGTGTCAAGAACCCTGAAAATTGGGTTAAAACATGAAATTATTTAAGGTTGAAGGAATTGAGCCACAAAGTTATAACTTGGTACATATACAGCTAATATATGTATGTTAATCATATTCAAAGCTCCTGATGATAGGTAATTGCCCACATGGGTAAACCATCCCTAATATGAAGGCCAAATTTTCGGATTTTTTGTTCTCATCTGTTATGTGGACACCTGCCACACTTTAATATTGTACCTGATTCACATAAGCTTTCTTCTACAGCAACACCTATACGTACATACGTCAAAACAACTTACATTTAGTGTTTGTGATAAAGAGTCAGGTAGTACTGCTTCACTAAAATCTGATAAAAATAGTTTTTGAATGGATAAATGCCCAAAATTTAGAGTCCTCCACCTCTGGAACTGGAAGAGATATCCCGGAAATGCATTCAGTTCCAGACTCCTCATGCATCAATTAGGTGGCACAGCGTTTAAAAGTTGTCAGCGTTTAAAAATCCTTCCAAACCACTCACTGGATTCGCGAGTGCAAAAAAAAAAAGTCCCACGCCCCCTAAAATCAATCAACCATAACTTCGAAACTAATTGGAATTTCGCAATGAAATTTTGCATGCAGGCATCATTTCCATATATGTGCATCTGGGTGAAATTTAATAAAAATCAGAGATGGTCACCTGGGGACCTCTAGGTGATTTGGCATGGAATGACCCTAATGGCCCTTAGTCCCTTATCCTATCTCCCAAATTTCAGCCCAATCCATTCAGCGATTCTGGATACGAAGTTGTTTTCATGAAAACCAGGTCATCCAAGATGACTGCTAAAACATTAGGCAATCAAGTTCCATTGAACAAACTGGATTCAGCTGTTTCCGTAAATAACCTGTCATGAGTTTTGAATCAATCCTCCATGCGGATTCGGAAAAGAAGATTTTTAAAGGCATTTCAAAAATTCAGGATGGCGGGCCAGGCAAATTACAGACCAGCTTCATTTGAACAAACGTGTATCTCTATGCCCCAAGTATGTTTTCTGCCAAATACACTTGAAATTTCCTATTGCTTTAGTACAAGGGAGTTTCTAGTTGGAAAATGATCCACGATGGCCGCTAAAACATTTAACCGAGTTTCAAAAATGGCAAATCTGAAATCAGAATGCCCAAACACATATATAAAACCAATTTCGGCTTCAAGATTCGTCAAAATAAAAAAATTCAATATGGCCACCAAACATGCTACATTCCGATTGGGCTATGGCAGCCATATTTTTTGATGGATCAACTTCCCTTGAACAAATTTTGATGGCCCTTAGGCCCTAATCAAATGTCCCAAATTTCAGCCTGATCCTTCCAGCGGTTCTGGAGAAGTCGTTTTCGAAAAAAATAGGTCATCCAAGATGGCCACCAAGCAAATCGGCCAATCACGTTGCCTTGAACAAACTTGGGTCTACCGTTGCCACAGATGATGTGTTATGAGTTTTGAATCAATTCCTCCAGCGGTTTCGGAAAAGATTTTTTAGTGTTTCTAACCATCAGCCATTTTGGCTGGCAGCCATCTTGGATTCTGACCGATCCGCTTCGTTTGAACAAACTTAGATCTTTATGCCCTATGAATGCTTTCTCCAAAATATAATTGAAATTGGCACCGTGGTTCTTGAGAATAAGTCGTTTAAAGAATTCCCCATTGCTTTACTATGGGCCCATTGTTTTATTATGGGAGCATATGGCGGGCAAACAAACCAAGATGGCAGCCAAACCGTTTATCCGACAGTCACGAAAGTGGCATATTTGAACTCGCCACACTGATAAGCATATATAAAGCAATTTTCGCCATCAAAATACATCAAATACAAAAAAGCCAATATGACCAACAAATGCTAAATTTTGATTGGTTGATGGTGGCCATGTTTTTTAACGTACGAACTTCCCTTGAACAAACTTGAATGGACCTTGGTCCCTAAGCATATTTACCAAATTTCATGTCTATCCCTTCAGTGGTCCTGGAGGTCGTTTTTGCGAAAACTAGGTCATCCAAGATGGCCGCCAGACAAATCGGCCAATCAGGTTGCCTTGAACAAACTTGGGGCTACCGTTGCAACAGATGATGTGCTATGAGTTTTGAATCAATTCCTCCAGCGGTTTATAAGATTTTTTAGTGTTTCTAAAAATCGGCCATTTTGAATTTTGGCCGATCGGCTTCGTTTGAACAAACTAGAATCTCTATGCCGTAGGGATGCTTCCTGCCAAATATAATTGAAATCGGCCCAGTGGTTCTTAAGAAGAAGTCGTTTAAAGAAAAAGTTGATGGACAACAGACGACGGCCGGTCGTCATCGCATAAGCTCACTTGGCCATTCTGGCCAGGTGAGCTAATAATTATGTATGTCACAGAAATGTAACTGATGATGATGATGATCAGATGATGTGATAATGATGTATCTTGATGATGATGATGATGATGATGATGTGGATGATGATGAAATTTAATTTGTAATAGAGACAATGATGATGATGATGATGATGAGGATGATGTGTGACTGTAACTGATGAGAATGATGATGATGATAATGAATGTAACATGATGATGATAATGATGATTGATGATCAGACAATTGAAAAGTAATTTGCATACATGACAGTACATGTAAGTCATTATATATTTCATGATGATGATTTATTTGATCCCAACTGATATTTGATGGAATATAAAAGATGACTTTTAATAAACACCAAAATAGGCCTGTAATGACCAAAATGAACTGTTGAGCAAAATATGAAACTTACTCACTTCAGTTAGTCACATGTAAATGAGCCGGTGTAAAGAGCATGTAATGTGACAGTTGCTTCAGTCATTAAACTTTCACAATCATTTGTTTAAAAATACCCATTTGTTTTTTTCCTCCACTTAAATTGGTAAAAATTAGCAGGCAGTCTGTCAAACAAACAATCAGACAGCCCTGCAGTGCCTGCACCCACCCACCCACCAACTTACCCACACACCCATACACTGTGACACCCACAGATTACAGTGCATCACACGCAAGCAAGCATGCACGCACACACGCACTCACACAAACAATTTTTCGCAAAAATATTTTTCAGGAAAAATAACATCACTACATGTAAGTCCAATAGATGCCTAAATCTGTATCCGCCTACATTAGATGAATATTTAGGCGCCTCTTCATGAATACAACATAATCGCAGCTTCTAAAAGGGCCTAAGCAATTAGCAGTTTTTTCACGTAACAATTTCCCATGATCTTATTTCCTGGATATTGGCCTGATCCCTTCATGGGGTTCAATCAACGTAATTTTTCGTGAAAGCTATTTTTGACATTGTACCTGCTGATGGGACTTAACCCGTTCACCGATAAGTCGCTGAATAAGTTTATTCTTTACGATTATATAAATCTTATTCTGTTAAATATTTTGAAATTAATTTGACTGGAAGCCGGTGTTGCCTTGGGCAGCGACGGCTTACACTTAAATTAATTTAAAAATATTCAACAATTTCAGCATTCATTCCAGGATGCGCTATTGCGCCATAGTCCCCTAAATTCCAGCCGGGGCGCAAAATAAATAACCTATTGGGTCAAACGGGTGCATAAAATGATCTGCACGAATACGTAGCTGTCCAACTTCGTCGGAAAACTCTCACAAAGCCGCGTGCGGGTTACCCAATGACAACTCGCCTGTTCAAGGCTTGGCCAATGAAACCGTGTGTTATGTAGCATTCAATGTAGATGGAAGTTTGCAGAGAACGCAGTCAATTCCGATAATTTGATTGGACCAATCGGGAAATGACGTAGCCACATAAATTATGAATTAAAAAATGGCCAATTAGCGAAAGTCGACCTCTGATACGGACGTAGATTCCAAACGCATCACTTTGTTGAACTTATTTGCAAAAAATCAGAGCCTATTACCGAAAATCAGCCTGCCACTGAGGCGGCGTTGTTTGATCCCAGCGAGGCTAACAGTGATGACACTGAAATTTCAGTACCGATTGAAAACTCGGCCGATAAAAACGCAACAGTTTCGATTAATGATAAAGATCGGACAGCAATGGTTACTGCAAAAGACCGGATCTTTCAGGAAGTGGACACAATTATTTTCGTGGTTAAAATATGATAAAGAAATTGTGTGTTCCCCATATTTTGCCAATGTCCCCACATTTTGGATGGCATGTCCCCACATATTGTTACCCTAGAATGAACACTGCAATTTTCTTGTAGTGGTGCCTCGAAAATGAGATATGGGGAATTCATCTTTTATAAATCATAATGTCCAACAGTCAATGACATCCTCGAACTGCATTGTAATGTATGTAATTCAATTATTCTTAGGAAATATATAATGTACTACTTATTCTCACTCTAAAATTATGCTAATCCATAACAGATTTTCTGTTCTTTGCAGCATGTTCACTGGGTTCATGTTCATCTTAAATTATTTCTGAGCTCTACTGTACTGTCTTGACTGTATGGGATGTTTTACAAGTGCAATATTAATCAGTGACAGACATACATCTATGTAAGTGTATGTATATGTGAGGCCATGTGGTATGATCAGATTAACAAATTGTTGGTGTATATTTGGGAAACACGGTTGCTGAAACCTGTTGCTGTCATGGACGACAAGAGTTTATCAGCAACAAAAAATGAACATCAGTTATTATATGAAAGAGTTGAATTTTAGAATCTGGCATTTTTTGCAGTATATGGGTTAACCATAATTACCAAGTCCATTTGGCAAAAATAAAAGCCGGGCTTCTGCAGGTCTTGAGAAATATTCATTTGCATGCAAAGATTATATTTGAAAATGTACTGGTCACGGGAAGCACTGGCTCGATAACCGAGCCAGTCATTCCGGTGGTAAATTTTCAAAAATAGTTTTATCATGTGCTGCAAATGGGCATTTTCTATGAAAAAACACTTAAATTTTCTTGAACAAATTTGAGCGGTAAAGGGTTAAATCCATACATTAACATGTGGTAATGCAGGCTTTGCTTTCTGAACCAAACATAATCATAAAAATCTAGAGGAAGGGGGTATGGGAAGAGAATCTAATTCACATCTTGCCTCTCTTAACCCTCTCTTAACCCTTACCACTCTGATGGCAATATCCCATCTTTCACTATGTCAATATCAAAGAAACTGGTGTACATTTTTCAACAATTTTCTACGCTAGCACCATATCCCACCAAAATTGTTGAAAAATGAACACCAGTTTCTCTTAATTTAATCTGAAAATTTAAAATTTTGACACCAACGTGGTAAGGGTTTACTATTCTATCTCTCTATATCTATGTTATCAAACATTTCCTGCATAATAATTCTGTCATTCTGTCTATTGTCCCAAATTTTGCTTCAAGCATTTAACCCTTTATCCCTCAAATGTTACAAAAAAATTTAATTTTCTCATAGAAAATGTCCATTTGCAGATCAAGAGAAGACTATTTTTGAAAATTTATCACTGGAATGACTGGTTCATTTATCGAGCCAGTTATTCCAGTGGTAAATTTTCAAAAAGCCATTTTTGGCTGATACGAGTGTTAAAAGGTTAATATATGACTGTGATTTTAATTGGGTTTTTATGTGACTGCTGAATTGTGAGAGCTATACATACAATATGATTTCTTTGATCAATTCTGTGAAACCACTATATATATTTCAATGCAGTCTGGCCATTGATATTGGAATAGTGTTTTAAATGATTTTCGAAAAATCCTCAGATAATCTAAGATGGCCACCTGAAAAATTGACCAATCAAAATTCTGAATAGATGTTCTGGAGCCTAATACTATATGATCCTTCCAGCCAAATTTGCCTGAAATCGGTCAAAGTATAAATGAGATGTGATTTGACAGACGGATGCCGGATGACAGATGGACAGTTGATGGATAGCCGCCATGTCATAAGCTCACACTTGACATTCAAGAACAGGTGAGCTAATAATAGTTTCTTGGTTTGCAAATGGACATTCCTCAAGAACACTATAGTGAGACCGGTTTTCGCTGGCTTGACTATTAAAGGGTTAACAATTATCAGTGATTTCAAATGGTTAATTGTTACAAACTCTGTAGAGGAAAGATTTACAGTGTACCTCATAGAAGCACTGCTGGATGCTGTCAGCAACTTGCTGACGGAAATTTGTTACTGTCATAGACAGAAACAGCTTACAGCAACAATTTCGAAAATGAAAATCAGTAGTCATATAAGTGACCAGAAATTAGAGCCTGAAATCTCAGCATTCTATGGGTTAACCCTTTAATGGTCAGGCCAGCCAAAACCGGCCTCTGTAGTGGTCTTGGAAAATGCTCATTTGCAGGCCAAGAAGACTATATTTTTTTTAATTTGCCACTGGAATGACTGGCTCAATAATTTATGGCAAATTTTCAAAAAATAGTTTTCTCTTGGTCTGCAAATGGACATTTAGAGAAAATTGAAATTTTTGTAAAGAAAGTTGGCCATTAAAGGGTTAACTGAATTAGAGGGCATGTGAAACAAGAGCTATCCCAGATTGCAGACCCTCATCCTCCTTTTTTTTTCTTCTTTTTTTTTTGCTCAATTTTAGCTTTTTCCGGATTTTCTCGAATTTCTTTGAATTTTCCAGATTTCTTCGGATCATGTCCAAAATTGTAGAATCCTAGTGTATGGCCACCTCCTTTCTTGTGTTAAAATCTGAGCAAAATCTGACCAGTAGTTTCTGAGATATCCATAGATCCATAATTTGATCCAATCGGGATGCAAGTTCTTTTATCTATGATTAAGGAGTAGTATTTTTAATTGCTCCACAAAATTTTTGAAAAATCCAAGATTGTCACCAAAGAAATTGACCAATCAAAATTAGGATTAAAGATTTTAAATCATATGACTGTAGGCTCCTTCCAGTCAAATTTTGTTACAATGTACGCAGTTAAGATGCATTTCTTCTACAATTTACGGTAAATTTGCCATCAAATCTAAAATCTTAACTAAAGCAAGAGGCCCAAGGGGCCTGTGTTGCTCACCTGGAGCACTATGCAGTTTTGTCAAAATTGTTGGTGGGTGGTTGGTTTAGGAGTAGTTTTTTAAATGAGTTTGTGGACATTTTTGCAAGTCCAATATGGCCGCCAACCACGCTACATTTTGATTGGTCCATTGCAACCATGTTTCTGACGTATCTCCTTCCCTTGAAAAAACTTTAATGCCACTCAGTGCCTAATCATATCTCCCAAATTTCGGCCCAATAAGCTCAGTGGTTCAGGAGTTGTCGTGGCAAAAAATAGGTTATCCAAGATGGCCACCAAGCCATTTGGCCAATCATGTTCCCTTGAACAAACTTGGGACAGTTCTTGCCCTAGATGCGTTTTGTGCATTTTGAATTGATCCCCCAAGCGGTTTTGGAGAAAATTTTTGGACATTTCTAAAAATCGAACAAAATCCAAGATGGTGCGAGAATACATTTTAAATTTCCCATTGCTTTTGTATGGGAGATTTTGGCGGGTAAATGGTCCAAGATGGCCTTATACCACGGTCTCGAAAATGGCAAATTTGAAATCACAATACAAAAAAACATATATAAAACCAATTTCGGCCTCAAGTGAGCTAAAAATCTAAGATTTTCACCCCAAAAATTTTTTGAATCAGAATTCCGAATAGATTTTCTGTAGCCCATCACCAAAGGATCGTTTCAGCCAAATTTGGTTGAACTCACTCAGAATGGTAACGAGAAGCAGCAATTTGACAATTTCCGGTACATTTGTCATAAAATCTAAGATTTTTATCCAAAAAATTGATGAATCAAAATTCTGAATGGAAGATCTGGAGCTTACAAAATGTACCACCATAAGGTACTTTCAGTCAAATTTTGTTGAAATCGATTTTCACCCAAAAAAAAAAAAAATGAATAAAATTCCGAATGGAATTTGTGGAGCATATGACAAATTGGTTGAAATCGGCCAAGTGGTTATTGAGGAGTAGTGTTTTAAAGCCAAAGTTGGCAGGTGATGGACAATCCCAATGGCATAAGCTCATTTGGGCCCAAAGTCTGGAAATCGTAATATAAATTTGAGCCAAAACGAATCTGTAGGTTTTTTTAGATACAGGCACGCGTGCAAATGGGTGAACATTAAGATCATATCTAGCACATGGCAAAGACTTCATATATAATACTTCATATTAAATAGTATATAACAGTAAAATTTATGTATTAACTCACCTGCTCTCGGTTTTGAGAAGCAGACCAGGAACACCATATATGGACATTAAATGACTGAGAATCTTGTACCATACGCAAGCAATTTAGTAGTGTCTAAATGTTCCCTTGAGATTCTTAAACACTGCGTGACAGTCCTAGCGTTACAGCTTTAAAATATAGGTCTCCTTCGTCAAGTTATAGCTGTCTGATGTGAACTCAATATCTGAATGGCGGATGAATGTACTCTCTACCAGATCTGAGAAATAAATTTGCTGGTCTGAGCTCAATAGTGTGGAGACTTGATGAGCCGTTCGCCTCAACTCAGTCCAGCTCGTTGCAAATATTGATTTTCTTTCACACTGAGACTAGAGCTGTGAATGAATGACTGTGTTCTCTGCTGACAATGTCATGATATTGGCTGATCGAGGGTGACTGAAGTCTTATTACAAGAGAAACCTGCCAAAAAAAAAACACAAAAAATTCTGAGATCTGTTCATTCTGAATTGTCAGACATCTGATCGCAGATGAAGGATGGAGACATTCCACTGAAATAGAATATTCTGAGAATAACATAACATTTTCAAAATAATTAGCTATTTCAATTGGATAGACATAGCATATTAACCCTTTAACCCTCGGATTTTGTTCAAGAAATTTTCTATTTTCTCATAGAAAAAGTCAATTTGCAGACCAAGAAGACTACTTTTGAGAATTTACCACTGGAATGACTGGCTGGATTATCCAGCCAGTCATTCCAGGGTAAATTTTCAAAAATAGTGTTCTCTTAATCTGCAAATGGACAGTTCTCAAGACCACTGCAGAAGCTGTTTTTACTGATATGAGTGTTAAAGGGTTAACAATGTTACATTGATCATCAACACCAGATTAGCCCTTTAACACTCAAGCCGGCAAAAAACGGATTCTGCACTGGTCTTGGGAAACGCCCCTTTGCCGACTAACAGATGACTATTTTTGACAATTTACCTATAGAATGACTGGCTCAATAACCGAGCCAGTCATTCCAGTTGAGTTTTCTAAAATAATATTCTCTTTGTCTGCAAATGGACATTTTCAATGAAAAAACTAAAATTTTCTTGAATAAAGACTAAAGGGTTATTTAAATGAAATCATCCAGCATGAAGATGTTGCCTATTTAGGAAGAGAACAGACAGAACAATAAAATGTGGTGCAGATGCCAAAAGTTGAAACCCTAATATGAAAACCAATCAAGTTTATAGTCCATTACGTAACACTCAATAATACTAACCCTTCAATGGGCGAGACTCGAAAACAATTGAGATTTTCGTTTAGTGAATGTCTATTTACAAGCCAACAGGATATACGTCTTTGAAGAATCTATGACTACACGCATGAAAGCAATTTAGCATAAAGCCTTAAATGACCTTACTCCAAGTTATATTAAGAACTTGTTCAAATATGTAGAACATACACATTCCCTTAATTAACATTCAAAAACCTTTGGTCATCTACATCTTCCAAAATTTAAATCTTGCTATGGAAAAAAGAGTTACACATATAAAGCAGTTCAACTCTGGAACGCATTACCTCAAAGGATTACACAATCTCTGACTCTATCATCATTCTATCATAATATGCAGAAGTATATGAATTCACATTAACCCTTTAATGAAAAATGTTGTCAAAATAAATCGTGACTATTTGCAGGTCGGGTGAAGACTGTTTCTGAAAATTGACTCCTGGAATGGCTGGTTCGGTTACCGAGTCAGTCATTCCAGTGGTAACTTTTCGGAAATAGTCTGCACATTTCTCAAGACCATTGCAGGGATCGGTTTGGGTCGGCTTCGTCATAAAATGTATGACATTTTATAACATATACTAAATAACTGAATACTCAGTATTATGGATTCAAGGGAGATAACTGCTGAAAATTATATTTTGAGTTATTTCTTTCCTGGACATATCCAGTGAGTTAATGGAAACTTGTTCATATTAATGTATATATGTAATATAAATTGTGTGAGTGAGTCATGAGTGAGTGAGTGAAGGAGTGAGTGACTGACTGACTCAGTGTGTGCGTATGTGTATAAGTGCATTTATGAGTGTGTTTGTATGTATGTGTTTGCTGCTTATCTAACTGTATATAGTTTATTGTGTTTGGGAGGGCCTCAGGAAGATCAGTTTACTGATGATATACCCTCAATAAAGAAAGATTATTATTATTATTATTATTATTATTATTAAGCACGTAGGCAGGAACAATCCTTACCTACTCCTAATACAGTCTTACCCAAAATGCATGTAATATCTAGGAAACATATGTATTATTTTGATTGCACCAATAATATTTAAGACTTTACATGTAGGTCTATTTTAAAAACAGAATCAGTCAAGTTAGTTTAGAAAAATTTAATACACTTTTATGAAAATTAATGGGAAAACCAACTACATCAAATATATTTATGACACAATAAAAGATCAGCTCAATGGATTATGTTTTGTGTGTGGGTGTATGTAGTGAGGGTGGGTGGGTGGGAAGGGGAGTACCAACTGCTAACAACATCAATTAGTCAAATATATCATTTTTATGTATATCCTGTCCTAGTTAGATTTGATTTATGGTAGTGGCTCTCAAGGTTAGAACCCTTTATGGTGTGTCAGATAAAAAAAATGTGTTGACCTCCGGATTAACAAGAGCGCCTTTAATGAAAATTAATTTTTTCAGGGCGTAAACTCTGGCACAAATGGACAGACACTGGAAATCGAATTTCATATGTAGGTTCAAAAGTCCCTGAGATTTGGGCTGTGAAATATTTTTTGACAAATTTTACTCTTTTCAAGGCGGATAACTCTCACAAACACAGATGGATCCCACTGAAACAAAATCATAACGCATCGTCTCCACCTAATATGTGTACTGGAGAAAAAATTTGACGCATTTTACGCATTTCAGGGGGATAATTCTAGCAAATATTGAATGATCGCGACGAAATAAAATCATGACACATCGTCTCCGCCTAATATGTGCACTGGAGGAAAAATTTCAAATGTAGATTAAGAAGTTTTTTAGATACAGCTCAGACACGAAATTTTTTACGCATTTTAGGGGGATAACGCTAGCAAATATTGAGATCTGGACGAAACGAAATCTTGACACATTGTCTCCGCCTAATATGTGCAATGGATAACAAATTTTGGCCTCAAAATCCATCGAATAAAAAAATCCAATATGGCCGCCAAACAGGCTACATATTGATTGGTCCATGGTGGCCATGTTTTTGGATGGAGTAACTTCCCTTGAACAAACTTTAATGGCCCTTAGTCCCTGATCATATCTCCCAAATTTCGACCTGATCCCTTTAGCGGTTCTGGAGAAGTCGTTTTCTGGAAAACTAGGTCATCCAAGACGGCCGCCGAACCAGTCTGTCAATCAAGTCGTCTTGAGCAAACTTGGCTTATGTCTTTCCCTAGATGAGGCTTCATAAGTTTTGAATCGATTCCCCACGCGATTTCGGAGATTTTTAGACATTTCCTAAAATCGGCCGAAATCCAAGATGGCCACTGGCCAAATTAGCCGATCACCTTCATTTGAACAAACTTGGATCCCTATGCCCTAAGGACGCTTCCTGCTAAATATAATTGAAATCGGCCTAGTAGTTATCCAGAAGAAGACATTTTAAATTCCCCATTGCTTTAGTATGGGTGCCTTTGGCGGGAAAATAATCCAAGATGGCCACCAAACATTTTATCTGACAGTTTTGAAAATTGTAAATTTGAGCTCCGAATACCCAAAACCATATATATAACCAATTTCGGCCTCAAAATCCATTAAATAAAAAAATCCAATATGGTCGCCAAACACGCTACATTTTGATTGACCCACCACGGCCATGTTTTTTGACGGATCAACTTCCCTTGAACAAACTTTAATGGCATTTCAGGGGGATGACTCCAGCAAATATTGAGATCTGGACGAAACGAAATCTTGACACATTGTCTCCGCCTAATATGTGCAATGGAGAACAAATTTTGGCCTCCAAATCCATCGAATAAAAAAATCCAATATGGCCACCAAACAGGCTACATATTGATTGGTCCATGGTGGCCATGTTTTTTGATGGAGTACCTTCCCTTGAACAAACTTTAATGGCACTTAGTCCCTGATCATATCTCCCAAATTTCGGCCTGATCCTTTCAGCGGTTCTGGAGAAGTCGTTTTCGGGAAAACTAGGTCATCCAAGATGGCCACCGAACCATTTGGTCAATCAAGTCTTCTTGAACAAACTTGGCTTACCTCTTTCCCTAGACGATGTTTCATGAGTTTTGAATCGATTCCAAAAGTGGTTTCGGAGAAGATTTTTAGACATTTCATAAAAATCAGCCGAAATCCAAGATGGCCGCCGGCCGATTGTCTCCATTTGGACAAACTTGGATCCCTATGTCCTAAGGATGCTTCCTGCCAAATATAATTGAAATCGGCCCACTGGTTCTTGAGAAGAAGTCGTTTAAAGGAAAAGTTGATGGACGGACGGATGGACACATGATGGACAGTCGCCATGGCATAAGCTCACTTGGCCTTTGAGGCCAGGTGAGCTAATAATACATAATTAATAATAGTTTATTTTTGGTGCGTGAAAATAGGATTAACTATCGACCGATACTCTTAACAAGCAGTTTCCGAGATCCTTAAACATGTTTCTAAATTAGTGAAAATTCCATGATGGCCGCCAGAATAATATGCAATAAAGAATGCTTCTTTGCACAGGGTTCTGCTGAGCTAGTTGCTTGGTGGGGTTAAATGGCCCATTCCCTCTAGAAAACATGGGTCGTGTGAAGGTAACGATGGGAGATTGTGAATTTTATGGTGCCAAATGGTGCAAGGACCCTGCCTCGGCAGAACCCTGCTTGCATCAAAATTGGATCTCTTATGTCCAAACAATACTCACTACGGTACCAAATATAAGAGGTCTAAGGGGCAGGTATCTCTCACTGTCATGTTTCGCTAGAAAGGTCATTGCTTTAAAGTAGAACCCTAAGGTTTGGCAAGCACTGCAACAAGAGGCCTAACCGTCGGTCGCTCACCTGTAACATTAGTATTACAAATGCTTCATACTTCACAACAATTAGGTCTCACAAAACTTCTATAGACTGACATAGTTTCGTAAAATCAGATAATATAGTTTCGTAAAATCAGATAATATTTGACGGATCTAGTCCAGTTTTGAAGGATTTCCAAAATAATTTGGAAAATCTAGGATGGTCAATGGAAAAAACGGGCAATCAAATTTCAGTATATAGTCGTCTGGAAGCCTACCATGTAATGGTCCTCAAAATCAAATTTGTTTAAAATTGACCAAGCGGTTAATGACATGCCTTTTAAAGCAAGAGTTATTTCCCTTGGCAAATTCCTTATTTAACGAGATAGCCAGTGGAACAAATTCTGAGGCCTATCACCAAAGGATCATTTTGTATAAAATTTCTGAAGCCTACCACCAGAGTCCTAGCCATGTTTGCCTGAAAACACATTTACAAAACCAGTTTGAAAATAGTAGTCTTAACAAATTTACAGCAAATCCTAGATGACCATAAAAAAATAGGCCAATCAAAATTCTGTAGCCTACCACAATAGGGTTCTTCCTGCGCAGTTTGGTTTAAGTCAGTCAAATGGTTAATGATAATTGTACGTTGGCTTTAACTTGATTTCACATTTTTTTAAGAATCCAAGATACATGTCACTACCGGGAAAACTGGCCAATCAAAATTCTGTGTACATCTTCCGAAGTGTACAATCATAGAGCCATTCCAGCCAAGTTTGGTTGAAATCACCTTAACGGCCAAGCGGTTTTAAATGAGTATCCAGCGGTCTTTTTTTAAACTTATTTCGGAATCTTTGGAAAATTCAACATTCAACAAGTTGCGTAACACCCTATGAAATCCGGGAAAATTGTCTATTTAGCTATGTGAGGGGTAGGTGGCCGTGGCCAGCGGACAACTTCTCATAACTTCTTGGTAATAAATTAATATTTTTTACATTATCATATTCCTATAAACCTAACATGTAGTTTCTACATGCTATCAAGTAGATTTGAAGATATAGCACATAAAAACCTTTCTACTGGTTTGGCAATAAAATCATGCCTGTAATAACGACTTAATCTTAAAGGGAAATTCCAGTGAAAATCGGGAATAAGTCAACTAAAAATATACTACAATCCGAAATAGTTACCGCAAAAAAATATAAAATACAGTTCCATTGCCGAGAAATAATAAAATGAATATGCCCAAAACGCTCGAAAACGTGACTCCTGGGCGCATCCATTTTCTCGCAACGAGAGCGATAACCCGCGAGATTATGACATCAACGACACACCAGCAAAATATCGCCAGCGCTTTTAGATTTACCTGTTTACTTCGCGTTATGAAGGCCGAATATTAATTAATCCTTTAATGACAAAATTCTGTCAGGAAAATCAGAATATTTCCTTATTGAATGGCCATTTGCAGGTCAAAAGAAGGCTATTTAACGACGGAGTAACTATCTGGTTTTCTCAATGACAAAGGTGTTACCTCGCAATTGTTTATCATAGCGCTTTGTGTTGTGATTAGTAATTATCTGACGTACATGGCACGGCAGGATATAAACACAGTGAACACATGCGTGAATCGATTATAATTGTACTCGTGTATTGCTAAAATGCGACGAAATAGTATACACTTTAGATTTTAAACAAACATGAAATTTTTGACGATTTTCCTATTTTTCCTCAATTACATCGTAAAAATGGTGATTTTTAAAAAAAGTCGAACTTCACGATTAAATTTAAAAAATAGTGCAAGCCTATGTTCCGGAACTACTAGGTATATAGTGTTAAAGAATAAACTATATTTTTTATATAAAGTGGGCACACAGTTTCAAGCATTGCCATGGCAATGTGCAGAAGGGTCATTCCATATAGTAACGTACACCACATTTTCACTACTTTTTTGATAATTACTCGGCAACCAAATTACCTGGGGAGTCGTGTTATATATCAAACTAAAGCTACATCTATGTGCTATATGGTGGTGAAAACCGTTTGTCAATATCTTTTTTCGTTTTGGAGTTACAGCTTCACGAACTTGGTAACGTACACCACAGGATAAAATTATTTTTGTTTTGTTTTTGACTTTGAGTGAAAATTCCTGGTCGGCAAAGTCAAGTATGTGTTTAAATCATCATTTTATACTTAGATAAACTATTTAAGAGTATGTAGAAGCAAGCCACTAACATTTTATACATATCAATTTTTTTTAGAGCAAAAGAAAAAAAAAGACGCTCGGTAACGTACACCACAGTAACGTACACCACAAAAAAGTCGAAAATTTATATTCAAGTAAATGCATATTCAAATGTATTTTTACGATGTTATAAAGGTCTATAAAGTTACAGGATACATCATAGATACATACAACTATATCCAACTATACTATATATAACGCTGAGGAACTTGCTTAATTTGCTGTAAAAATACATTAGGAGTTTAGCATTAGGAAGTCAGGGGTTCGATTCCCCTCTCAAATCCTGTTCTAACAGTACCCTTACATTTGAGAAGTTATAGATCAACTAATGCTGATATATAACCCAAAAAATAATTATTCGGAAAAAAAAATTGTACAGCCAAAAATAAGCAATTTTTTAAAACGTAATTTTAAGGCAAGTCTTATAAATGCATACATGTACTCACATGTGTAACTAGATGTGTACAAATACAAAGATTAGTGAGAGGTAAGAAGTATTTGAACAGTAAAACTAAAGCATAAATATGTGGGTAACAGTAAATTACACGTGTAATCGTTTAAAAAAAAGGCGCAAAAAAGATTAGTGAGAGACATGATAAAAATGAAGTACTCATAAAACTAAAGTATAAATGCGGGTAATACTCAAAATTGTATACTCATAAGTCATTACTCAAAACTGGTCATAAAACATCTACTGCACACAAGAAAAATCATAATCTGATGACTTGAAGTCATATGTGTCATGCCGCCCAATAAGAGGATCCTTCAAATGGAATATGACTTTGTCTAATTCAAAGGCGGACTCATCTAGATTCATTGGAAAGGAGAACATAGAGCCCTTCTTCTTCCTCATGACGCTTCCGTCATAGTCAGCAGTGCCATATACACGGGTAATGCAACCAATAAAAGCACGACCTTGAAAATTGACCACCACGTAATCACCCTGTTTTAGCTTTCCAGCAGAAATAGGAAGTTGGATGACAGAGCTTGCTGATTGGGACGCACTGGTAGATGAGCCTGGTTGGTGACAAATGAGAGAGGATGGGGACACTTGCAGAAGAGGAACACCTGCAGACACCCTAGGACTCAGATTGTGCATCGTCCAATCCACTCCCATGTATTCCCAATAGTGGGAGAGTTTGATACCTGGTCTTTTAGAGGCTGACTCCAGAGTGGTCTCCACAGTACTATAAAAGGTCTCAATGACCTCACCAGAGACATGAATCACCTGGACACTTGACTGAGATGATATGATGACATTGGCAAAGTCTTGTGCATTCTTGACGACTCCTTGACGGGCCTTAACATAGGCATAGACAGTTCTTTTTAAGGTGCCACCAACACCATCGATGGCACCTTTACCGTGCGAGGTGGCGGAGAAATTCCATTTCAAACTTCCTAAACAGAATTTGTTAACCAGGACGCGCATGTACTCAAACATAAACCGATTTTTAAATTGCGAACTGGGTCCGTCACTCCAAAAAATTACATTATCACCGGGGTGACAAAATTGAGCGACAAGTCCATTTAAAAAATAAGAACTAGCAATTTTCGTGTGATTATTCAGATCAGTGACGAAGCAAATCATTTTAGGTACCTGCCCAGGTACGTACAAAGCCACAGTAAATAGTGTAACTTGATGCTGTGCCCAGTACGTACTCTGGGCCGCATCCTGATAAACACATGAGAAGTTTTCTGAGAAGTCAAAGTGAAACAGTTTTTGACTCTCATCAGAGACTGAATCCTTTTGCTCAGAAAAGGACAGACTTTGCTGACGCTTCGTGATATGATGAATAAGAAATGATGAGCAGAGATCTTTAAATTTAGTGACAGCATCTTGTAGGCTTTCTGTCTTAGTGACTTGCTCCACTCTGTTTCCATCTGACATCCACCACTGATATGAAACATTAACAACATCTAAATCAGAGTCATCATTGAGTATCTTTATGTCAAATAGTTGACCCTTAGAACAGTTGTCATATTTTCTTAGCCCAGGTAAATAAACGGCAATAGCGTTGCAGATGTACATAAAGTTTTGATGGGTAAGGCAACAGCATGACTGTATTGGAGTTGAACCATAAGAAAAGACATGCTCAGGCCGTAACGAAGCAAACTTTGACTTCTTAACGAGTTCACCAAATTCCTCAACAAACATAGAATAGCATTCTGTCAAACTGTATAGCAAAAACCGTTTCTGAACTTTTTCAGCACCAACTTTAACGAATTCCTTTCTACCTGCACACCACCGTGAGATCGTCTCACGCAGATAAAAGTTTGTAATTTTGTCGATTGTCTGTTTTGGAATACCGTCACGGGGAACAATGGGGGCAGTTATAACATTAAACATCGAAGACATGTTTTTGACAATGGCCGTCCTTTTCCTGGGAGATCTTGGTAGGGAAGCCAATGCCTTCACAGTGGCCCTACGCTCTGAAGAATAACTTTTAAAGGCAGCTGCACCTCTTGTTGGAGTCACAACCTCAATAGCCTTCACCTTCTCTCGCAGCTTTCTCATCACTATCGTTTTCTGCTTTCTGATCTTCGCCATCTTCACTGGATCTTTCTTCTGTTCTACTCTCTCTCGTTCTGTTCTTTTCAGTTCATCTCCCTTCCGCTCCCTGTAGGCTTTCTGAATCTCGGCTCTGGATTTGGGGCCCATTCTAAGTAGATTTACTGATAGTAAAAAAAAAAAGAGTGAAATTATAAAGGTTGGCGATCCGTGCAGTGCAGATCGACACAGAGTGATAATCACTCCGTGCAATGCAGATGCTCACTGCATTTAAAACCTACGCTAAACCTAATGCTGGTGCCCATACTAACCCCTCTGGCCTCACCTACACTAAACCTAATGCTAGTAACCACACTAAACCTAAACCTAACCGTAACATAATCCTAATGTTAACCACTAACCCATCATTTAGGATAAACCTAACGCTAATGCCCACACTAACCCCTCATATTATGCGTACACATATTATGGTACACTTATATCTACATTTTCCGTATTAATTATTGTAAAATTAACACATTGCACATAGAGCTGCACTGCACGGAGTGATTATCACTCCATGTTGATCTGCACTGCGTGGATAATTTACGATTATAAATGTAATAGTCTGGATGGATACACTGTGGGCGATTACTAATGGATTATAATAGACATGAACATAAAACAATACTATGTTTATTCAGCCATGTTGTGATGATGATGTCATCACTTCCTGTACAGGGTTGCCAGATGGTAGATGATATTAAAGTTATGATGTACCAATAAATGTAAGTGCATTACATTACAATAAAATAATAAACAAGAGGCCCAAGGGGCCTGTATCTGTCACCTGGCAAAAAAACTTTTGTGGTGTATGTTACGGTAACGTACACCACACAATCTATTTCTGTTTTAAACCATTTTAAGCTGGAATAAGTGCAAGTTTAGCGATTCATACATGTTTTAGGAACCAATAAGAGATAATCTAGTGTAGTCACACATTTTCTAATATTATACAAAAACTATGAAAAAAATTGTCGTATTTTTTGGTAACGTACACCACAAATGGACACATACATTTTCAAGTTTTGAAAAAATATAACTAATATTTATCATAGTCAGCCATGTGATATCTCAAATTAAAGAAGACATCAGACTGATTCTTTCAGTGAAAAGAACTAGTCATTATCTCTAAAAATAAAAAAGTTATGGAGCATCAAACACAAGGGACAAAATTGGAGTCCCGGGACACCGGAAGGGTACCCCTCCTTCACATGCTCAAAAAAATGAAAAAAAAATAATTAGACAAGTTTTGATTAAAAAATATGAAAATATAATATATTGAGAATATCTAACATAAATTTCAAAGCCATTGGAGCAATTTTGAGTTTTTTACAAAGTGGAAGAGTTACATGGAATGACCCAGAATATGATTAATCTATAGAATGTTTTTGTTACACGTTATGCATCGGTTAAATTCGGTTTTGTCCAAAGTTTTAACTCAATGAGAAAACGACCAGACGACCCGTAGGGTCTGGTTTTATGTTTTACTAATTACATATACCTACCTCCTTGCATTACTATTGCTCTTTCCTTCCCTGAAGGGAAGTGTAGTAGGATGAAATTTTTACAGCCAATGTTTGCTGTGCATTGTGCCTACAGAGTGACTGAAGGCTTCTTCAGGAATCTCCATACTCACTCCAATGATGAGATCCATAGCAATTCGCTTGAATGCTATATCTCAGAAAGACAGAAAGAGGCAGGAAGAGGGTTAATACATAACCCAGAGCCATTGAGTGAGTCATAAGGCATAATGACAATCTCATTGGCCGACAGCCATCACATGACTTTGTTGTAGCAATCAAGTCTTCATTCCTTGATGAATCCAGTCATATAATCCAGCTTTGTGCAGATTCATGAAGAGGCAGATGATCCTATCACTACTTGACTCTGAATCCAACTAAAGCTGAAACTTAAGAATTTACCTAAATACTTAATATTATGACTGAAAAAATCTTTAATAAATACCCAATTACGTCAAAAATTGACATATCCGGGTATACTCTAAGGCTGAGAGATATAGTGAATATCTTATGCTGAATATAACTATTCTAACAAGATATGACCAAAGAACAAAGCCTCAAGGTCCCCCCCACCCCGCCCCCCAAAAAAATTTGACAAAGGGGAGGCTTGAGATGGGCCGTAATGCAAGGAGGTAGGTATATGTAATTAGTAAAGCATAACACCAGACCCTACGGGTCGTCTGGTCGTTATTACTACATTACAACCTATCTCCTTGCATTACTATTGCTCAAATACAGATTTCAACATTGAAAAAAGTCCGGAGGGAGGTGAATTTTTGCGCAAAATTGATGTCAAAATAAAAAAATAATACAAAGTTAGAAATAACGAGTAAGGAAGATACTAAGAGATAGCAATTCCTAAGAATTCCTCTATCAAGCATCTTGAAAGAGATCAAATTAAAGAATAATGAGAAGATAATAAGGAAGGTAAAAAATTACCCCCAGGAGGCAAAAAAGAGAAGATGAACATGCAAGAAAGAGATGAATAAAAGGGGTGATGAGAGATGATATGAAAAAAGGGGTGAAATACACACATAAGAATTAAGTAATGAATTCCCACTAACCCCAACTAGAGACCAAAGCGAATCAAGACGGAGACGCAAGAGATGATGATGAATGAGGAATAAGAGTCATGGTCCCTGAAGTTACCTTATGAATATTTTTATAGAAAAAGGAAGAGGGACCAGAATCCATAAGATAGAGGTTAATAAAGGTGTTCTCTGACTTTCAGTTAGCAACTAGCATGATGAAATCTAATGAAGATCCATTAAAAAGGGAGAGCAAGATGGGGCAAGGCCCTTAACACAATGGGCCTTGACTCCCATCAGAGGATTATCTCCTGGAGAAGCTAATTCAAAGCGAATTTTAATAGTATCCATGATCCAACGGGAAATAGGGATTAAGGAGGCAGGGCGATTTAGACCGTCTGCAAATGTAACCCAAAGATGTCTATTGTCGGATCGTTTAGAATCAGTACAAAGTTTATACATACTAAGGTTCCTGACTGGGAACCATACATAATCAGTGGCAACAGAGAACATCTATGAATTATCAAAGGTTTACCCAAGAGTTTAATTGAGTCTTGGACAAGAATTCTGCCCTGGGATAGAGAATAAAGCTGGCAGGAACAAAGTGGGGTGCCAATGAAAGGATCCTCAAGACCATCTACCTAGGTGCCGTACGATCACACCTTGAGTATGGATCCAGCTCATGGATGGCAGCAGCTAAATCTCATCAACAGAACCTCGACAGAGTACAAAACCAGGCACTGCGCATCATCACTGGTGGAATGAGATCAACACCAATAGAAAAAATGGAGCAGACAGCAGGCATCCCACCACTTAGCAAAGGAAGGGAATGCAAAGCACTGATCCAAGCTGCAAAGTTCAAATCGTTCAACAACCACCCGATGAAGATCAGGCAAGCACAGCTGTCATCAGGAAGACTTAAAAGATCAAGTTTTGTGAAAGAGACAAAAGCACTTCAAAGGAAACACCAAGAAATGTTGCCAGCACAAATAGAAGACCCAAACCACACCCTTGATCCTCCACCCTGGGAAAACAAACTAGAGAGCATAGCTATTCGCACCACAGTACCTCATCTCACAACCAAAGATGAACACAGTGATGTGAGAAAGAAGGCCCTGACCCTAGCCATGCTGGAAGAAATGTACCCTCAGGAGACATGGATAAGGATCTACACAGATGGATCAGCCAAAGATGCAATTAGGAACGGTGGTGCCGGACTGCACATACAGTATCCAAAGGGACAACATGAGTCAGCTGCAATACCGACAGGCAAACACTGCACAAACTACAGAGCTGAAGTCGAAGCACTGGTTCATGCAGCTAATACCATCAGCAGAACACGATTGGATCTAATAATGTTAACTGAATTCTTCCTCTGATCAAAGATGAAAAACAGAAAATCAGTGACCTGAGCTACATAGGCCTCAAAAGGCAAGATAAAATGGTCTGCACACCATTCTTTGAAAAATTCAAATCTAGCTTTATAGATGACTCGAGAGGAAGATCCGAAAAATTTCTCCAATAGTTCTTGAGATCTGACTGAAAGATAGACGAAGACGGGGGCAACATGACAGTTTCCAGACTGACAGGCGAAATATTTCCGGGTTCTGATGGAGAATCCTGCTTATGATCTGGGATAATACATTGTGGGAGACAGGGAGTAGCAGAGAGATTTACAAGAAGGTCCAGAAGATCTGGAAACCACGATTTTGTCGGCAAAACGGGGCTAATAACAGGACTATGCAGGGATGCTGCCTGATCATTCCGAGAACCAGAGGAATGAGAATCGTAGGGGGAAAAAGTGTAGGAGAATATGATGTCCGAAGATTGAGTTAGAGAGACTACTGAAAGAGCCAGAGCTTCCGGTAAAGGAGATATGAAAGTGGATATCGTTCTGTTCTTGAGAGCAGCAGACAGATCTACATGGGGGCGACAGAACTGAGGAAAAAAGACTGGACTACAGCCTCTTTCAATTCCCACTCTGTTTCTGGTATCTTTGAAGGGCGAGATAATGGGTCAGCCAGAAAATCAGTTTGCCGGGCCATGAGATGCTTGAAGAGAAATGTAGCAAGACCTGCACCAATAATAGAGAATGATCATGATTTCTCGACCCGGAAAAACCCGCCTGGACCACCCCCCACCCACCTTTGATGATAGATGAACAAGACGTACTGAGAATTATGGGTTCCCAATGAGCTAGGGCATGAAACAGTCCACAGTACTAAAAGATTGACGTGGTAAGCAGATTCTATGAGGAACCAGGTTCCTGAATCTTTATGGAATTCCAAATGACTCCCTATCCTTCCAGAGATGTATCTGTGAAGAAGATAGCCTGAAGAGTTGAAGGATGGAGAGGAACCATAACAAAATGGATTGACTGTCTAGCCAAAACTGGCAATGAGCCATGATAGAAACTTGATGAGGATCCGATGATTCAGAGAATCTAGAGATTGATTCCATTGTGCCTTAAGATAAAACTGGAAAGGTGTTCTCATCAAAGGAACCCAAGGCATCACCTTCTCTACTGAAACCATGAGGTCTATTATTCTGTAGGGACCTAGCCGACACTAATTTGTTTACCATGAGAGATTGAATTGTGGATATCAGTGTTTGAACATTTGGAAGAGATGGAGGATAACTTCCCATGAGAGGACGAAAGAGACAACCAGGTTGGTAAAACACGAATCAAAGGAACCGTTCCATAATAAGATATCATGTATAATGACCCTTGCAATGAACGAGACAATAAAATGGAAAGACCACCAATAAGGATGATTATAAATCAATCGTAAATAGCAGAATGAAATATTTAGGGATCTACACCAGTGAAGAATTATCAAGGACTCTTGGAAACAGACACGAAACTGATCCCTCCCCCTTGATTGAAGAACTAGACAACAGTGACGTGTCCAAGAGGATAAGAATTGATCAACCGCGTAATAAGGGATCTCAGATGAATAGATAAAGAATAAACAAGAAGACCTAATAACCAAGAGAATAAGAAGCCTACCAACTGAAGCCATACTTGTATGATACCTAATATCTGAATAAAGAAAGATATAAATGAGGGATAAAGCTAAAAAGTCTCAAATTCCTATTAGGGATAGGCTGATAATAGTTAGGATATTAGCTAGTTAAATTATTTCTTGAGTTATCTCAGAATTAGATCAAAGCGTTCTTGAGTGTGATAAATAATTTAGGATATTACAATGAGATCAGACAGAGACTTCCAAGTATTAATTTATATCAGGGACCAATCTAACCACCAGCCAATCAGCCAAATGCCAGTAAGAATGAAGTCTGACTAACCAATGGCAGAATTGGAAAAATCATTGGCTAAAGAATAACAATAATTTAACTTTCTTGACTTGTTGAATCCTGAACAACTCCAGTGTAACAAGATGTAAAACAAAAATTCATGTTTACATAGTTGAGCATATTGAAACAATATGCCAAAAAAACAACTTTTAATCACATGAAATTCAAATAATCAATACATTTCTTATATCAGCCCTCAAAATTTCAAATATTTGCGAGACCCATTTTTGGGTCTCGTGTTTTCATGTCTGCGTAACCAATTGTTCGGTTGCGCAAAATCAGTTTACGTAACCAATTGGTTGCACAAATTGGTTACGCCATTTTTTATCCAAACTTGCTTTATCTGAACATATTTCATCTGTATATTAAGTTAATAATGAATTTAAAGTGCATGTTGCTGAATTATTATTAGCATATTGATTACAGCATGGACTTATCCACCAATTACCTAATTTACAGATAAAATATGTTTAGTTACTCAACTATTGACCTCATAATCAATTACATCACATATAGGTTGATGTGACCAGTCACTATTATAATTGACAGACAATACTAACTCTCGTAGTAGTCTGTCAGTAAGTATTAATTGTATGTCTTTGCAATTAAATAAACATTCTGTTGATTGTTTTGAGGGCAAGTTTGTTTCAAAGTATTCACCAAATTAGCTGTATAGTTACCATGAAATTGAGATTCTGGGACAAAGCTTGGAGCATAGCTTAGCTAGAGATGGGTGGGGAATAACTAAAAGTGGATTCATACATTGTGATATAAGTACTGTAATATTTCTCAAGTAAATTTGTCAAAAAGCAGATTGAGTTTTTATTTTATGTCCATTCATTCGTTCCATTTCCAGACCAAGAAGAATATTTTGGGAAATTTACACCTGAAATTACAAGCTCGATAACCGAGCCAGTCATTCAGTGTTAAGTCTCCAAAAACAATACTCCTTTGGACTGCAAATGTACATTTTCTCTGCCAAAATATCAGTATTTGTATGACAACACTCATTGGTAACATCTTTCCAGCTTGCAACAATTTCAGGGTTCATAAACCTTGGGCACAATAAAATTCCATACTTTTTCCAAACATATATTTCAACATTCCAAACCCACTATAATAATTAGTGACTAATGATCCAATATTTATAAATATCTTAACACCCTCCTCCTCCCACCCCACCCACAAACCCCACTACAAAAACAAAGAATTGAATATCTTACATTGTTGTGGCTTACCTAGTTGAGCAACCCTCTCCAGCACCCCCCCCCCCCCTCCACCACCTTGAGAGCAATGGCTTCCAGTCATATTATTTTCAAAATATTTAAAACATGCTTTAATATTAAAGAATTCCACCTGTATCAAAGAACTACCGTCTTAATTGCCCCAAAAACAACAGGGGATTGAAATGTTTATAAAATTGTACCTGTGACGGGTAGGTTTTTTTGTAACTGTTACCAAATATTTGTGCTTGTACAAGCAGCGTACATTTCTAATATAAAACAATAACCCGCAAGTCCGCCTCAATAAAAAGCGTAACCAGCTCTAAGGCTTTTAGTAGATAGCTTGACCCTTCTTAACTTGTACGCTTTAAACTGACAATTTAGTGCAAATGCGATTTACTTGAAAATAAGAGTTACTACGCACCAGTTTTCCTGACATATAGTCCTGTTTTCTCGGTCGCTCCAAAGCTATGAACCACTTAAATATCGGGTGGTATTACTGTCAGATCCTTCCAATAATAATATATTGGGTCATATAACCCGTCAAAGTGGCCGCTAACATATTGCTTTACTGTGTTTAAAAGCGGCACAGTGACTAGATATTTCGTTCGCCATTAGCCATCAATATTAATCGCGAGAGTCGCACAGAGATTGGTTGAAATAAATCATGTGATTAATTCGTTATGAATGACGAGGCACGTGATCAAAATTTTACTAC
Organism: Chaetoderma sp. LZ-2023a; assembly: GCA_034401795.1. Lineage (NCBI taxonomy): Eukaryota > Metazoa > Mollusca > Caudofoveata > Chaetodermatida > Chaetodermatidae > Chaetoderma > Chaetoderma sp. LZ-2023a. The sequence continues at coordinate 65,182,062 of CM067367.1, forward strand.
GATAGTAATTTTCATTCATGCCTATTGAAATTGGATATCCCGCGAGCCAATCTAAAACTACGAGTGCGCCTTTTTCGATTGTTATTTACTACGACTGTCACGCGACACATTTCTCATTACCCGTGTATTAGCAGACCCCCCTCTAGGCTGATTCGTGACATAATTTTTATTGCTGAAATTAGTTACCGGGTTTGTGGCGTTCTGTTTGAATGGAATGTTTACGTTTTTGGAAGTTTATTTACGAGAATCCAGTTGGATTCCCGTATTTTTCAATTTCGGGAATATTACGAGAATCCCGTCGAATTTCGAGGCCTGAATTATTGTGTGGCATGGACAAATACAAACTGACACAGTAGCTAGCATCTATGAATGTAACAGTTTAATTTAACAGATAAATTCTTAAACAGCTGTCTCTACAAGCCAACTGAAACTCAAGGAGAATATACTGTGAGACTCACTCAACAATGCATGTCTTACTATGTTATGTCGGGATCCAATCGCGTATATAAAATAATACATCGGGAACATGCCAGTTGACGGTTGCACATACTTGCATGCAATGGTTTATAATTGAACAGTCCGTTGTTGATGCATAACGTGTAGCGAGACTAGTTCCCGGCCTATGTAGTAATGCTAGCGGAAATACAACGGAAGTTTTTCTCTGACACATGCGCACTGCCGCTTATTCATAGAATTTGACAGACAGATGTTATTGATATTTTAGATGGTTGAGAATGCTAAATGCCTAAATTCCGTTGTAAATAGCATGCTTCATATCAAAAAGTTGTTGAAGCTTTTCTGTTTTCCACTATCAGAGATAACTACCATTCTGGGCTTTGTCACTTACGCGACCATTTTTTCGTTCACGGTAATTTTACTCCACGTAACCGACACGCGAACGAAACGATCGTTCGCGCCAAATTTTGAGGGCTGTTATATAGTAAGACTGTATTGAATCTGGACTGTGAAATTAAAGTAGGCTATTAATTGATGAGGACTGACTGCAAACATGATCCTAAGTGAAATTAAAGAAAGATTTGGCTAAAGTATATACTATTTGCCTAGAAAAGAAAATATTTGGTTAATCTACTAGCTACAACATAGCAAATATCGGATCTATCCCAGTAAACTATTGGACAATTAAGTCTGCTGAGTCGAGAGAAAGCGATATTTCTTAGTTAAAAGCGTTATATCCTAATTCTTACCCTCTCCTGAGAGAGTTAACTGCGATTAATCCTGCTATTTAATCTTCACCACTATGTTCGTGTGAAGAACTAAACATCATAGACGTATACCATACTAATTAAAGTTGTAGATATTGCAATAAAGATAAAACTATTTATAGTGAATTATCAGATTAAATGGCAAATAGAAATCCCATAGAAACCTATGGGAGGGGAGCGAGTCCAGCTATACACAGAAAAAATTAGCTAAAATAGAACTGATCTAAGATAAGAACTAATAATAACCAAAAGAATTACTCCATGTAAACAAAACGGGAATGAAATATATATTGGACGAATTGACAACCTATATACATGGTGATGACAAATCTGACAGTTACCGGAAGTAGATAAAAAGGAATTGAAAAGGATAAATTTCAGGCCCAAAATCACCAGTCCAAAGATGGTGGGAAAGAACATGACTAAATAACATGATTTAGTTAAAAAATAAGAAAAAATCTTGAAAAATGGGTATATAGAAGAGAAAAAGCGATAATGTCACCGAGACGAAATGAGACTAGGACGAATAGACTACCAAATTAATAGGTCTACGTGTTTCAACTATAATAACCGGGTCACTTTTAAGAATAGCGAAATATGGGAAAGAAACCTATAATAAAGAAATCACAAAACACCAAGAGCGCAAATCTAATCTACGTTTAGGTAATGAATATTATACAATAAAAAGGGGAAATTAATCTTAAAAGAACGAACAGATACAAATGTATGGTTAAAATTGGGTGTTTGTGTGAAAATATTAGTTAAAATTTTTTACACATGTTGTTGAGAAAACAATCTTCTTTTGAAAATGCTGTTTTGTCATTATTATTAATTCAAGCTACAGTGTACTCGGCCAGACAAAAACATTTCCTCATTTTAGTCCATGTAGATACAATATTAAAATACATGTACCATAGATTTATTTGTTTCCAATTAAGGTTTTGCAAAACTTTCATCCATTTTGGTGTAAGCTTGCGTTGACCTGCGAGATGTAAAAACTGGAAAGAATGTACTGATTTGTAAATGGCTCTGAACCATGAATATGGAAGCATAAAATGAATTTCATTCATGTACATCTACCTTTTCCTAACGATGACAAATACATTTATATTGGCGAAAATCAAATCTTGACTCATTCAGACTGAAGCAGAATAGATATTGGCCTCTAAGCATACTTATAACGATTTTTAACAAACCTTTTCCACATAAGTATTAGGCTATTTTCTACCCAAATACAATTAATTTTTTTCTTTAAGACTCCATGGATCATTTAATGTCAAAAAAATCTGTCCTCCGAAACAGAATGTCATAGAGAGCACTTTGATTTAATAAAAGAATTTTGTGCCGAAGCATATGTTTGCTATATGCTGTTTGGTTGAGTGATGATATATGTTAATAGCTGTAAACAAATCTTGGAATAGAATTAATAATTGTACTAATAATAGAATTCGTTTTGAGGAATAGGGTGTAAATATAGAATACCAGTCTAATAGCAGATATTTAGATATTTTTATCATAATTTGTTTCAAACTTATGTCATGGTACATCATAAAAAAAATTCAATTGAGATATTTGTGCAAAGCACTAAGTATTGCCTTGTCTAATACATTTGCTGTAATATAAATCTGACCATCTGAAACAAATTATCTCGGAGAGGACATTTTGTTTGGCAGCATTTTTGTTGTTGAAGCGTAAGAAAATATACCCTCCTTAAGTTTGTGTCATATCATCTTTGCTCATGGTGGCCTAATTTATAAACCCAATAGATTTCGATTGTTTTAATCCAGGACTTTGCATAGGATTGACTACTTAATCCTATATTGGTAGAATTCGCTTTGAGATGTGAAGTGTAAATATGGAATGATATCGTAGAGGATGTCACAATTTCTTTCACATAAATTCTTCCAAGTCATATCAAGTACAATTATTATACCAATACTGTTGAAATAACGGTATATATATATAGGTAAAACACTAAATATAATTATGGCAGATAAAACTGTCCCCTCTAAAATAATTTGTCTGAGGACATTTTGCTTGACAGCATTTTGAGCTGAAGCATAAGAAAATCTAGTCCTTATGTCATATCATGTTCGCTCAGTGGCCTAATTTTTTTTTAAAACCCACAGACAACCCCCCCCCCCCTTGCGGGTTGGTCTGTTGTTTTATTAACCACTATAAAAACATACTTACCGTAGATTCACTACTTGCTAAATCAATTATCTGCATTTAGATAACAGAATAAGATTTTTATGCTTGCATATACTCCTCCCCATGCCTATTCCTATAAACATGGACCCTCAACCAGGCTACTGGTTAGGTCCATCTCCAGTATATTAACTGATATAGACTGGCACCAGTCTGTACTCACTCCATAGTGACGCCTGTCAGTAAGCGCGCTTGCGCATGCGCACTGGAGCCCAAATAGGAAACAGATTCACTTTTCTGAATTTAAGTGCCAAATATTTTAGGCAAATTCTCAAATCAATTCCACGCGGGGTGGCTGAGGATGGGTCGTAGTGATTGAACGGTAAGTATGTTTTTATAGTGGTTAATAAAACAACAGACCAACCCGCAAGGGGGGGTTTGTAGGGGGGGGGGGGGGGTTGTTATTACACCACAAAAACATCCATTACCGTTCAATCACTACTGGCTAAACCCGTAGATTTGGTCAGTGGCCCACTTAAAACATTAGGTGGGAGGCGATTTGAGAATCAACAAACAAAGATAAAAATCAAACCAATCTTATCCAAATGTTAATAACATAATATAATAGTGCATTTAAATCAATCACACCGTGATTATCAAATACGGAAAACTTGAACTTAGAGATAAATAAAAACCAAAATAAACTCTCACCATTTCTTACAGATGCAGTCTTAACGAAAATGGCGAGATGTGCTTGGTAAATGGTCTTCGGCTATTTTGGTTAAAATCGTAATATTACGAAAGGAGGCTGCTGCACTCTGATCTTTCAGATAAGAGGTTGTAAAAGAGGATTCAGATCATCCTGCAACCTGTATGACTTCATCTAAATACGAACCGGCAAAAGCGCAAAAAAGGAAGCCATTCCTCTAACATCGCGAGCTTTAATATGGGAGATTAATTTGTTCCGGAGAAGCAATGTCGTAACAAAGCTTAATCGCCTCCCAAATCCATCAGGATATCGTAAACTTTGAGACCGGCTTAGGTAACTCTTCCGCTTAAGAAAACCATAAAAGGACGGATCAAATCTTTTGAAATCAGTTAAAAGGTTGTAAAAAAGGATTCAGATTTTCATCCTGCAACCTGTATGACTTCATCTAAATACGAACCCGCAAAAAGTGCAAAAGAGGAAGCCATTAGAGATTAATTTGTTCCGGAGAAGGCAATCTCGTAACAAAGCTTAATCGTCTCCCAAATCCATCAGGATATCGTAAACTTTGAGACTCGCTTAGTTAACTTTTCCGCATAAGAAAAACTATAAAAGGGACAGATAAAATCAGTTCACTGTTTGTACATTCTTAATGCCCTAACAGGACACCACAGTTTGTCGGAAGGCGAAAAAGACGATTTTAAAATGGTTGGACTAGCAGGAAACCGGTTAGACTGCGTTTTAGATTAAAAATCCCTTCTGGGATATAAAACTAAACCGTCTCCTGAAACTATAAATCTCTCCCTTTCAGCAGAAAAACCGTGAATTCTGAACGCCTTTTAGCAGAGGCCCTTAATACTAATAGAGGAGAGGTTCAAAATGACGGCCTGCCAGCGCTTGAAGAACCAAAGACAAGTTCCATGAAGGTAAAGGCTTAGCTATCGGAGGACGGATATTGACTAGATCTCCAATAAAAACTATTAAAGGTCTTAGTGTCCTTGACATCGGTATACAGAAGGCAAGGAAGAGATGCCAGAGAAAATCTATATCCCCTAACTGTATTAGCTGATAAATGTAAGGAATCAAAGAGATATGTTAAAAAGTCTAATACTTGGGAAAAAGAAACAGAATCGGGCATGAGACCTTGGTTTGAAAACTGCTCTGCCAAAATTTTAAGTCGACACTTGTAAACTCTGCGGGTCGACTCTCTTCCGGAAGAATCGATAATTACTGGAGATCTTGAAGAAACTTTATTTTCGTAGACTTTAGTTTCGATATTCTCCAAACACACAGACTGAAGATTTCTGGGTTTGGATGAAGACAAAGACCTCTTACTTGAGACAGAAGATCCTGGGAGAATGGAAGAAGTTGAGGGAAGTCTACCAGGAGATCTAGAAGGCCTACAAACCAAATACACTTTGGTCAAAAAGGAGCTATTAAAAGAATCTCGCAGATTTGTTCTTTGACCTTCTTCAACACTAACGGAATCAAAATCGTTGGAGGGAATGCATAGACGAACATTCCTGTCCAGGACTGAGACAGGCCACCCACCGCCAGTGCTTGACTGTCCGGAAAAGGAGACATGTAAGAGGAGATCCGAGCATCCAGAGATGTCGCAAACAGATCTACCAGAGGACGATCCATGACTGAAAATCGCTTTGACAACCGACCTGTTTAACTGCCACTCTGTGTGGGCGAATTTGCTGGGATGTGACAGTTGGTCCGCAAGAAAATTCAGACTGCCTGGGACATGAGAAGACACTAGAAGAATCTGATTCTTGCGACACCATAAGAGAAGGTTCCACACTTCTAGATAAAGGAGGGATGACCTTGTACCCCCCTGCCTGTTGATATGAGACCACTGTCGAATTGTCTGTCCGAATCGAGCCTTTGAGACCTATCACAAGATCTGACCATGAAAGGAGAGCCATCTTGACAGCACACAATTCCAGAATGTTGATATGAGCTGTCGACTCCTCCAGGGACCAAAGACCGGAAACTGACAGGGAGTCTCAGACCGTTCCCCATCCCTCCTGAGAAGCGTCTGTGAAGATAATCGCCTGAGGGGGGGGACTTTACCAGTGGAACACCCTTCAGAAGCAGAGAACGATCTTTCCAAAAATCTAGATGAGGAATCAAGTGTTCTCTGATGGAAATCTGTTGGTAAATAGAGTGAACCGACTGCTTCCACAGGGACATTAAATACATTTGGAAGGGTCTTCTCATCAGCACCGTCCATGGAATAACATTCTCTCTGCTGACCATCAAACCCATCACTCTTAGCAGAAATGTTGCTCAGACCATGGAAGAAGATAACAGGATTTCCATTGCCACTGATAAAGCCTCTATTCTTGGATCTGAGGGGAAGACTAGACCCTGGGCCAGATCGAAAGAAACGCCTAGATGCATGAAGATTTGAGAGGGACCTAGGCCTTATTTCTTTAGATTTAAAATCCACCCTAGGTTGCATGCCAGACTGCAAACCTCTGGAAGAATTCCTGAGAGAATTGAGGAAGACTGCTTTACTAACCAATCGTCTATATAAACGTGTAGATGGATAGAACGACGGTGTAAAATTCCTGCCACGGCCGAGACTAGGCGAGTAAAAAGAAAAGGAGCCATGGTCAGGCCAAAAGGCATGGCGCGAAACTGCCAAACTCGATCTTTGTAAGCAAATCTCAGGAATTTTCTGAAGGAAGGGTGAATGAGAACATGAAAGAAGGCGTCATTTTGGTCGATGGAAAACGACCACATACCCTGATCTAGACTGGAAATGATCTGGGAGATGGTCTCCATCTTGACTTGGGAGTAAGAATCATGAGATTCAATAATGTCATACCCCCTTGTTAAATTAAAATTAATGCAGATTTGAATGTTTCAGAGTGAATAGAGATCATTTTACTAAGATTTAATGACAGGGTAGGAATTCCTACCCTAGGCTGAACGCTCTCATGTATGTATAAATTCCTTAGAATTAACATCATTCACAAAGAAAACTAACATGTTAATGACCAAATTGTCAATTGGAAGGACCTGAGGAGACAAGAAAGAAGAATTAGAAGAGGAAAGAGCCAACACAAAAGAAGGAAGGGCTATAGAAAACTCGTCCTTAAAAGGAAGAGAAAGAGTCTAAGCAATCCACCTGTGAGCCAGGGACCAGTCATCCGAAGAGACCCTGACTGGACAAGATCCTCAGCCCTGACCGACTTGGGAATAAAAGAATTAGAAGAAGGATTAGGAGATGAAGAAAAATGATGAGAAGAGTCACCACAGGCCATAGAATCAACAGTTCAAATGGAAAGAGGAGAGCAAGGCCTCCTGGAAGCTAGAAGAGAAGAAAACTGTAAAGAATCAGAAAAGGAAAAAGATTGATCAGAATGAATGTGATCAGATACAACATCCTGACCAGAGGACCTGGAAAGTGATTCAGGCCACTAGCGGAAAACCTTGAAAGAATAGGGAAAAAAGCTGACATGAAAGAACGAACAAGGGACGAATCCCTAAGCACAGAAAACAATGAGAAAACCAGACCGTAATCAACAATTTGAAACTCAAGCTCAAAAGAGAGAACGACAAACAATCGGATCAAGATGATCAAAGGAGGAAGAAGACGAAGAAGGAGGAAGAGAGGAATTAAGAAGAATGGAAGATGAAGAGGAAGGAAGAGGACCAGAAGCTCCCTGGAGAGGATTGATAGATGAAATACGAGAAAACCCCAGAGGGAAAAAAGGAGGAAGACAGAAAGAGAGAGAGGAAGGAGAACATGACTAGAAGAAAACTTTAGAAGAAGGGGCAGAGGATGAAGGAAGAGACCTATACTTATCTTTACTCATTATCTTTAAAGACTTAGAACCAATATTATCATCTTGTAAAGACAGATGTCATTGAGTTTGATATGCCAATAAAAGGAATGATTGATAGATCGATAATGAATCTCCGGGAACAGCTCGAATGTTAAATACACAAAACACTGATACTTAATTATGATTAAACTCTACGGGATGAATCACGAAACAAAACGCTGAAAGACAGAGGCGATATAAAATCAAAGCGAAACGACTCACCAAAACCATGACTGTGACAATGAACAAGAAAAAACTCGGCTTTTATTCCTTCTTCCTTCACCCGTATCTTATTTCTCTATACTCAGCATTTTCTTGCTCTTGTAATCATGAATCTTAGAGCCATTCTCTTCCTTATGAATCCACTACTGAATCTTTTCCTTTCAGCGCCTGTCAGAATCAGACTAAGAATTACGCTAGAAACAGGGAGTTTCTTCAAGAAATTACCTCCCTTTGGTTAAAATAAATGTCAACCTGCCGACATAAGAGGAAAAAAGAGCATGAAAAAAGGCTGAACGGCCCAAAGACAACTGGTCATCTAGTTGGATGAAATTAAAAATTATGTATCTAGCGCAACAAAAAACCCATCCGGCAACCAGTCGGAAGTCTTTAATTACGTTGAAATGTTTCACTGATAAAAGAATAAATGCTGAATATCTACAATTCCAAGAGACTTCAAGACTGGCAATGTCTCGGAATTAATATTTTCAGTGATTAAACATTCCGATTTTAAAAGCAATTACTGAAATAAGACTCTTAGGCAAGATGATGACTAGATCCTAGGAAAGACAAACCTGGAATCTCAGTAGAAGCTATCACCGGAAATCCAAAAAAGGAAGACAGAACCAAGTTAATCGTAGAACACCATGAAAACCGGTAATGACCCTATCCCCGGATGTACGAATCCGGAAGTGGAAAAATAGGAAATGGAAATGTGCAAACCGGAAGAAGACAACCGGAAACTGAACCCGGATGTACAGTAAAAAACCAGAATAAGCATAGGAACCGGAAATACGCAAACCGGAAATCAGACCGGATACAAATCCAGAAAATGGAAGTAACCCCTGTCCTGACGACCTGAATCCACTACAACTGATCTAAGACTTTGACATTGGCATATATGTTAAAGACAGGGGCTTCCGCCGCCGACACCACTGCTTGAATGTCATGCCTTTTCTTCTTATTTACAACCCCAAGACTCACGTGGGTTTGACCGGGTGACCTGCTCGAGACCACCTTCGAGAGCTAATTTGCTCTAATTATTTGTTCCTTGTTCTTTATTCATCCACTAGACCGGAAGTTACGTCCCAACCGGAAGCGGAAGTCGGAAGAGCTTATTAGATCAGAAGAGACACAGATAACTTGAATCATGCATACAAAACCAAAACGGTTACATTGGCCTATATGATAAAGACGGGGGCTTCCGCCGCCGCCACCACTGCTCGAGGGTCATGCCTTTTCTTCTTATTTTCAACCTCAAGACTCATGTGGGTTTGACCGGGTGACCTGCTCGAGATCACCTTCGAGAGCTTATTAGCTCTAATTATTTGCTCTTTGTTCCTTATTCTAAGTTACGTCCCAACCAGAAGCGGAAGTCGGAAGAGCTTATTTTCAGAATTCGTCGAAGAAACCACACCACCGCCCTCCGTTGCTGATGGATTAGATACACTAGATTAACAAGACACCGCTTTATACTTAACAGCAACAGGGTGGGGGAAGAACGACCAGAGGGCAGCCCTGCTAGGACGAACAATCCTTAAAGAAAACTTAGATATGAACAGTGACCACCCTATGCAAAGCCCGCACATCGATGTGGGGGTACACGTAGTGCACTTTAAACTTACATGTCCTCCATACTCCACAAAGTGAACTCGTTCACAGATTGAGGACGTGCACTTGATTTATCGGTCGTTTTAACAGACTCTTAAAAACGAAAAAAGATTACAAAAAAGCATACAGCTTAGTATTTCGTTAAAAGGAGTCTAGGAACATGCAAACGCCTTTCAAAGTAAGGTCGGAAAAGTTCAAATTCAAAAATCCTTAACGACAAGAAAACAATCTTTCATAGGGAAATAAACGTAATTCCTTGTAAAGCACTATTTTTCTTTTAACTAAAAGTGAATAAGGGCTCATTTGAGTAATAGAGGGTTTTTAGATGATGATGACCTAAGCATATTAAAGTTGTTACCACGAAAACGAAACCCCACGAAAACCGCTAACATTTATATACATAGTTATAAAGTTCAATATAACCACGATATAGTTCCAAAAACAATTTTGGGAGGATAGACTTCATAGTAGGCATATCTTAGCGTGAGGAAGTCCTTCAATAGTAAGCAGACACAGCGCAAAGCCATAAAAACTTTCTGCTAATATTTAGGCAGTTATTCTGCTTGCAGAATAATTGAAAAGTTAATCTGTTTCCTATTTGGGCTCCAGTGCGCATGCGCAAGCATGCTTAGTGACAGGCGTCACTATGGAGTGAGTACAGACTGGTGCCAGTCTATATCAGTTAATATACTGGAGATGGACCTAACCAGTAGCCTGGTTGAGGGTCCATATTTATAGGAATAGGCATGTGGAGGAGTGTATGCAAGCATAAAAATCTTATTCTGGTAGCTAAATGCATATAATTGATTTAGCAAGTAGTGATTGAACGGCAATGGATGTTTTTGTGGTGTAATAACAATAAATAGATTTCAATTGTTTTAAGTCAGGACTTTGCATAGGATTGACTACTTTATGCTGTATTGATAGGATATGCATTAAGAAATGAAGTGTAAATATGAAATGATAGGCTTGTAAAGGATATTTGACCTCATTTTTATATAATTTGTTTCAAACTTGTATCAAGTAAATTATAATACAAATACTATTGATATGTTAAGGTAAAACAATGAATACCATTATGTCAAACAAAACTGTCCTCTCCGAAACAATTTGTCTCGGAGAGGACATTTTGTTTAACAGCATTTTGTGTCAGAGGATATGAAGGTATAATGTTTGTGCCATATATACTGTTTGTTCCTGGTGCCCTAATTCAAAAAGCAAATTACTTTCATTGGTTTTAAGCCACTACTTTACATAGCATTAACAACTTTATGTACTTATAATGTTTCATTATGATAAATTAAGCATAAATAAAGAATATCAGACTCGTAGGAGATTTGAAGAATTTTTTAATAGAATTACCAGAACAATTATGTTCTCTACAGGATAAACACATATTATATGATACTTTAGATTTATTAAGGATTAATTAATTCCTAATGATTTCAGTTTTCATTTAATTTTCTCCACATATCCAGATAAAAGACGTAATTCTGTAAAAAGAATTGGTTGATCTTCTTGGGTTCCCTTTTAAACTATAATAAAATATGATAAAATATGACAAAACACATAAAATTCAAACAAATATCTATTTCTAAATATAGACCCTTTTGGGACATAGTTGGTACCATGACTGTAAAACCGCCCCTGAAGAAGACGTAACATATGTATCAACCTCTCTTGAACAAACTTTGATGGCCCTTAGTCATCAATATCAGATCTCCCAAATTCCGGGCCAATCCGTTAAGTGACTGGAGACGAAATTGCTTTCATGAAAACCAGGCCATCCAAGATGGCTGCCCAACTATTTGGCGAAACAAGTTCCCTTGAACAAACTTGGTTCAGCTTGTGCCCTAAATTATATTTTATGAGTTTTGAATCAATCGCTCAAACAGTTTCGGTGAAGATCAAGACATTTAAAAAAAATCGACCAAAATCCAGAAGTCATTTTCGGGAAAACCAAGCCATCCAATATGGCCACCGAACCATTCAGTCAATCAAGTCCTCTTGAACAAACTTGGTTTACGTCTTTCCCTAGATGAGTTTTCATAAGTTTTGAATCGATTCCCCAAGCAGTTTCGGAGAAGATTTTTAAAGACGTTTCTTAAAATCGGGCGAAATCCAAGATGGCCACCAGCCAAATTGGCCGATCGGCTTCATTTGAACAAACTTGGATCCCTATGCCGTAATGATGCTTCCTGCCAAATATAACTGAAATTGGCATAGTAGTTCTCAAGAAGACATTTTAAATTTCACATTGCTTTAGTATGGGCACCATTGGTGGGAAAATAATCCAAGATGGCCGCCAAACCGTTCATTCGACAGTTTCGAAAATGGCCAATTTGAGCTCAGAATACTCAAAAACTTAACTAGAACCAATTTTGGCCTCAAAATCCATCAAATAAAAAAATCCTATATGGCTGCCAAACAAGCTACATTTTGATTGGCCCATGGCGGCAATGTTTTCTGACAGATCAATTTCAGAGCAAATTATAATAGCCCTTAGTCTCTAATCATATGTTCCAAATTTCGGCTCGATCCCTTCAGCGGTTCTGGAGAAGTTGTTTTCAGGAAAATTAGGTCATCCAAGATGGCCGCCGAACCATTTGGTCAATAAAATCTTCTTGAACAAATTTGGATTACCACCTTCCCTAGATGATGTTTCATGAGTTTTGAATCGATTCCCTAAGCGGTTTCGAAGATTTTTAAAGACATTTCCTAAAATCGGCCGAAATCCAAATTGACCGATTGGCTTCATTTGAACAAACTTGTATCCCTATGCCCTAAGGATGCTTCCTGCCAAATATAATTGAAATCAGCCCAGTGGTTCTTGAGAAGTCGTTCAAAAGAAAAGTTGGCAACCGACGGATGGTCGCCACGGCATAATCTCACTTAGCCTTTCAGCCCAGGTAAAAGGCCAGGTAAGCTAATAATTAATGCAGCATAAATAATTGAATATCTTATCTAACCAACAAAACTGACACGATCTAGATGCGTCCTTGTCTTTCCAGTTTAATTTAATCATCCCGAGGCGAAGTTCTGTACTACGTCATCACTATTTTTGCAATGGCTGTTCGCTTAAAATTTGATAAGATTTGTCAACAATGAGCTAAAGTTAAATAATGTGAGATATATGACATATTTAACAGGATTTAAGGTGCGACTGAATGGATATGTGAATTATACGATGCCGTAACCAGGGTTTGTGTCGAATATTGTAGCTAAGGTCGTTTAAGAGGCACGCTCCCAAGCCGTAGCAGAGTTCTCCACCTTTTGAACATACTTATTGCTCTGACTCTCTCCGGCCCATCAGTCTGTCCAAATATCTGTCACAGGGCCGGGTTCAGTCAGAGCAGACTCTCGCCGGCCCATCAGTCTGTTCAAATATCTGTCAGAGGGCCGGGTTGAGTCAGAACATTCGACACAAGTTCAACACAAACCCTGGTTATTGTTTCGTATAATTCACTTATCCATTCGCTCTGACCAACAAGGCGCCATCAATGATTTGGAGATGGTCCAGCGACGGTCCGCCCGAAGAATTTGTCGCAACTTCAGTCGTACCAGAGTGCCACAGCTCTAGACACACAACTCACACTAGGTCCATTGAAATCACGCAGGGACGTTAACAAAGCCTCTATGATGTACATGATCATGAATGGCCTAGTAGATGTGCAACCTCGTGGAAACACGATCACAACAAGCAGGTGCCGAACTAGAATCCACCATAGTCTGTTGATTCCGCACACTTGTGCCACAGGTATTTGGAGTTTACCCTCCTATTTCATATTATTAGTGGTGTAACTTAACTTATTCAGATGACTGAATGGCAGTCTGGATTTGAAAATTAACTGCCCTGAAAAATGTTCAACTGCCCTTACCCAGTTGTGCTTGAATAAGCCTTGGTTAGATGAAAGACTTTAATGGTCAAACTTTGTCAAGAAAATACCCGCCATGTTGAATGATTATTAAAAGAATGCAAGAAAGGTGTTATTGAAAATTTGAACAAGAGCTCCGCAAACAGCGCATACTACCCCGCCATGATGACAACCCAATGAATGAGAGCATTCAGAAAATATTTATTTCTTCCTCAGACCCAGACCAGTCATCTTTATGAAATGTCAAAGCGATCCGTTAAACAGTCAAGGAGGTATCGTCCGGAAACCAATTTTCAAGATGGCCACCGCTGACTGCCGGCCATATTGTATTTTGGATTATCATAAGTTTCTTCAGCAGACATATTCAAGCGAACCTACGAAGTGATCCGATAAATGGTAACGGAGATAACATCCAGAAACCTACTTTCAAAATGGCAGCCCGTGGCTGGCAGCCATCTTGCAGTCCGGATAATCGTCAATTTCGATAGGTTTCTTCTCCAGACCTAGTCCAGCGACCCTATGAAGTTTCAAGTGATCCGATAAACAGTAACGGAGTTATCATCTGGAAACCAATTTTCAAGGATGGCCACACGTGGCTGGCAACCATCTTGGATTTAGTATCATTGTCAATTTTGATAGGTTTCTTAAACAGACATAGTCCAACCACTCTATGAAATTTCAAAGCGATCCGATAAATGGTAACAAAGTTATCATCCGGAAACCAATTTTCAAAATGGCCACCGGTGGCTGGCGGCCATCTTGGATTTCGGATCATTGTCGATTTCGATAGGTTTCTTCCCCAGACCTAGCCCAACCACTATGACGTTTCAAAGCGATCCGATAAACGGTAACAGAGTTATCATACGGCAACCAATGTTCAAGATGGTCGCTGGTGGCCATCTTGGATTTCAGATCATCGCCGATTTCGATAGGTTTCTTCCCAAGACCTAGTCCAACCAACCACCCTATGAAGTTTCAATGTGATGCAACAAATGGTAAAGGAGTTATCATCCGGAAACCAATTTTCAAGATGGCCACCAGTGGCTGGTGGCCATCTTGGATTTCGGATCAGCATCGATTTCGATAGGTTTTTTCCGAAGACCTAGTTCAACCAGCCTAGGAAGTTTCAATATGATCCGACAAACAGTAACAGAATTATCATTCGCAAACCACTAGGCCGCCCGCCCGCCCGACGCCATTACATAATACCCCGGCAAATCTTTTGGCAGGGTATAAAAACTGGATTGGTGGCTCAGTAAGCGATCTGGTCAATTCAACAGTAAATTTTCAAAAATATTTTCTTGGCCTCCAACAGTCACATTGTAATGTCTCCTAACTGCCAGCATCACATTCTAGCTGTGCACTGTTTCCTACTGGAAATGACAAATACCATTTAAAACACAAAAACTGGTCCAATCACGGCATACACGCAGTTGAAAAGTTTACAAACATTTAGTACAGTTAATTGGCGCTAATCATTAGTGCAAAACAATCATAGTACTTAAGCATTTGTAAACTTTTTCTATTGAGTTCATATTGAGTCGGCAGCCGTACATAGCATTGTAAATCGTTTAGATTTTAGGAAACCAACACCAGTCTGTATTAAAATGTAGATGTCAAGAACTTATTGGTTTGGTTGGCATTATTTTATTTTTACTCCAATCGTGTCAGTATTCATGACTAGGCATGTTAAAACATCAGCAGTAGCATGCATACATTAGTAACGGGAACTATGCAGTCAGATGTGGCTAGGCTCCGACTAAGTGACATATGTTACCCATTCTTAGTATGTCACTGTAATAGCTTAACATGGAAAGATGCTCATGAGTAACTGTAGCTGTTAATCGAAAACAAAATGTTCGCTGTTATCTTGTCAGACGGTCAGTGATTGGCCGAAATAACATTTTAATTGAAAGTAACGATGACAACGACCAATCAGGGGTCGCATAAAACTATTATAATATTCATGATGTCTGACACTGTAAAACTTAAAACATTGTAGTATTGTTGTAATCTACCATGAAACAGGCCGTGTTCCTGTGATTCTCTCGTGTGTCTCCACTCTGCGTATCCGCACGCCGTGTCACCCGCCCGCCGTGTCACCCGCATGCCGTGTCAGTGGGCACGCTGTCTCAGTGGACACGGCGGAGATACAGAACACAGATTAGAGAAATATCCAGTTACTATAATAGAGTACCCCTATAGCTATCCCTATAGAGCCTCAGTCATGCAGTCTAAGTCTGTGACCTAAATTTAATGCTCTGGTATGGTGGTGCTGCTGCTCCTCTCCATTCAGTTAGTATATGCACACTCACACCCATGTATAGAAGCTTCCACGCCATCAATAGCTTGTCTCCCCGTATGAAATACTTGTAAGTAGTTTAAATAATTCTCATCATCAGTCAGAAAAATACCCTAACACTATTCCCCACCTGATTATTATCACGTCCTCGTGGTTGTGGTATGCAGTTCCAATGTTCTATGCGGGAATAATCCCTAGAAATGTCAGTTTCAAAATTAAACCTACACTCTTAGAGCACTGAATTTTTAGATTTCTCAATTCCCATGATAATTGGTATTCATTTTAGAAACAATGCCATTGCCAGCTGTTACTGTCTAATGGGGAGCTTATGTCGAACGTCGATCACACGCGCTTCGAGTCAACTGTCGGCAACTCCGCGAATCTGTTGCGCTTATGTCGATTAAGTCAACTGTGAACGATTATGTTCAACTCGATACAACTAGGCGTGCTCTAACGTGAGTAAATCGCAAGTCCACTCATGTCAACATTCACAGGCGATTAAATTTCCTTCAATGGTCTGACCATCCAAGAGGAATGAACGCGAATTTTTAAGATGGCGTTGTTTAATAGAAAGGTACGTATTTTTATTTTAACATATTCGCAGTTGGATAGAATATCATCATCTGTGATACAGATTCATTCAATGGACCCTGGCAAACTATACTGCCTACAATTCTTCTAGGAATATGAATGTTATCTAATCACCAATTGACACGTTGACTACTGTGTCTTTGTAGACGCCATATTCCATATATGCCTATGCTATATCGCCGACCACGCTAAATATTTTGAAAACAATGTGACTAAATGTTGTTGGTGCCTGAAGCACCAACAGCTTTCATTCAAATTGTTTTCAAAATCTTAATCATCATGATAGGTATACCAATTCGATGATGTTGTCTGCGAAAGCTTGACAACCGACATGTTGAAGATCATGTTAATTCTACGATGTGAATATGCAACTTCATCCAGGGTAGTCTATTGTTGTTTCATATATTTTATAATTTGAGAATCGGTTATAGCAATAACGGAAACCAACGCACATATTCGCCCCAAACGATCATGCTTAAAGTGTATATGCATGTAGTTGGCTAATTATCCTAGTCCAAGATTCTATATACTATGCTGAAGGCTGGAAGTATGTTATTTTATTAGTCTCAAAACATGTCTGGAGCCAGCTTGTTCCTCCATGGGTGCTCGTGTCTATGCCACGACCATCTTGATGAATCCCATGTGGTGTTTTCCAGCTCTTTAACAAACTTCTCTCAAAATTCGAAAGTAATTTTCCTGTGAATAATCCATAGTCCAAGACCAATCAGGATTTTATTACTGTCTAGCTCACCCTCAACATCCCGATGTTTTAGCTGGTTAAACATAAAGGACAACCATCTTCTAATATGCAACAAAGCATCTTGTCGTATCTTAATTGTGACAATTTTGTTGTCGCTTGTAAACATTGGTGACTATGTTTTTGCATCTGACAATCATGTAGTATCTATGTTATGTATTACTAGGACTTGGATAAGTTGCAATCCATGCTGATATTTACCACATTAAAATCATGTTGTTTTGTCTTTTAGCTGTCCATCACACCTCGACAAAAGCTTATGATGCAAATAGAGGTAAACAGAAGATGCGCAGCCGCTGCTGCAGCAGTTATGATTTTTGAGCGTAAGAAAAAGCGGGCTAGGACAACCTGGAAGCGTCAATGGCTACACGACCATGACAATCACGGTGTTTATATGATTTTAATACAAGAACTGCACACAGATGTACATGTAGATGCATACGCAAATTATTTTCGGATGACCCCTGACCAGTTTTCTGAAATTGAACGGCGAATAAGACCGAGGATCCAACGCCAAGACACAAATTTTCATAAGGCAATTACCACGAAAGAAAGACTGGCTGTCACCTTGAGATATCTATCCACAGGTAAGAATGCATAATACACACTGGAGTGACCAAGGAGCCCAATGTTATACATATATTCTTGGCATTACGCTATTTGCACCGAAAGAGATTCGAACCCAAAATGGTAAGACTGGTCTGGTGGTGATTCTTTCGTCGTGGGCTCTAGTTTCGTTCAAAGTAAACCAATAAACTATGGATTGAAGGAATGAATGCTTCCGTCCACTGGCAAAAGGGAACAAGTGCTTTATTTTGTCATTTACTCCATTTTGTCACTGTAAAAACGAATAATACTGACACTTGCTCCCTTTTACCATATATATTCCAGTTAACATTGACTTTTCCCCTGGTCATACACGATATTACAATGGCAAAAGGGGGTAAATGGCATTATTTTCATAATTAGGTCAAATTACTATTAATTAACAATATCTATAAAAATCAATAGCTATCACTTATTACATTAGCTCTTTAAATTTTAAGTTTCGGAGGGCAACCGAGAAGCGCGTTTGGTTGATTTCCTGACAAATAGTGTTTTGTCACTTGCACCCTTTGGCCAGGGTAAAGCAGAATGAATGCTGAAAGGCATTCCAGCCATAATTGATTAATAATTGGCCTTCTACATTTAGGATTTCACTGTTAGCCCATACATAGGTATTTGTATGACCTTGAACTAGATTACGCTGATTGACAGTGTGATGATGACCGGAAATAACATGTAAGCCCTATGATAATCATTCCTACCAACCATTTACTATGGTCATTGAATGAAAGTATGGGGCGATACATTTAAGAGGGCGAAATTGCAAGAACTGTCCAGGGGGCATGTGCTCGCAGCTGCCGTTATGATAACGATATCGTTACACCATTGCCTTAACATAGGGGTAACGATATCGCTATCCTAACGATAGCTTCGAGCATATGGCCCAGGTGAGCTAAACGCCCCGTCGAAATTTATATTTACATCATTTTCAATGATATCCTTTAAATATTGTAGGAGAAACTTTCCAGAGTATGTCCTATGCATTCCGTCTTGGAGCTACAACAATTGCAGAGATTGTGATTGATACGTGCGTCGCTATATACGAATCATTGAAAGATGATTACATGAAGGTAATTATACATTAACAGGTTTTAACTGGCATAAACAGAAAATCATATCAGCAATGCACTTTATGTCAGTGACAGTATACTCTATCTGAATGCGATGCCAAATCAACGTGCATATAATACAAAGAAGCGCGATTCACAATTTGAAGATTTTAATAGATCGATGTTTGCTATACAAATGATTTAGTAAGTATATTCATGATAGCCAATCATGCACAGATATCAAGGCGCTACACAGGCACTTGTATCATCTGTATCCTGGTCCAAATCTAACTGGGCAATTTCGGCATCAGCTAGGTCCATGTGTAATTTTGTTGTTGTTTTTGCTCTTAATCTGGGATTCGTTATCTTTCTTAATTTAGCTGCAACCAACTTTCCAAAAATTTCCATTTCGTCTTCTTCATATACCTCAGGAAATGTAATAGGTTTGGATAGGGAGTTTGCTATTGAATTCAAAATTTCAGAGTCAGATTTTCTTTTCTCAGCATCCTTCCTCTTATATGGTCCAGGATTTGGCGTTTTCTTGACCACATCTGGCGTTTCGACTTCATCCAACAACGCGTCATCATACTTTGGTTTTTCTGTTACTTCTTCCGGTGCATTATCATCATCGTTATGTACATCCGTCTGTCATAATAAATAAATAAGATTAATTATATTTTTCAGATGCCGCAATCAGAGGATGAATGGCTTACTATTGCAAAGGGATTTCAAGATAAATGGAACTTTCCAAATACATTGGGAGCTATCGATGGCAAGCATATAGCTCTTCGGGCTCCGCCCAAATCTGGATCAAGTTTTTATAACTATAAGCATTTTTTTAGTATTGTACTTATGGCACTCGTTGATTCAGACCATAAGTTTATTTACGTGGATATAGGGTGCAATGGCCGTATATCCGATGGCGGTGTTTTCGCTGGGTGTAGCTTACAAGATGGGCTGAATCAAAGGCTGCTGAATCGTCCACAATGTTCAAATCTCCCTGGTACAGACATTTTGATGTCATATCACATAATAGGTGACGATGCATTCCCTCTCAGAGACGAACTATTGAAACCATTCCCATTTCGGAATATGAGTGTTGAGCAACGAATCTACAATTACAGAATATCTCGCGCTAGAAGAGTGGTAGAGAATGCTTTTGGCATCATGGCATCAAGATTTCGTGTCTTTTTAAGCCCAATTCTTCTTTCGCCAAGGAAAGCAGAGACACTCGTCATGGCAGCATGTACTATTCACAATTTCCACAGGATATGTCAAGACACTGCGTACATAGGCCATGGTAGTCTGGATGAGGAGAATGCGGAGACGCATATCGTTGTTCCAGGGTCTTGGAGAGGTCAAGTCAGCAATTTAGAATCGTGTGGCATCTCACATAATAATGGTTGTGCAGGTACACCAGTGGGAAAAAGACAACAACTTATGAAGTACGTCTCTAGCGAAGCAGGTGCAGTCTCGTGGCAAAATAATATGATTTTAATGTATCTTATTGGAAAGTGTATGCCCGTATCATAATGCCATATTGACATATTTTCGATGAGTTATTTCATGCATTGAGGTTGGGATTCAATAATTAACTAAAATACCTGGTATGAACTGGTCGATTCCCTTGCTTTTACAAATGGTTTCAAAAATTCCAAATGCTTCAACAGCCAATCTTGTCTAGTAGTCTTCTTTTTCCCACTACTTCCTGATGGGGGACACTTGAGAAGTCTTCCGTATTGCGTCCACAATGTTTTCAGCCTCATTGAAGTTTCCTCAACTGAAATGAATCGATAATCATCTAAGGACGCAGGGCCACACTACTTCTTTTAAACCATTGTTAGTTAATTGGCTATTTAGATTTGTTTGGAAACAAATTTCTGGAGCTCTCCTGCGGAATTTTTCACCCGATTAATTCCAAATTTGGTCCAATTTTAGTCACTATGGAGGGTCAGGGTGCTATTGTTTTTCTAAGAGATTTGCCCAATGGTTTTCGAACTACCCAACTTTCCGTGGGCGAAAAAGTCCAATAGGAATGTATGGGAAATTTCAAAATGGATATTTAAATTACAACTACGCCTACAGTTTTTATCAGATCACTACCATAATCGGTCAGGATGTTGCCGTCAGGGGACTGAACATGTCTGATGACTTGTGGGTCACAGGCCCAAGTGGAAGGGTACCCATTGGTCATCAGTAATGCCAGTTCTTTGTTTTAGACAGAAATGATCTCACCTTGATCAGAAAGGTTCAATAGACGTATTAGAAGATGCCCTGTGACATCTTTTCATGTTTCCCTCATCGATGGGGGGTGGGGGTGGGGGGCCAAATGGTCAAGTGGAAGGGCATCCATTTTGGTGCAACTTTAACAGTTTTTGTTTTTGGCATTCTAAATGGCTTCACTTATGTCTGCTTACTAGTTCTCACTTACACAATATGGCACGCAGATTAACAGTTACTTCAGTAAATGTCTTCTAGTTTATGTTTATGATTACATCTGACAGTACAATTGCATGTCCCATATAAAATTTATCCTTTCATGATGGGCAAATTTATTAAACTACAAATCCGTATGCAACAAACGTCTGAAAAATGCACCCATTGGAAATTAAAATTGTGTATAATTGTTGGATATTTAATTTTGCGGATCATGTACTGGTCTTTAGAAATGTCTATTTTCATGCCAAGAAAGGAATGTTTTTGAAAAGTATGCTAACCTCTGGAATGACAGGCTCAATCGTCGAACCAATCATTCCATCAGTCAATTTTAAACGATAATTGTATGTATCTTGTCCTGTAAATATACATTTATATTATTCTTATTTTTGGTTGGGACCCCTAAATCTGATGTTGGGACACTAAGCCCTATATGTTAAATTTCGTGTATACACTGGCAGACAGGTAACAAACACACAAATAAATAGGCAAATGGAGCGAAAAACCATCCATCAACAATTGGCGGGTGGTTTTTTTAACAGTGATTGTTTAGATAAGAAAATATCAACCTATGAGATGGGCTACAGTGATGAGATGACAATATACGAGTGCTATACCTGACTTCTCTAATGTACTGGCAATTTCATTCAGAGCTTTGTTCTTTGATAAGCAGTTGCTGTACTCCTTGTCTGTGATGGCATAGAGGCATCTCCTCTCTTCAAATAGGGAGATAAGTCTCTCCTCCTCTTCGACACTCCAGTTGCTAGACGTTTTAGTTAAGGAAAGAATATATCGCATTAATCACGTGGGGTTTTCATTACCTTGGATTGACTACAGCGTTTAACCCTTAACACACTGATGCCGAAAAATAGATAGTTGCAAGCTAAATATAGGAATCATCTGTATACATTTTGGAAACAATTGATGCTGAAAGCTGTTGCTGTCATTGCCTGGAACAATTTTCAGCAACATTGTTTCCAAAGTGAACATAAGGTATTAATACAAAATAAAGTTTAATTAAAAATTTTAGCCGCTCAAACTGTAATGGTTAAATGCGTGTCCGTGGTCACTGATTGACGGTAACCGATCGTGAGAGTAGCGCATTTACAACTCCGGCGATTATTGATTTTTTTTCTCGCCGAGTGAAAGCGATCGCCTGGAAATGGATCACAATTTTGCTTAGGTCGACAGTCGACGATCAAATCGATCGTTTGAAATCGCGGGTTGTCGCGGGAGACTGACTCGCCGAATAGTTGACTCGCCTCGTAGTTCGACATAGTTTCGGCATAAGACAACAATAGCTTTCAGTAACATTGACACTCAAATGTACACCATTCCTTATTTTATTGACATCTAACATTTTTTTTACCTCAGTGTGCTAAGGGTTAATCCTTAAAGATGTTCCATTTGAAGAGATTCACTGTTAATATTCTGCACCCCAGGATCGTTAGAACTGCTAGGAGATGAAGACTCTACACGTAGCGTTTTAACAGTTTCTGTAACTAAGCTCCATATTGCTTGAATCATTGCTGGATTTGTTGTTGCTGGCTGTTTACGCGTATCTGCTGAGCCATGTCTTTAAGACTGTCTTGCAGGTTTCTAGTGACGAGACGTTGGTACTCAAAAATCTGTCTGGTGTTCTTTTCAAATGTATTCCGATGCGATAGTACTTCCTTTTCACATTTTGAAACTCTATTTTCACAGTTTATTACGTGATTTTTGAGTTGTGTTACTGTCACTTTTATCATCGGATTGCTTCTTCGCGGTGTCTACAATTTTAAAGTCAATATGTTTGTCCAAACTTTTAATTTGATTTTCCAATGAGTGAATCAGTTCTATAAATTTACTAGGTTGCTGACATTCTGACAGAAGTTCATTATCTTGGCAAACTCTTTTTGCTGGTGGTTCCACAGTATTCAGACTACCAGTATCACATGGACTTTATGGTTCTACAAAGGATGGTGATGGAAGACAATTAAAAGAAATGTTATTTATTGACACGCTCGATTTAGTTTCACAGGAGGTTGTCACAGCTGGCAAGGATGGTGTTGCAGATTGAGAACCTGAAGCTATTTTTCTTTTGCCTGCATGCTGAGGAACATCTCCAGTCACATCATCAAAGAAAACATTTAATCCTAATGGATCAGTCAGTTGTGTTGATTCATTGCTAATATATGCAGAATGATTTGAAACAGAGAATAACACACCTGATGGTCCTGGTATTTCATCTTGTACTGGAGTGATTGCTTCATACACACCACTGTCCATAAAATCCATTTTGATATTAGAGGTATTTGTAAACGGAAGATTGTAGTCTTTCAGCACTATAAATGTTGCTTTTCCCCTGATCAATGACATTATTTCTTAAAATGAATACATCAGTCACAATTCAATTCTTATATTGATTCTTTACTTTTTGCTTATGTAACTTTCCTAAAATGTGGTACTCTAATCTAGTTCTAGTTTCACAGTTAAATCACAATGGTAGGCTCCAAAATACCAAGGCAAATGCCTTGAAGCAGAATGTCTTCTTAAAGCTGGCTTAGATGAAAGAACAATATTACACTGATCACACACAAACTGGGATTGACTTTCCATCTTAGAAAATGAAATAGCAATGCATCCTTATATATAGACATTTGGTGTGACTATGACAGGGTTTTTCACAGACACAGCGGGTAGTTCTGATTCTAGGTCGCGGATACACGCCGGGTAGGTCTGATTACATTTACTGATATTGAATGTAAGGCACAGAGACACGTCGGGCGTACTTGATGAACTTGGGAAGTTGGGTGGACTGTACCATTGACCCAGTGTGATAAGCAAGCTGCAAGAATAACTAGGCCAACTTGACTAGCATATCCTGATAGTATATCCAGAGCTGAGTGAGCAACACTCTGAGCCAAATTTGATATTAATTACAGTATTGTAAGTACTCCACTCCATCACAGGCATAAGAATAAAGCTACACAAGTGCAGGGTTCACTTCAAATTACGAGTAAGTTGCATATCCTTCGTATAATGTGGAACAAATCCTCTATGTGAGTACTCTGTTCCTTTTGTCATAGTAGTTTCCTGCTTTGAAACTGACTCGGGTAACCTAACTTTACATTCAGGAGTAACACTGTTATGACAAGTTTCCACCTTTTTTTTAGCAATTGTTTCAGAGCCTGTCTCCTTCACCATTGCATTTTGCAATTTAATAATCCACTCTGGAACAGGATCACCAAGATATGGCTTAAGTCTGTCATGATGCAACACTTTAGCTTTTGCCCTAGCTTGTGGTTTTATTTCAAACATCAAGTCAGATATCTTTCTTAAAATAATACACGGTCCCTTCCAATTTTGTGCTTTCAGTTTTGGACTTAATTCTAGAGTTTTAGTGCTGTCACGGTGGTATACAAGGTCTCCAACCTTATAATTATTCACAGCAATTCGTGTGTCATAATCCTGTGTCTGTCGTTCTGCAGCTTTATTTAGTTGTTTCTGAACAAATTCATGTACTTTTACCATACTGTCCTGTAATGTGGTTACATAATCACAATAGTCACTTGAATCTTCGTGATTAGCTGTATTACCAAGCAGAATGCATATTGCTAAATTCACTTCATGTCCTAACATTAGCAGGTTAGGTGAGTAGCCAGTACGAAAGTACTGACAACATCTATAAGCAGACGTTAACAATGGCAGAAGGACATCCCAATTTCGCTGATTGTCATCAACATAAATTGCAATCATGTCTACCAATGTTCGATTGAATCGCTCTACTAGTCCATTTGCTGAGGGATGAGAGGGAGATGTAGGAGTTTTGTGAATCTGTAGACACTTGCAGACTTCCTTGAACAGCTCTGATTCATAATTCCTTCCCTGATCAGAAATAATTTCCAGTGGATATCCAAATTTGGCAATGAAGTCGTACACTATTTTGTTAGCAAAAGTTGCAGCAGTAAAGTCTGGAATACCATATGCTTCAACCCATCGACTGAAATAATCAGAAATAACTAACACATAATGATTTCCTGTTTCAGTAACAGGACAAGGACAAAGAATATCTGTAGCAATCCTGTCCATAGGAGCACCGACACGATAATCCTTAAGTGCAGCCCTAGGTTTCCTTTGTGGATGCTTCCTAGCACCACACTTGACACATTTCCGTATCCAGTTACGAACTGATTCCTTCATCCTCTACCAGTAAAACTGTCGCTTGACCGTACCAATAGTTTTCCTGAATCCAAGGTGACCACATAAGATGTTGTTATGCATTTGTTCCATTACTGTGTTTTGAAGAGAGCTGGGGACAACAAGCTGTAGATGAGACTGCACTTTATCGGGACAGAACCATCGTTTATAGAGCACCCAATTCTTCAGTAGCAGAAAATCCCAATGCAGCCATAGATTTCGCAAAACTGGGCTTTCAGCTGTCACTAAATCCCTTGAGGGTCTCTCCGATGATTCAGTTAGCCACCCTTTCAACTTCTTCAAATCTGGATCCATGCTTTGCCTGGCAGTAACCTCTTCACATGAGTACCCACCAATCCATGTCCAGACACCTCACCTTGGCACAGCATATCAGAATTAGCCGACTGAAGAGTATCTCCTCCTGGTGACTGCTCTAAGATTGTATCATGTCGTCTTTTCCTTCCCGATGCATGAACGCATTCCTCATCATCACCAGGTATCCCAAATAATCCCCCACCTAATTCTCAATTCCGGGGTCGTCGAATAGCCCTAATCATTTCCCACTTAGCAAGAACTGCATATCTATTTAAACATTTCTTAATCCATGGCCAAACACTGCACCACCCTGGCCAAAAAAAGCTTGGATATTTATGAATATCCAAGTTTTGTGTAGCTTGAATAAACCAGCTAATCCAAGCTTTTAGTAACTTGGAAAAGCTTGGATTAGCTTGCTGGTATTGGCCACATAAAATTCAAGATAATTCAAGAAAATCCAAGAAAGGCCTAGTTAAACTAAAATCCAAGAATATTCCAGCTAGCTTGAACATTCAAGAAAATCCAAGCTAGCTTGAACGTTCAAGAAAATCCAAGACTGCTTGAACGTTCAAGAAAATTCCACTTAGCTTGGATTTTATTCCAGAAAGTCCCAGCTATCTAGAACTTCAAGAAAATCCCAGCTAATCCTAGCTTTTGATATAGGTTAGCCATTAACATAAAATGTATGCATGTACACATAAATGCTGCCACACAGAGATTATATATAAATTTTATATGTATGCTTAAAAACCAAAATCACCTTCATGGGAGTCGAGTTATTCAATAACAAATACAATTTCAGCCAGACATTAGCAATGTATGAATTTCTGACTGATTTGTCTGTTATTCTTATAGACATAGATTGTTAATGTGCCATATTATTTAGAAAGGCATCATCACTGATTTAATTACATAGAACTGAAAACGCTACACCGAAACTGGTAATTCTGAATAAATCTCGGGAAATCAATAGAATACATACCTCAAAATACAGGTCTGTTTCCATTTGAGTTTACTGATGCTAAGCATTCTATCTAACAGTACTGTCAGCATTTCCAAACTATCATATTCTATATATCCATAGCCAGTAATGATCAATGCAATGAATGTACGGTTTGCTTTTTTAGACTTTTTAAATTTCCCACCAATTTTCCAGGTCACGGTCACCTCTAGTCATGACTATACAGAACCTGTTCTTGCCTTAGTGCAAGCTATTTCAAGATAATCCAAGGTAGCGTAAGTAAGTCTACAGATTCAAGGATATCCAAGTAGCTTGAATTCTTTTATGTCTGACAAAACAAAGTCCTAGAAAATCCAAGCTAGCTTGAATTCTGTCAAATCAGAAAAGTCCAAGCAAATCCAAGAAGCTTGCACTTTTTTATGATGATATTCAAAAAGTCCTAGAAAATCCCAGCTAGCTTGAATTCTGAGAGGGGTGATTTTCAAGAAGTTCAAGCAACTATATAACGTCCAAGCAAATTCAAAGTAATCCAAGCTGGTATAGGTTGAATAATTTTGCAATAGCTTGGATATTCAAGAAAATCCAAGCTAATCCAAGTTAACTTGAAATTTATTTCACACGGGTCAGCCGCTTCACCTCTCAAGCTACTTGTCAATCGAAACAGTTTTCACCATCACTCCAGAAACAGGCATTTGCGAGAGAATTGAATGGCGGGTAAAAACTGTCCCACGAAGTATTCCCGTCGAATACACCAGATCTGGGTAATGGGATGTCATATCTGTAATGAGGTTGAGTATTATGAGTGGACTGTTGATTTAACAGTGGACTTGTTGGTGCAACATACCTTGACGAGTGCATATAGTTCCCCCAACAGACACCCCACCCCCTTTAGTGGGTTGGTCTGTAGTTTTATTAACCACTATAAAAACATACTTACCATTCAATCACTACTTGCTAAATCAAATATCTGCATTTAGCCACCAGAATCAAATTTTTATGCTCGCTTACATACTCCCTTATGCCTATATCACCACCATGCATACCCTTAACCAGGCTACTGGTGACGGAACCCCAGCATAAGCCTCAGTATAGACTGGCACCAGTCTGTACTCGCTCCTTGGTGACGCCTGTTAATAAGCGTGCCCGCGCATGCGCAATAGATCCCAAATGGGAAACAGATTCACTTTTCTAGATTTAAGTGCCATATATCCCGACTAGATTCTCAAATCATTCCCTTGCCGGGTGGCTGAGGCCGGGTCATAGTGATTGAACGGTAAGTATGTTTTTATAGTGGTTAATAAAACTACAGACCAACCCACTAAAGGGGGGTCTGTTGGGGGTTGTTATTACACCACAAAAACATCTTGACCGTTCAATCACTACTTGCTAAACCCGTAGACTTGGTCAGTGCCCCACTGTGAAACTTAGGTGGGTGGAGATTTGAGAATCCATAAGCAAGGATAAAAAGCAAACAGAACGTAACCAAATGTTAATAACATAACAAAATGGTACATCTTAATTAATCACACAGCGATTAACAAACAATGATTTCTTTAAACGTAAAGAAATAAATAACAAACCAATGAAAAAACTCACCATCTCACGCAGACAAACAGTCTTAACCGAAATGGAGTAGTGAGATTGGTAAATGGTCTTCAGCCTTTTAGATAGAAACATGATATATCTAAAAGGAGTGCTGCTGCGCTCTGATATTATAAATAATGAGGTAAAAGAAGGCTCGGATTTCCATCCTATGACTTGCATTACCTCAAATAACGAAGAGCCAGCAAAAGCGAAAGAGGGAGCCTTCCCTCTAAGTTCATGAGCTTAAATGTGAGAAAGATTAATATGATCAGAGGAAGCCATCTCAAAACAACGGTCTCAGAATTCCATCTGGCCATAGAAATCTAGAGACTGCAGGAAATGTCAATTTCCCTTTCTCCGAGATCTAACAATACTCACCATTCTGTTACTTCTGATATACAGCTGGCCCTGACAGCGGCTCTAGGATTATAGACTTAGAAAGCTTTACCGACTCCTGGGAACCGGGTACTCGGCTCCCAACTGCCGAGTACCCGTTTACCATAGAGCTCATAGTTTGCATAGCCTCCAAACAAGAGAAAACTATGGCTTGCCTCCGTGGGGCTGGGAGGCTGGGTCCGTAACAGAATGGTGAGTATTGTTAGATCTCGGAGAAAGGGAAATTGACATTTCCTGCATTCTCCTTCGATCAATACTCACCATTCTGTTACTTCTGATATACACCAGATTTGATCAGTAACCTGGTGGGAAGGGGCAAGCCATAAATGCAAATTTTGCCCCTTGGAGAAAGATTTTAGACTTCAAACTTGACAAACGGAGACCTAAAAGGACCGTCAAGTTCACGGAACCGAATCACATTCGCGTCACAGCACCCCCCTTTTTCCTCCTTAGAAAAGGGAGAGAACTAACGAACATGTATCTCGCCTGAAAACACAAATATGCCAAGAAGGTTAACTACTCCCTGCATATTCAATGTATTAGCCTGGGAATGAGCATGAATATATAAGATGAATGAACATGATACATATACATAATACAAAAAACTCTCACTTATTGAATTACCGTATGATAATTGGACTTCAGACGTACCGCCTCCAACCATTCACCGGTTCGGCCATCGGTGACACAATCTGGTTGACATCCTCTCGCCTGACCATGCCTGCTTTAGGTTCTTTTCTTACCGAAGTGAGAAAAGGGTGAAAAGCAGTGTGGTCACTAACTATCGTTTCAAAACAGCTAAAGCGAGTGGATTGGCTGAGTCTGACACATCCCTCATATAGTAATCCGTGAATGAGGACTCACAGTGCCATTGTGCAACGGCCATGATGTCCTATAACGGAACACCATTGTAAAGGGCGGTCGAGGCGGCTATTCCTCTGACATTGTCTGCCCTTACGCCTTGCACCTGGTGCCCAGTCGCCATCTCGTGAGTAGTCTGAATGCATTCGACCACCCAACGAGAGATAGTATCCATGGATGCGGCGCCATAAGACTTTTTATGGCAGATCTACAGATGTCTATCGTTCGACCGTAACGAGTCAGTCCATTTCTTGTACTTAGTCAAAGCACGGACCGGGCACCAGACACTGGCATCACGATCAAACCTAGTTAACTTCGGTATAATGATCGATTTGACGGGATATCTCAAAGATTGGTTCTTTGACATAACCTCTGCTCTTGGCAGAAGACGCAGACCGTCTCCAGAAACAATAAATCGGTTCCTCTCTGCCGAAAGCGCATGGATCTCACTGCGCCTTCTAGCTGAGGAAGCTGCCAATAGAAAGACCGCCTTTAGAGTCAAATGCTTTAGACTAGCCGAACGCAACGGTTCGAAAGGGTGCTTGG
Organism: Chaetoderma sp. LZ-2023a; assembly: GCA_034401795.1. Lineage (NCBI taxonomy): Eukaryota > Metazoa > Mollusca > Caudofoveata > Chaetodermatida > Chaetodermatidae > Chaetoderma > Chaetoderma sp. LZ-2023a. Next base: position 65,212,269 of record CM067367.1, read on the forward strand.
CCAGTACATTAAGCACTAAAGATAGACTCCAGGCTGGAATGACTACCGGTTGTCTCGGTCGGAGATTGCTCATTCCCTTCAACATCACATTTAACTGGGCCACCTCTGGACTATCCCTGTTGGCTAGACAAGGGATAACAGATGCCAAAGCTGACTTGTATCCAGCAACTGTGACGGGAGCTAGTCCTCAAAAGAACAGCTCACAGAGAAAGTCTGCTATTTGCTGATAGTGGATTGAAAGGTATCAATACCCTTTACTTCACACCAGTCTGCAAATCTGTTAACCTTGTTGTTATATGACTTGAAGGTTGACCTCCTTCTCGCAGCCGCGATGAAATCAGCAGCCTGTCGAGAAAAGCCTTCCGACGTGGAACGTTGTTTGATAACATCCACGCAGTCAATTTGAACATTTCGGGACGCTCGTGTAGGAAGCGTCCCTTGGCCTGGGAGATTATGTTCGGAATCTCGGGCAACTGCACAGGATTTTCCACCAGCAGATCTAGAAGATCCGTGAACCACGCCCTGCTCGGCCAATACGGCGCTATTAGCAGGACCAGACACGGTTCCTCCCTGACCTTCACCAATACCTTCGGTAGAAGAATGGTGGGTGGGTACGCGTAAGCGTGCATCCCTCTCCAGCTTATCGCCAGAGCGTCTGTATCGACGGCATTTGGATCTGTAATCGGCGAGACATATGTCATGATTTGAGCATTTTCCTTTGTGGCGAACAAGTCCACGTTGGGTTTGCCCCAATGCTCGAAGATCCGTCGCAAAACTGGAGGGTTGAGGGACCATTCTGTTGGCAGGATTCTCTGTCTGCGAGACAAAGCATCCGCCAGAATGTTCAATCGGCCAGGAATACGAGCTGCTTTCAAAACAACCGAGTAATTCCTGCACCATTGAATCAAGTGCCACACCCTGAAACACAGAGTGGGCGACCTGGTCCCGCCTTGGCGATTTATATATGATACTACTGTCGAATCGACCGACCGTATCAATATCACCCTGCCCCTGATCATCGGAAGGAACTCTTCCAACGCCAGTTCCACTGCCATCATTTCCAACAGATTGATATGCAGCTGACTCTCCGGGAGAGTCCATGTGCCCGAGACCTGGTTCTCCCAGGCAGGCACCCCACCCTTCCAGCGATGCATCCGTGTAGACGGACAGCTGGGGGCGGGGTAGGTGCAGCAAAACCCCTAATAGGAGATTCTGACGCTGTTTCCACCATAGAAGATGCGATATTATCGGCTCCAAAACTGGCAACAGTTTTGACAGGGGTTCTGTTCTCTGTTTCCACAGAGACATCAGATACAACTGGATAGGCCTTCTCATTAGAGCATCGTACGGGATAACCTGCTCCATGGAGACCATCATGCCCAGCATCTGAAGGAACCGCCTCGCCTTGAATGTGGTTTCCCACTCGAAAACTCTTGAGGATGGCTAACAGAGACACCACTCTGGGTTCTGACGGGTAAACCCTGCCCTCCTCGAGGTCGAATCGCATCCCCAAATAAACGAAACGTTGAGTGGGCGTCAACTCGGATTTCTCCTCGTTGACTATGCAGCGTAGATCTGAAAGTAACTTCAGAGTCAGAGCAGTATCCACGTTCAACATGGCTGCCGAGTCTGCCTTGAGCAGCCAGTCGTCTATGTAGGTGTGTAGCGCCACGTTCTCTTTTCTGAGAAACGCTGTCACCGCAAGGACCACTCTTGTGAAAACCCTCGGAGCTGTCGACAGGCCAAACAGGAGAACTGTAAACTCCCATACTTGATTCTGAAACGCAAATCTCAGAAACCTGTGCCAACTCTGATTCATAGGAATGTGGAAATATGCATTTTTCAGATCGATTGATACACACCACATTCCTTTCTTCAATCCCGCCATTACCGACCTCGGCGTTTCCATCTGGAACCGAGGTGTATGGATAAACCAATTTAATGGCCCGAGATTGAGTATGGGTCTCCATCCCCCTGTGCTCTTGGGGACAAGGAACATGTTTGAATAGAAGCCTGGAGTGTTTCGGTTTGCTGGTTTTATTGCTCCCTTCAGAAGCAAACCCGACACTTCCTTTTGAACGGCTTCTAACTTGTCTGGCTCCCTTGGTACGGGTGTCCAGACAGGTGCCAAAGACAGATTTTGTGGTGGAAAGTCCCACCACTCCGGCATGTAACCCTGGGATAACCATCCCAGGACCAGACTGTCTGACGTCACACCTTGCCAGGCCTCGACGAAACGCATGAGCCTTCCACCCAGCATAGACGCCTCGACGTCTAACGGGGTTGTCCGGCTCGCAGTCCCACCCCCCCCCCCTCTTTCTTAACGAGAGAGAGAGAGAACCATTTCGTTCTAGGCACGACGGGTATAACTGGCACCGCTGTTCCTGTCGCACAGGCGCGGTCCAGGCGGATATGAAGGGAGCTTTCGTACCCTCAGGGACGCTTCGGCCCCTTCTGTCCGCCCTTTGAGGCCTTACCCTTCCCCTTGCCGCCTCTAGGGCGGTCAGGAGCAACATTGGGGAGGGTAGGCGCCTCTACAACCTTCCTGGGCTTCTTCGCCGGCGGCGGCTCCGAAAACCCAGCTGAAGCAGAAGTCGCAACAGGCCTAGCTTTCGCCTTGCCCTTATGCTTCTTTGAAGGTTGTCCCGTTAGCGGTTTCCCCACAGCCCCTAGTGCGTGCGCTTGCCGCACTAGCTCTAGGTTTACCGCTAACCGATTCTGCGCGATACCGGCGGTATCCTCTAAGAAGGCCCGCGCTTGGCCACCGAAGATGCTAGGCCCTGTCAGGGGCATCCCAAGAAGACGCTCCCTGACTGCCGTAGCCGGACGCATATGGTCAATGACCATTTGCCTCCTGGATTTCGTCACACGCGCTTGCACCCTTGCCAATGCGTCCATCGACAGCACCAGGCCGTCATTGACACATGAAAGCGCCACAGGTGGCACAGGGTGGCCTGCCCCCGCTTCAGCCCACACCGACTGAAGGAGACGATAAGAGTGGTTGACAGCGCTCATCGCTGCCCTCACACCCTCATCGCATAGGGACAGGACTTCTTCCTGGTGTACCTGAGACTTGTCCACAAGTGCCGGACCGGGGTGACCCGCCACGGCACTCTGGACACCCAGTACCCATCGGTCATCCTCCGTGACCGACGGGACTACACCATACCTGTCGTATTCCCCCTGCGGAATACGACATCTTGCCCGCACCTCCCTGGAGGCCGCAGGGAGCTGACCCTCGGTCATCAGTTGTTTGCTATAAATAGCATCCAACAATTCTATGAACCGTGGATCCAGTCCCACTGACTGGATCCTGGCCGCGGGCAAAATCCCCGTCCTGATCGACGCAACCGACGGACGGGGCGCATCTTCATCGGCCGTGGCCGAAACCACAGACGGGTCAACCCTGGCTAGCCATGCCAGAGCATCTGACCAATCTACCTCCGATGAAGACACCCCCCCAAACACGTCACCCGTTGACGTGCTCACGGGTCTGCCAGCCACGGCCTCCCGGCAAGGAGCCACGGCTGACACGCCAGGCACTCCGGTACCACACGGTTCCGCCGCCACCCCATGAAACACTCCGGTCCATGGGGTAGGTCCGCACGGAAAACCGTACGGACCCGTAGCAGTCGCGGAACCATAGACGGACACGGCACCACACGTCCGACTGCCGGACCAGGCGAGATAGGTGAGTACCACGCCCGGCCCGGCACACCCGTTCCCGTGACGGCTGGTGCCAAACCAAGCCGCACGGAACCGGTGCACGGTAACGGATTTGCCTCAGCCACAGGCGGAGCCGCTGACCTGGTCTATAGACTGAGACTTACCGGAAGTCCACAACAGGCTTTAAGAGAAACCAAAGCCTTAGTCAACAAAAGACGCAATTCATGCCTGGTTGTGAAAGACGTGGGATTCCTCCCTTTAAGGAAAACGGCCGCAAGAATTACGACTATCATCTTAATCAGACTAATTCTTTATAAAATTACGAAATAGAGAAATCCATTCATATGATGCTTATATAATAAACGTACTTAATAAGAGATCTCTAGATATGGAAATCCGCTCTAAAGAAACCAAACCTCTATACAAGAGGCTGAGAAACGGATTTGAAAATCTCACTGAAAGACCAAGAATTTACGAAGATTCGTAAGATTATTATTTTTATGTAGGCACTAAATATTAATAAGCGAGTACTAAGGGTTTGTTGGGTTTTAAAAAATTCTAAAGCATGGTTTTGATTGACGATATTAAATAGGCATGAATTGTAATACCTCAAACCCAGGAGTATTTGACAGAGTTAAAAACTCCCAAAAACCCACGAAGTATACAATAAACACAATTAGGGAGATTAGAGTTTATAATAGTCATGATTCCTGAATCAGAAAACTCTTAAATATGTAGCTGATCTTCAGCGCAAAGCTGGGGGGGAAACTTAAGCTGGATAGCAGGCCAACTGTTCTGCTTGCAGAATATTTGAAAAGTGAATCTGTTTCCCATTTGGGATCTATTGCGCATGGAGCGAGTACAGACTGGTGCCAGTCTATACTGAGGCTTATGCTGGGGGTTCCCTCACCAGTAGCCTGGTTACGGGTATGCATGGTGATGATATAGCCATAAGGGAGTATGTAAGCGAGCATAAAAATGTTATTCTGGTAGCTAAATGCAGATATTTGATTTAGCAAGTAGTGATTGAACGGTCAAGATGTTTTTGTGGTGTAATAACAACCTCTGATCAATCAAATTTAGCACTGCTGCAGATGGATCTTCATTTCCTGTATAGTCAGGCCTTTGCTCTGGTACCACGTGGACATTCAATTCTTTCTCGAGTTCATGTTTTTCTCTTTCAGCCCGCATGGCACGCTCATTTGATTCTGCCACCATTTTCAAAGTTGTTTCCATTTGCAGACGGAGTTCTGTTACCTCTTTCTCCAAAGACATACGCCCATTACTTCCACCTGTAGCACCCTCCATTAGTACTGTTTCATCAGGTTCACTATGATCACTTCTTTGATTTTGACTTTTCGTATTTTTAACCATTTTAACTTCACAATGTATTTCACACAATTGTTTAAAACTTCACTTCACAATTATAATTTACCGAAGTTTTAACACGTTTCACATTAGAACAATTCCTTCAAACTTTTCATTCTAACTTACACTAGGCATATGTATAAGTTCTTATCACGCCGCTGCCACCAGTGTTGGGTTCTCTATCTAACTTCAAGGAACACAAACCGTTTAAAACAAAACAACAGAATTGAAATGAATTCTATATTTTACTAATTTCTATATTGGTAGTGCAGTTTACTTTACATGTATGTACAGCTATATACAGCAAGCCCTGTGCGTCGTGGTAAAAGTCAGTGAGTGATCCCCATCCATTCTACCCTGGACCTTTTAATATGACTGGGCATACACATGTTTCAGGTGCAGGGCATACACATGTTTCAGGTGCATGCAACGGGTGTGGGTGGTACGCCCACACAAGTTGATAGTCCATGAAACCGGCGTGTTTCTGTGATTCTCTCGTGTCTCCGCTCTGCGTATCCGCACGGAGTGTCAGCGGGCACGGCGTGTCAGTGGACACGCCGGAGATACAGAACAGAGATTAGAGAAATATCCAGTTACTATAATAGAGTACACCTATAGCTGTCCCTATAGAGCCTCAGTCATGCAGTCTGTGACCTAAATTTAATGCTCTGGTATGCTGCTGCTGCTTCTCTCCCTTCAGTTAGTACATGCACACTCACACCCAGGTATAGAAGCTTCCAAGGCATCAATAGCTTGTCTCCCCTTATGAAATACTTGTAAGTAGTTTAAATAATTCTCATCATCAGTCGGAAAAATACCCTAACAATATATATAATACATGTATTATATATATTATATATAGTAGTAATATGAAATATGCTAATAATATGAAATAGGAGGATAAACTTCAAATGCCTGTGCTCGTACCAACATTAAACATCACCCCTTCCTATCCGCAATTCGGGTGTGGAATAGTTTACTAGCAGGTGCAGTGTCAGCTCCTTCAATAGAGGCTTTCAAATCAGCACTGCATGGGTGGAGTTTCGAGTAAAGAAAAACAGTACAACACCTGTTTTTAGACTGTATAATACAGATTTCTTAACTTTGATACATACTTATTTTGTTCGCGCACTGCATTAACCGTTGTGGGAAAATACTCAACTAATTGGGTCATCCACTTTTTTTTGAGCAGACTCGGACTATCAGATGATAGTAAATACTACATCAGTGCTTAAGTTCGAGGTAGGGCTGGATAAATTTTGGAAGGACCAGGAGATCAAGTTCAAGATTATTTATTTTGATATAGAATACACAAATTTACAGATTCACAACAGGTAGTCCACTAAAGGCAGAGCCTATGTGGCGGGGGGGGGACCCATACATATAACAACAATATAGGACATAAGAATACTGAATACATAAAGTTAACCTGTTATAGTCCTAGATATACATATAGTTAACTGTCTCGCTGCCAAGTTTCTGCAGTCTACATATTCCATGGGGTTTAACTCAGGGTATGTTGAGTAACTCTGAAACAAGTTGACCGAAAGTTGTTGGTTGATTAGCCATCAACAACTTTCAGCCAAATTGTTTCCAAAATATGCAGCCAATTCAGTCATTGCCAATTGAAATTATTGTCCAGTGGCTTGCAGCAGTCTGACAGTTAATAGATGTATGACAATTTACAACATATTTACAGACATGACAGAGGGATGTGTGCTTATCTTGCTTAAATTAATAATTCTATATTACATATTCTTATTATCTTTGACAATGTATTAGAACTTTTTTTTTTAGGCTGTGATGGTAGAGGTAGTAGTTTGGTGGTTCCCATTATGACAGATACTGATATTATTGTCCCCACGTTTTAAAAAAACGTCGTGGATATTGTAATCGCCTCCGTCCATCTGTCCGTCACGCCATCTCCTCCGAAACCATTGGGTGCAATTAAATCAAATTTGGTATGTCGGTTACACATATGATTCCACTTTGCTGCAAGACGATATTTAGATTTGGCTCCACCCCCACACACACCGGGGGGGGGGGGGCATGGCAGGGATCAAAAAGTCAAATCAGTTGTAACGCAACTCCTCTGAGATCGTTAGACGGAACTCAACTAATTGCGGACTGCAAGGGGTCATTTATATTTGGCTACACCACCAGGGGGTGGGGTCAAAAGGGCAAATTTTAACATCTGGAAAAAGATTGTAACGCATATCCTCCGAAACCGTTGGACAGAATTCAACCAGATTTGGTCTATGGATTACCCATATCAATGGGGAGTACATGAGCACATTTACATTTCGACCCGCCCCCAGGGGTGTGTGAGATGTGGGGTCAAAGGGTAAAAAAATTGATTGTAATGCCACTCCACTGACAGTTAGACAGAATTCAACATGAAACCAAATTTGGTATGTAAGTTACCCATATCAATGTGGAGTGGATGAGCACATTTACCTTTGGCCCCGCCCCAAGGGAGGGGGGGGGGGAGGATGGGGGTCAAAAGGTCATGAAATTGATTGTAATGCAACTCATCTGACACTGTTGAACGAAATTCAACAAAATTTACGTTTGGCTCCGCCCCTGGGGGTGGGTTGTGGGGTGTGTAAAAAGTTCAAAGCGGTGAACGTGGGGATTTGCCATGATGGGTCATTGATCGATCAATCTAGTTGTTTGTTCTGATGACTGGGTGCAAGTATGACCATAGCATGCCATGACGGTGAGTAATTTCCAGTCTGGTAGTTTTCTATAATCTTCTTTTTGATACTCTGCTTAAGATTAGCTTTATGATGTCTGTGCGTGTGCTTGTGTCTGTATTATTCCATAACTGTTGTTTTGTATGAGGGTTTTTGTTGTGCTGCTTTTGTTTGCTAGTGTGTTGAGTGCAGGTTATTTCTTGTTCTTGTGTTGAGGATGTAATTGTACATTGAGCGTAAAGATGTTAGATAAGGATGAGGGTAAGTTGTCATTGTGGAAGTCCATTAACATTGTGTATAATTGGAGCCTTCTGTAGTTCGGATCGACCGGTCGGATACCGGCCGTACCAGCTGAGCTGGGTACGCGCAGCCCGTCCTACGAAAACACCACCCTGGGTAGAGCCATAAGCATATATAGGCCTATGGGAGAGATAGTGTGTCGAAAAACGACTAAGTTCGTTAAAACGCATAATGCGCATGCGCGCGCCAGGACGCTGTTTTAATGGAGCGCGTGGTTACGACCAAGATAGGATGGCGCTTTTAGTGTACCGAGATGGTACCCTGTAATCGTTATTGATTGCCTGTTCCCGTTAAGTCTGGCATCAATCAAGAACAGAATTCAACGGGCTTTTCAAATCTGTAAACCATTTCAAAATCGTTTGAGAAATGGCCGAGTTATCCATGGAAAACTCTTCATGATTATCTTCAAAATATTGCCGTGACATCATAACCACGTGGACGCAAAACTTCTAGAATGTTCGGCTGCGCTATTATTAACCATGCGCTGATTGGCTGTTGCTCGAACGATGATTGGGTGGAAGCCTGCGCCTGTGACGTCACGAGGAGTATAAAAGGAGACGCGATCCAGAGCTCCTCGGCCGAACAGGTTGGAGCTGTACCAGCTACTAACAAGCGCGACAGTCAATACGCATCTTCCTTCGCTATGTGTCGGGTTTTTATCCCGTAGCTTGCAGTTGTCCAACCCACCGCACTAAAACTATTTTGTAACTCCCCATTTACGGGAGTAATTTGGAACTTCTGATAATTGTTCACGAATATCAATATCTACCTCGGAACACTAATTTGCGGTGAGGCCTTTACGGCCTGAATATGTGAGTCTACAGTAGGCTTGCACGATATTGTCCTAGGCGGTATCGCGATGAAAAAATCGCGATATTTCGATATATCGTACACCCTATTTTAAGGTATATGAATTCATGGGGTGAATTGGTCTTGGGTTGAGTTGGACTGCATGGTGTGGGTTATGTAGCCGTATCGGGTTTGCTCTGAGTTTTCATATCAGATTTAGCCGGATGACTTCTAATTGGTAAATTAAAAAAAAATTGAAATCCAGTCGCCAAGATACTTAAACTAAGACCGATCATTAATAACACGAAAATAGGACACAATTAATAATTTCTTGCCGCCTTACCCATTGGCTTAATGTATACCATATCCATCATTGCGGGAGTGAAATTATTATATTGGAAAACCTAAATATTGTGTACTCTGTTAAAATCATCGTTTATTACATAAAAATGAATCCTAAAATTTGGCATTTCATCTCGTCTTTGTAAGAATATACAAATCACGTGATATTAGGATTGTACTTTAGATCCATAGACATCTAATGTTTAGATCTGCTCCGAATTTACCGAGTACCCGGTTAATAATAATATAATACTTAGCCTTCAGAAACATCTCGGATAGTTCATCATCTCATTTAGCTATCACATTTGTGAACGCACCACCCTCGCCTTCAAAACTAGGAGAGCGAGCAATATCACGTGTTTACTAATAATAGTTAGCCTTCAGAAACATCTAGGATAGTTCGCCATGCTTGCTAAAGCGTTTATACCATCTCATTTAGCTATCACATTTGTGAACGCACCACCTCTCGCCTCCAAAAACAGGAGAGCAAGCAATATCACGTGATTTATTTATTCCCGCGAAGTCATTTAACGTCAAATTTTGGATTAATTTTGATTTTATAAACCATGCTTATTACAAAACAGGCAATGTTTATAGCTTCCCACGTAATAATTTCACTCCCGCGATCATGGTTTTGAGGTATACAGTAAGGCAACAAGAAATTATACCGGTAAATTGCATTGGATTTTCGTATTAATGTTGTCTTTTAATGTAATTTTAGAGAATGAACTTCAACTTTTGTTACCTATTCCTAGTATAATCCCACCCCTCAGAGATGCTGGTTTGGAAATAAATTGAACAGCTTGCCGTAATAGACACCTATGCTACAAATAGACAGAATATGGCATGACAGTAAAATTTTGGCAATATTTCGATTTTTTCAAAATCACATCGTAAAAAATCGTGGCTGAAAAAAATCGCGATTTTCGATAATATCGGATAATCGTGCAAGCCTAGTCTACAGATGTAGAGGCAGGATGTTCTTTGATGGATGACTCGCATCCGGCCACGCCTAAGTGGTATTTCAACCTCCGCGGCACTAATATCGTGTAGGTTCTTTCGACCGCAGCAAGTGAACTCTGCCCGGTGCGTCTTCAGAGCTGCCTGACATACCCAGCACCGTGAAGCTTTGTTTTGTATCTTCATTTGCCTCTAACAAACCCCGCTTGTGACCGGGTTGTTTACACCTTCCATCCGTGCCATTGGTGTACGGGAACTTTCTTCACCATGTAGTTCTATCGTATCTTTTGCTGACTGCTCGTTAGACATTCTATTAGGCCTACAGCACTGAGTATTCTTGCGGGAGTCTTGTTTGCGGAAAACAGCTTGCTGGAACCAACCTGCGGGAACTTTCCAGCTTCCGGAGAGCGCATCATCTCACGTCGACTACGGATTGACGTATCAATTTCAGTAACACGGTAGCCTAACTTGAGAATGACTACCAAGTATTCAAGTAACTACACTTCAGTTTAATTATTTCTCTATATAGGTTTTGTTAATTATATTATCCGTAAGAACGGTCCCGATGACTAAAAGGAACCGTAACGGTCTTAGGACCGCTAGTTATAATTTCTGTATTTGTTGATAATTATGCTCATTTTCCTAATTGTGTTGCTAACCGCACTATAGTAGGTTCGTTAACCTGTACTGATATATATATCTTGATCATTTGACACTGTATTGATTGTTCTGGTTAGATTATGTATATATATGGCCAGTGGCCATCCGTTCATATGTTTTGTTTATTCAGTGAACGCTTGACGGCCAGGCTTCCCCATTCTAAAAATAATGACGTAATGACGTAAAGAAAAAACCTCAGATACGCATAGATTAATATTATTCAATATCTTTTGCATATTTCCATTTGATGCTTCAGTCAAGCCCTCGCAACTAGCTCCAGTCTGAGGAAAATGGCCACCACCATCAGTGGCATCACCCGAGAAAAACAAGAAAATGACGATAAAACACCTATTCTGACAGCTTCGAACGTTCAGCATTTTTTGCTCCATATGGTAGCTGTATCGTCCAGAAAAAGAAATTTGGGCGAGCTTGTACGCGCTATCACCGAAACAGGATACCATCATTTTTGTTTGTTTTGATGTACGTCATCGCCCGCGGCCTTCCGCCTTGTGCTGTGGTTTGACATTGTCACATTACGTTTTCTGAGGTTTTCTTCTAACTTGGTTCTGGATAAGGGATAAAGTCATTAACAAATTATGTTAATTTATTTTTAAATATGGTATTTATTAAATTATTAGTAATTTCTGTTTAGGCGCCCCGAAACTGGGGGTGTATGACGAAAATGACCGCCAGCTAAAATGACAGCGCCCGGGACAAGATTTTTATACTATTTTATTTATGTTTTAGATGTAAGGTGGTCATAGAATCTCCGTTTATTACTGCTTTTTGTAGCACTAAACTTCTTCTAAATATCTTTGAGCACTCTAGCATTATCTAGCAGACGTACAGTGTTCACTTTTTAAATTGCTAATTCCGGAATTTTCGTTCGCTTCTTTAGGCACAGTCTACGCGACGGTACCTAAAAAAAACCACACAAATTTTATATAAGTTAAATTAGATAGGAACTCGTAGTAGGAAACATAATATATATAATATATATTGTAACTTATATACGCATATAGAATATTCGTAGCGGATAGTAGTTATTGTTAGGCTTATTAGGAATACCATAGGAATACTATAGCGGTCATTTTCGTCCCTACCGCGGTCATTTTAGCTCGCGGTCATTATGGACTGAGATCAAACTGGGTACTCTACGCTAAGCGCCTAAGTGAAAAACGAAAACTGGTTGCAATCACTTATCTGACAATAAACGTTAAGATGTGTGGAAAAGTACCATGTTAACATTACCATAGAATAACTACACGCCTCTATGCATTCGGTTGATCTTAGTGGCAACGTCCTTTCTATAACACGTGTTAAAACTATAAAATGTTAAAAACCGCGCGAGTTTTTGTTGTTCGTATATCCCTCCTCTTGATAGGAGCACCCACATGTGTGGTTACGTAAACTACAGTTTGATTTATGAACATTATATAATTGTAATTTTAGTCCGCAGTTATAGATTAGCTAAATATGTTGACCGCATACGTTTCAATAATAATAACACAAACACTGTTCAGCACCAGAGTGCATGGACAATTATATATAAATACAGTTCTGATTCAGGATATCAGTTAACAGCAGTTACTGTTGATTAATGTTGTTGTGGAAGCTGGTTAAAGAGGAAGCTTCTACCGCAATGCAGGTTGTAACATAGTTTTCTAGTTATACATTCCAATTCACATAATAATGAAAAGTTGTTAGGTAGTAATCCAGCCCTGACTAGACTTGTACAGTCGATAATAAGTTTTACGAGGTGATCTTCTATGGTGGAGATATATTTCCAGGAATTATCGCCAAGGTGGTCGATGATGGTTTTCTTGAGCAGTGATACATATTGATTTCTATACTGATGGAGTGCACCACAGTGTAGCAAGAAGTGTTGATAATCTTCAGAACTCAACTGACAGAGACGGCATGTGGGGTTAACAATGTTTTGGTTGAATTTACTTAGTGTTGCGTGTACTAGGTATGTTCCTGTGATGAGCCTGGCTTTAATGACACTACGTTTTACATCCTTGTTGTCATTGTCTACAGTGTGCACGGATATATGGCATTTCCCAATACAAAAGTCTTTAGTGTTACAGTTTTTAAGTGTACTTTTGGTTTCACACGCAAACTGTAAGTCCTCGTTCCATTGGCTGTCCACGACAGATTTTACTTCTGATTTCCACTTTAACGAGTACTTGACGTAATAAATTTTGGCCCTATTGACGTAGCGGGTAAAATCTTTTAGCGAGTTTAGGCGAAAACTCTCGTAGGCTGGGGCCGAGTTTACGTCCCTAGTAGGGTAGCTACTCGAGTTACTAGAGTAGCGCCTAAACGGCTGGAATACGTACTCTAGTCTGTCTGTTCTTACTATTTATTTAATCATAAATGTATACTTCTTATAATTGCATGATTTGTACTTGTCTGCCATAGCAATATTTCTATATTAAACCATGAGTTACCGGTTATCGTAACTACTATTATGAATCACCATGGAAACTGAGCGATCATACCAAGCCCAAAAACACTTAAGGAAACATATTTCACAACCATTATTAAGGATTGCACCCATGGTCTATACAGTACAGCCAACAGGACAAATATCAGTTCACCAATCTGTTAGTACAAACATTAAAAAAATAGTGCTAGAAGCTGTACTCATGAGTCTGGGCAAATTACAGAAATATGTCAATCTTAAAGTCGATGAACCAGACGGAGTGAAATACAGAACACCAATACTTGTATCAACAAGCAAAGGATTTACCTTGCGAAACGCATGGATCAACGAAATTAACGATCAATTTCCTCTTGAACTCTGGTGTATTTCTGGTGGAAAAACAGCAGAATTAATTGATTTAGTTGAGGAAAGACTGTGAAAGGCTGTAAAAAGACACAAGTTTTTAATACTCTATATATGGACTGGCACATGCAACATTACATTTAAAAGAGGATGTAAAATCAAGACACCTGCCGGTTACAGACATTATTCCACATCTTAAATGAGCCTTCCAACTTGCAAGTGTTTATGGTGATCAAGTTTCCGTCAAACTTATCGACCTCCCACCAATTTCGGTTTCACGGTGGAACATAACATAGGGTAATAAATACCCTGATACCTTCGAGCAGTCTGATAAGCTGATACAAGATCAAGTGAAAGAACTAAATAGAAATATTGACTTCTTGGCTTATAGTGAATGACCACATAGACCACTTCATTTCAGCCAATTCCTAGTCCGCACACGGAAGGGAAAAAATTCAAAAATCTGGTACTCCAGCAATTTAAACCTACTAAAGGATGGTGTTCATCCAGTTCATGAATTAAGCTTAGCATGGCTCACATATCATATAAAGGACACGCACAAAGAATGTTACGCCAGTACAAGGGATGAAGATATCATTGAAATTACTGTAAATGAAGATGACCTATTGACTATTCTGTAAATCTACTTAAAGAACCAGTACACTCAGGTAACAATAGCTACAATTACATTTAAACAGTTACGAAAACTATATAACAGTTCCTTTAAACTAGGACTGCAAGAATAATCTGTATTCTTAGTGTAGCGACCCTGGTTCAGCCAAACAGGCACAGCCTTAAACCTGAGCACTATCAGTGGATAGCAGCATGGCAATAACCAGGCAACCCATAGCTTGAAGCCAAGCTATGGTGCCCTCAACGTCTAGTATTGGTTATAGCCAACCACTCGTAGCTTGAAGCCAAGCCAGGGTGCCCTCAATGTCTAGTATGTTATATTCAGCCACCCATATAGCTTGAAGCCAAGCTATAGTGCCCTCAACGTCTCGTATTGGTTATATCCAATCCGAATTCTGGTATCATTATCCCAGTTGCCGCGTTGTGTTCATTACGACTGAGTTAGTCTGTACCTGAATTGTACGGTTCCACTGGTAAAGAGGGATAACAGCAGTAGAAGCAGAAGTAGTAAATGTAATGAATGAGTTCTGAGAAGAGACTGCATGGGTACTATATGGTGCAGTGATGAAAGGGGTAAATGAATGAAAGTAGAATTTAATGAATTAATGAATGAATGAATGAATGAATGAAAGAGCAGAAGTACAAGAAGTAGCGTCTGATTATGAAATGCGTGCTTGTTGGAATGTATGATGGTTAGATGAAGATAACCACGGCCTCAGGGCCGAAAGGGTTAACTGATGTGACAGCAGAAGCTAGTAGATCCGTGAATGTTTGCTGGATTCCAGTGTGTGTATATGAATGAATGAATGAATGAATGAATGAATGAATGAATGAATGAATGAATGGATGGATGGATGGATGGATAGATGAATGAATGAATGAATGAATGAATAACTAGGTGACATCCACGGCCTTCAGGCCGAAAGGGTTGACAAGGTAACGTGGCACTAGGCCTACGGCAGGCTACTACCCTTCCAGGAACAGATCGGGACAAACTAGAAGACACACCAATGCACGATGCACAGGAGTTTATTATAGGCATTTGACAACACTTGGGTGAAATAAATATGTCATTTATTATGTAGTTATCTTCGTTTCTAGATCATGTTGTAACTTTTATGACAGCATCTACAATAGTCGATACGGCTTTATGTACACAGTATCAATAGTTAGAAATCCTCGATTGACATGGTTAAATACATAAATAAAAGAAATAGCAATGTTCTGATCCAGATAATTTGAGAAATGGCAATCCGTAAAAATGCACGCTATGATTGAACTAAGTAGCGAAAGTAGTAAGACTGATTTGTATGGGTGGAGTTTGACAGCTGTCGAAAGTTAATAATGTTTGAGCAGCCGACAAACGTTACCGAAACCCCAATGTAAACAGTAATCCTAGCATCTGGGAGGAAATAAACTTAGTAGTCAAATGTATTCCGATACACCCATCTCATTTATTTTGTTAAAGTTAGCTTAGTTTGGAAGATTGATTTCTGCTAATGGTTTACGAGGTTAACGCTCCACGGTCAGAACAGGTACGGTCCCCGAACCGCAAGAAAACACCCCTTTTTGTTAACTTTGGACCATTGTGACATAGAAAACATAGTGCCCGTAAATATTACAAAAGCTCTAAAATGGACAATTAAAAGCATTTAAAAGGGTCAGTAACACTCAGAAAGGCCTAATATCAAGTTTCAAATAGATAAAGTGGCCTAACTTCCCTCAGGTAATTAAAATCACTTAAAAAAAGCTGGCATTTGATGCGGTTGCACGCGCTGAAACCGCTCGCCCCTACACAACCGAATGGGTATGAACCACGCAACTGATCTGTACCAACACTGAGCACAGCCGAAACCGCTTACCGCTGCCGTATACACCGTGTCTATATCTGGACATAATATGCCTAAAATATGAAATTAAATGCTATATTATACAGATTTAGATATTTCTAATGATGCTAAATAGTGAATTTGTTTGTCAAGCTAGAATTAATAAAATGATTACAAGTTACCAGTATTCGTGATAGCAACAATATTACATCATAGAATACGCTAACTATCTATACAATAAACATAATAGGAAATAGGATAGAGGCAAGTTCTCTACATTAGGTTGAAATTATCCACAAGATAATTAGTGGCATTCAGTACACCACATAAGTAGTTGGTTGGGACATGGGTGTGGTATCCGCGCCTGTCAAAGTAATTGTAGTCAGTCACAGTACATTTAGTCAGTTGAATAAGGTATGGCACCGATTCCAGTTCTATTGTAATCCGGACCAAATACAAGTATACACATCTACACCTATTTCAATTACAAAGCTGCCTCATACTGTAAATGCTATATTTTATCTATCGAATATTGACTAATCAACATATGGGAAATAGCATCCATAATTAAACCAATTAGCAATGGGATCCACATGGAAAGAATCGACAAGTTCAGGGATGGAGAGTAACAATAGGAGGTTATCTGCAGGAGAAGAATACCCATGTGGTATATGTGAGCATGAAGTCAGGAAAAATTACACAGCTTTGCAATGCGACAGCTGCGATAGGTGGTATCACACTAAGTGCCAGGAGATTACAAACACTGACTACAAAGTTCTGCAAAAGAACCCCCTAGGTTTGGTATGGAATTGCACACTCTGTAGAGATGGCACCGCTCAAGGTACAAGGCAAGGTGATGACAGATTCTCAAATTTGGAAAAGAAAATAGATCAAATCTTATCAATAATGAAAAAGCAGATCACAATTAGAGATGAACAACTCAAACAAATAGATGAAAAAATAGAAAGGACAGTAGAAATGAAAGTAAATGAGCGATTTGAGGAAATGATGGAACAGCATAAAAGGAAAAAAAATGCAATTATTATCAATATTGAAGAAAGCACAAAAGACAGTGATGAGGTGAGGAGAATGGATGACAAAACTAAATAGAAGAAACATTAGAGGATATGACCCAAATTGACAGAAGCGAATTAAAAACATTTCATAGACTAGGGAAAAGGAATGCAGACTGCGACCGATTAAAATCGAATTAAACTCAGAAGACAAGGGACACAGTTCTCAGCAATGCCACTAAGTATAATAAAAGCAAGAAAGATGTACATGCAGAAAACAGAATCTACATATGCTCGGACAGGACGCATCAAGAAAGGGAACAATACAATCCCTGAGGAAACAATTGAATGAACAGTGTGAGGCAAGCCCTAATGACATATTTATCATCCGAAATGGGAAAATAATTAAACTTGACCCCAACAGAAGGGGACCAACCTACTGACTAAAGAGCAAGACGCTAGCAAAACTTGTAAATAACCCCCCCCCCCTTCCTTAACATGTACACCATTATGTATATATACTAATAGTGGTGGTCTACTCAATAAGTTCAGTGAATTAGAAAGCCTCGTAGAGGCCGACCATTCCGCAATAATATGTATTACAGAAGTGATACCAAAGAATTTACGGACACCCATCAGAAATAGTGAATTACAACTGAAAGACTATGACTTGTTTATGAATGAAAACCCCCATATAGGGGTAGCCATTTACACTCTAAATTCTCTTAAGGCTCAGGCCTGCGATTCACAAAACAAAGCAGGCTTCAATGAATCAATTTGGTGTAGTTGGATGAATGATAGTAATGCTAAGGTGCTAGTAGGGTGTGTATATCGTAGTCCAAACTCTAATGATGGAAACAATAGCAAGCTAACCACACTAATCAACAACATAGACAGTATAAATACAACACATGTCCTAATAACAGGGGATTTTAACATGCCTAGCATTGACTGGACAACAGGAACAGCAGCTGACCAAACAAGTGAAGGCTTTATAAATACATTGCAAGATAACTTCCTGATACAGTTAGTAACCAGCCCAACCCATCATAGGGGAAATCAGAAAGCAAACACACTAGACTTGGTAATTACAAATAGCCCTGCTACAGTCACTGATATCTCACATGAAGCACAGCTTGGCAAAAGCCACCACAACATGCTAAAAATCATCTTAAACCCAGAGCTCACCAGCAATAGCGAAACACCGGAAACCCCAAGGCTTCTGCTCAATAAAGGAAACTATGACAACATGAGACAAGCCCTTAGCCAAGTTGACTGGAGCATAATGGTCGACCTTAAGACAGAAGATCCTGCTAAGTTCCTGTATCAGAAATTATCTGACACAATATCTCAAAACATTCCAATGTCAAAACCTTGTGCTAAACCCAGGATGAAGAAAAACATATGGATAAACAAACATGTTCATGACACAGTCAGAGAAAAGCGTAAAGCGAATAGGAAATACAAAAAGACTAAAGATAACAGAGATTACATGAAATACCAACAGGCAAGAAATACAGTTACAGCACAGATTAGAGGAAACCAGGCATCAATTTGAAAAGAAAATAGGTACTGAACTATGTAAAGAGTAAGTCAACAATAAAGGAAGATATCTGAAATCTAAAATGCCCAGAAAGCAATAAGACTGCCACAACTGACATGGATAAAGCAAATATACTCAATGACTTTTTCTCAAGTGTTTTTACAAAAGAGGAACTGGATATATTCCCAGAATTTCAATCAAGAAATGATGGGAAATTCTTGGCTGATATTATGATTACACCTATGTCAGTGGAAAAGAAACTCCAACAATTGAAAGTGGGCAAAAGTAAAGGACCAGATGGCATACACCCAAGAATCATGTCAGAGATGGCCAAAGAATTGAGTATTCCAGTGAGCATACTATTCAATAAATCACTAGATGAAGGGGTAGTTCCGGATATATGGAAATCTGCTGATGTAACATGTATCTACAAGAAAGGACCAAAATGTGATCCTGGTAATTACAGACCTGTCAGTCTAACATGCATTTTATGTAAAGTACTTGAATCATAAGTACGAGACGGTATCATGGATCATTTAGAACAAAGCGATCTCATAACTGATTGTCAGCATGGATTTAGGTAAAAAAAGATCTTGTAAAACACAGCTGCTAGAATATCTTGAAGTAGTAACTCAACTCTTAGACACAAGTGAGCCAATTGATGTAATTTATTTAGACTTCAGAAAAGCTTTTGATACGGTACCACATGTAAGACTACTGAAAAAAATACGAGCCTACGGAATTAGTGAGAAACTAGCCAAGTGGATTGAAAGCTTCCTAACAAATAGACAACAACGAGTACAAGTAAACACCTCAAAGTCAGAATACAAGAATGTCACAAGTGGAGTGCCACAAGGCAGTGTCCTAGGGCCGGCTCTTTTTATACTGTTTATAAACGATCTACCTGATAACATAGAATGTATTTGCAAAATATTTGCAGACGATACTAAACTAATTGGTAATCCGGAAAACTCTGATATCCAGAGAAATGTTGACATGGCATGCAAATGGTCATTGGATTGGCAGTTGAGATTTAATTCAGCCAAAATACACGTTCTGCAGTTAGGAAACAACAATCCCAATATCCAATACATTATGACAGATACTGAAACACACCCGCCTATAACCTCTACACACTGCGAAAAGGATCTAGGTATCTATATCGATGACAAACTCACTTTCGACACTCATATTAACACCATCACAACAAAAGCTAACTGTATATTAGGAATCATGAAAAGAACATTTAGCCGCATGGACAAGACCACCTTTCTTCTTCTATATAAGACACTAGTGGGGCCCATTGTAGAATGTTGTAGCTCAGTCTGGTCACCACACCTCACGAGACAGTCAAGAACTATAGAAGCAGTACAGCACCGAGCTACCCGGCTAATTCCTACAATGAAAGGTCTGCAGTATGAGGACAGACTACGAGAACTAGGATTATTTTCTCTTAAATACCGGAGAACTCGTGGGGACTTAATTGAAGTATACAAACTGAAGAACAGCATGTACAACCTAGACCAATCCATTTTCTTTAGAGAACCTAGCTCCAACATAACACGGGGGCACAATTACAGAATAAGAGTAGACCACTGTAGCAAGAACATATGGAAATTCTTCTTCACCAAAAGAATCGCGCCACAGTGGAATGCACTACCAGAACACGTGGTTGAAGCAAAAAACATCTCCGATTTCAAATAAAAAATAGACACACATCTGTGCGGAATTAAGTACAACTTTGACTAACCTAAGACACATGTATCACATACATTTACAAGATAAGGTTGCATTGGCTCTAGGTGTGGAATCTGCGCCAGACTGCCATATGTACAAATTATATAATATTGAATTTAAATAAGGATTATAGCAATTTAATAATATTAGTAGATATGACTCGTACATATTAATAGTTGGTTGATGTTTGTCATTGGATTTGGTGGGGCATCCGCGCCGTTCCTTGACATTTTACAGGCATGCATAGGTGTTGTTACACGTCTCGCACATTATGTAACATGTAGTTATTGTAAGAAGATAACCCTGTGTGAGAATACCACATATGCAAAGATGTACAAAAGCGCTCACTGTTAACCCTTGCCACCCTGGTGTCAAAGCTTTCAATTTTCAAACTAAATTAAAAGATGAACCGGTGTTCACTCTTCAGCAAACGCGGGGGTGGGGGGGGTGGGGGGGGGGGGGGGGGAGACAGTAACATCTTCAACCGGGGTTGTTGAAGAATGTACACCGGTACTTTGCTATTCTTTGCTATTCCCACAGTATAAATTGGATTACGGACACCAGAGTGGTAGGGATTAACTGCCATTGTATAAAAATAACATGTACAGTACATAGGAAAATAGTTTGATGTTGGTCAGTGGACTTGGTGTGGTATCCGTGCTGCCCCATGCATTAATTAATATAGGGTCAAATCCCAATCCCAGATGCATTGTGATAGTTTGATCAAATTAATCTTAATACATTCAGAATATTATATGATTATAAGAAATACATTCCCTAAGTTCCTTGTCTGTACATAGATGTATAAATTTGCACACATTATATTAAAAAACCAAAAAACATTTGTATATATGTTAATGAGGGTCTCTGCTAGATCAGGCCGTGTACTTGAAGTGCTACCCTTAATAAATAACGATTATTATTATTATTATTATTATTATTATTATTATTATTATTAGTGTTGACATGGTGTTGTAACCACGCCAGTCCATATGTGTGCGGCTTCGGTTTCGAGTGCTTGTCCCACCGACAGCCATGTGTGTGTGTGTGTGTGTGTGTGTGTGTGTGTGTGTGTGTGTGTGTGTGTGTGTGTGTGTGTGTGTGTGTGTGTGTGTGTGTGTGTGTGTGTGTGTGTGTGTGTGTGTGTGTGTGTGTGTGTGTGTGTGTGTGTGTGTGTGTGTGTGTGTGTGTGTGTGTGTGTGTGTGTGTGTGTGTGTGTGTGTGTGTGTGTGTGTGTGTGTGTGTGTGTGTGTGTGTGTGTGTGTGTGTGTGTGTGTGTGTGTGTGTGTGTGTGTGTGTGTGTGTGTGTGTGTGTGTGTGTGTGTGTGTGTGTGTGTGTGTGTGTGTGTGTGTGTGTGTGTGTGTGTGTGTGTGTGTGTGTGTGTGTGTGTGTGTGTGTGTGTGTGTGTGTGTGTGTGTGTGTGTGTGTGTGTGTGTGTGTGTGTGTGTGTGTGTGTGTGTGTGTGTGTGTGTGTGTGTGTGTGTGTGTGTGTGTGTGTGTGTGTGTGTGTGTGTGTGTGTGTGTGTGTGTGTGTGTGTGTGTGTGTGTGTGTGTGTGTGTGTGTGTGTGTGTGTGTGTGTGTGTGTGTGTGTGTGTGTGTGTGTGTGTGTGTGTGTGTGTGTGTGTGTGTGTGTGTGTGTGTGTGTGTGTGTGTGTGTGTGTGTGTGTGTGTGTGTGTGTGTGTGTGTGTGTGTGTGTGTGTGTGTGTGTGTGTGTGTGTGTGTGTGTGTGTGTGTGTGTGTGTGTGTGTGTGTGTGTGTGTGTGTGTGTGTGTGTGTGTGTGTGTGTGTGTGTAGACTATACTAGGAGTTAATCCCAGTCTCAATTGCATTGTAATAGTGTTGACATGGTCAGTCCATATATATGTTTATGTGTACGTATGTGATTATGTATGTATGTATATGTATAGGTGTGTGTATGTATGAATATATGTATATGTGTTGTATATGTGTACATGTATGCGTTATGTGTATATGTATGTATATGTATATGTATGTATGTATATGTACATATAAGTATATATGTGGGTATGTATGTATGTACACATGTGTGTATATATGTGTATATGGTTATGGATGTCTCCACATATTGTACATGGTAGCTAAATGAAGTGTAAAGTAAATGACTGTGTGTGGAATCCGCGCCAGTGGAATTTGTACAAATTGTAAATTACATAGACATAAACATATAATTACCGATGATACCACTCCCCTCTAAGCAATTGCATTAATTTATAACTGAATACTGCCGGGACAATAAAAAGCTAACCGGCCTATGTCCTAAGACAATGATGATGATGATGATGATGAGTACCTACTCGGGGCTACCCACCTATCAGCAAGGGTAAATCGAGCAGTCACGTGTTTGCATTGAAATCAATGTAATTTAAACACGTGGTCATTTACGTGACGGTAACTGATCACATGCTCATCCACCCTAGAGTAGCTACGAGAATTTTCGCCTAAGCTTGCTGGCTGAGTTTACATCCCTAGTAGGGTAGCTACTCGAGTTACTAGAGTAGCGCCTAAACGGCTGGCATACGTACTCTAGTACCTACTCGGGGCTACCCACCTATCAGCAAGGGTAAATCGAGTAGTCACGTTTTTGTATTGAAATCAATGTAATTTAAACACGTGCTCATTTACGCGAGGGTAACTGATCACATGCTTATCTACCCTGGAGTAGCTACAAGAGTTTTTGCCTAAACTCGCTAGAGGGTAGATGAGCATGCGATGAGTTACCCTCGCGTAAATGAGGACATTTTAAAATTACATTGATTTCAATGGCCGGCTTTATGTCCCTAGTAGGGTAGCTACTTGAGTTACTAGAGTAGTGCCTAAATGGCTGGAGTACGTACTCTAGTACCTACTTGGGGATACCCACCTATCAGCAAGGGTAAATCGAGTAGTCACGTGTTTGCATTGAAATCAATGTAATTCCAACACGTGCTCATTTACGCGAGGGTAATTGATCACATGCTCATCTACCCTAGAGTAGCTACGAGAGTTTTCGCCTAAACTCGCTAAATACAAACACATGACTACTCGGTTTACCCTTGCTGATATCTGGGTAGCCCCAAGTAGGTACTAGAGTACGTACTCAAGCCATCTAGGCGCTACTCAAGTAACTCGAGTAGCTACCCTACTAGGGACATAAACTCGGCCACTAGGGAGGTTGTGTAGTCTCTTAAACTTTTACACAGAGTCCACTTCGTAGACCTCAAATCATCATTTCATATGATTTCATTGGATAGCACTGTGGATTCAGACTTATTCAGCCCCTATGTCCGCCTCTTCATTTGTGGATGAAACATAACACTCTCGAACATGACTTCCAGGCATAAGGTCAAATTTCATCTCCTGGTCCTTCCAAAATGTATCCAGCCCTAGCTCGAACTTAAGCACTGATGTAGTATTTACTAGAGTGCTCGGTAGGCTGTTCCAGACATCCAATACTCCGAAAGATAGCGTGCGTACATGTTACGGAACAATAGTTTCCAAACCAAATAACTATCCAGCCATGGCTCCGCAACCACGTATAACATCACCAGGACAAGTTTACAGTTCACAAAAATCAATTTTAGAAATCGCTATATAATTTATGGTGTGGAGTAAGAGATGGATATCCATCCCCAGTGTCCTTCCCGTGAGGGCGTGGTGGGTTCTAAGACCTCACCCAGACACTACAACGAATTGGGTGGAGATCCGCATCTTGTCTGTCACCGCGTGCTATGCAGTTAACCTTTCACCTGTCATTGGGGTTAAGTTCCATGAATGCCCAGAGATGCACTGCAGGCCGGTATCACAACATAATTATTTAATAAAGTGCTTCCTACTTTGGCGGGGGAAATCTAACTAACTAGTATCCGAGGATACAGGGGGTGTATATCTAAATCGGCACTTTAACTATCACCAGTCAGAAACCTCCGATAGTTTCCCAGGGTCGGAACCTGCTAACGTGTCGATGGGAATCCAAATAATTAATAAGCCTTGCGGCTGGAGGATCGTGGAAAGAGACAATAACTTGATATGAATAACATGCCCTAAGGTCACTGGCCAATTTTGCACAACCTAGCCGGTGTGTGGGGCTACATTACCACTACAACCGGAAAAAAGTTATACACTATACATCTCTTGCGGAGAAATTGTCCCTAACCACTTTAAACCTATCCTATCGAGCTAGAATAGCCAGGTTTAGTCGGTAACATGTCAGGCTCAAGCAATTAGAGCAGGATCAGTGACCTCAGTGTAAAATTGATGCTGGCGGAATATAGTGATGCGGATATACTGTTGCTATATAGTATTACCTAGCATACTGCATCCTAGAGTTTTTATAAATAAACAAAACATAATAACTAGGATGGTTACGTGCCATATACACAACTAACTAATACAGTGCGAACAATATATCACAGGTCATAGGACCTTACGGTGCTGTTAGTAGAGAGCACCCACAGAAAATAAAGATAATATGTACAGTATGAAACGGAAAATATAAAAATGTGGTCTTAATTAAATACCCAATAGTATAGTTACTTGAGTACCTTTCGGTCATCGGTACAGTAAATGTTCATAAGTCACTGACATTGATACGCTAATATGAAATAGCGCGAGATGGCATGATCTTGACTGCGAGGAAGATTTCCGCAAGCGGGTTTCCGCAGGAAGGCTGTTGATGCGGCACATCCTCCAGACACTGAAGAAGAGCAGATAACAAGATGTTCACTAGATAGACAAAGTAACTGATGCGCAATTTAAACAGTATGTTGTAAAGTTACAATCCGGCGACGGTGGTTTGAAAGTTGAGAGTAGCGCATTAACAAAGAGGGCCACTATTATGAATAATTATTATGCACGTGCAATAGCTGGGTACACGGTGCGGGATACATCGCATAGCTCTTGCGGCGCACTGAGCAACGTCCCACCAGACTGGTCTAAAAGTTAATCATTACACACAATGTGCAGCGCGGCAGTTTGAACCCACTTTTCGGTGTGGTTAGAAGATCCGGCGAGTTATCCACCAAGAATCACCATCAGCTCTACATCTTGTAGAATCACAGTGGGCCACAAGACCCTTTCTGCAGAGAAGCTCCCCTAGGAAAGTCTGGAAGCGGGAGTTATAACTTTAGTTTATTTTTGCTCCCGGCGAGCATCCAAAAACGTTGTATCACGGAAAGTCACTTCCAAGACTGCCCACTGGCACAGGAGATCTCAATTCCGAATGGCACTGCTGCTATGTAGGCACCGCAGTCAGTTAGCAGTTCTCCCGCATCTAGCACTGCACTGGTCCAGCAGTCTTGTTGTTGACGGGTTGGCCTCCACGCCGATGATGCTCCCGATCTTCGATTTTTCGTCCCTTTCATACTACTCGTGACATCAGAGGCAGGTGCTTCAGCCAATCAGAGGGCGAGCAGTAGCCAATCAGCGTGCAGCCAGAAGTGGTGACGTGGCTATCACGTGGACAGCACATTCCCCATTCAGGTAGTGTATACACGCGATTACGACGTCAAGAGAAATATTCTGAAAATAATTTAACGGGAGTTTCAACAATAACTCGGCCATTTCTGGTCCGATTTAAAAATGGTAAAGAGTACTGTGATCCTCGTTTTATTTTGGCCCTGATAGGTACCAAGAACGACGAGAACGGTGCGATTTTGAATAAATCACGAGTACCAACTCAGTACAATATAAGCACACACTCTCTTCCAATCCTGACACATGTTGGCAGGGAACCTTTGACGCGAGCGCACATGCTCCACACATTCTCACAGACTTAGCCATTTTTAATGGAAACCTCTCTCATAGGGCTTATACACGCATACTACCCTACTCAGGGGTGGGTGGGGGAGTCCTTGGAGCGAATCTGGCACGGCCATCCCTTACCCAGCTTAGCTGGCAAGGTCCGTATCCATCCGGTCGATCCGTGCTACACCCCCCCCCCCCCCCCCCCTCCTAGTTTGACACCTGTGACAAACGATCAATGCTTCGTGAATCGAACACACAGGAGCACGCTAGGCGGGAATTATAGACTTCCCGAGTGGGCGTGTGGCCGAGAGGAGTAGTGACGCGGGAGACACGTATTATGAGAGAAGAGCTCATAGAGGTTCGAAAGAGTTTGGGAGGGAGGCATACTTTTAGTTTTCATTTTTGACATGGATTTATTTTTCCAGGCCTTTTCTATTTTTTATTTTTTTTATTACGTGGTGCGTGCTGTATCTTTATTTTTTACCATGATTAGGCTAAACAATAGCTCGCATGGGCATTCTCTTGGGTGTCGATACTTATTTCTCTGCAGAGAACGGCCAAGCTCCAATGTACCTCAATCATTTATAATATAAACCAAATAAAAGAAAAGGATATATAAAAAGATTTGTATATATATTAAAACACAGTAGTAATGTCACAGTAATATGTAATTACTCATGCATACCGAATATATGCTGGTATGCATGGAGTGCGGCCCGTTTTGGCAGGTTTTCACAGATAGCTCTCGCTATCCACAATCTGTCCCGACGTACTAATGCGGGAAGAAAAATAATAAGAAAAATATTATATAATAATAAGGTAAAATACTAGTTCATCAGGCAGCCCCATCGTAGCTGGGATGGTATGGCGGGAATAAGACATATTCGCTATGGTGTGTTGTGTACCTACGTCGCACACGACGTGTTTACAACACAGGTATCGGCAGTGATTATTTGTGTGAGACATAGCTATGCAAAAATATTGCGCAGCTATGTAAAATGGCCCTAGTCAGCCTAGGGACTGGGTTTCAATTATAAAAACATATATAATAAAAAGAAAAGTATTTAAAAAATAATAAAATAATAAGTTCCATTCTTCCGCACATCTACCTATAAATTCCGCTGCAACCACAACATAGTGTCCTTAGACGTCTGCCGTAAAATTTCCCCTTTGAGTCTGGGTTCCATGACTCGTGGTGGTCGGGTGTGATGAGTGGACCTATGCTTCCGAAATATCACTATCTATAATGTCCAGGTCGGTAATGCTAAAACTGGAGGAAGATGCTGAAGTGTCCATAGATGCACTAGTGGTGGTGGTGATGATGATGGGTGTGGTACTGACTGGAGGTGATTTGGAGACTGTGGTCATTACCGTTGTCGTGGAGGTCATGGTGGTGGTACGTGCCGCAGGCTGGCTGAGTGTTGTGAACATGATTAGTGGTAGTTGTGTGGTTGTTGCTGCTGTGTGTGTGGATAACTTCCGGATTTTAACTGCTTTCAATAACTTTCTGGAGGTCGTCCTAGGAATGGCGCGGATATCCGAAGGCTGATGTGCTATTTCTGAGTATGGACGATCTGGTGAAGTTATCTTATGGATGGCGGATCTATTGAAATACCGGTGATGCACGTGGGTGCCGGAGTGCTGGTCTGTGGTGCAGTGGTAAAGGTGACGGCTTCCATAAGGCAAATCTCCTCATCTATAATTAAACTGCATGGAAAAATGGATCTTTCGGAAATATCTTGTAAACGGGTTCAGAAATTATCACTGGTGTAGAGATCACAACTGAAATGGGCTGGCCGATTACGGATGCTGATGCGGATGTGGTGATGATGCTGCGTGTGGTCGATGGTGTCACTGCGGGTACTGCTGGTGTGGAAATCACAGTTAGTGTTAATATCGATGTTGTGAATGCTGCCGGTGCTGGTTGTGCTGGTGCTGCCGATGCCGTGGTGAGAAATGCTGGAATGCCACCTGTAGAGGCCTGTGCTGCTGATGCTGTTGGCCTAGTGTAATGCTGAAAGTCAGTTTGTCGCCGTGTAGAACGTTTTGTTTTTGCCATCTTTCCTGTTGGTAACATGGTGACTGGTAAGTGGCTCTCGAAACGTGTGGCAAGAATATCCATGTCTTCACTTTGTTCACCAGGTGCTAACGTTACTATTAACACACGATGTTTGAAATTTAATGCGTGTGTTACACCGTACCACATAGCTGAATACAGCTACATGCAGTCCGCACAAAAGGCACATTGTAGAAGATGATCATGATTAACATGAAGCGTCAAGTCCGAGTTTCTGGAGAAGGCACACTTACAAGGACAAGGCAAGATCTTCCGCAAGTGACATCTTATTTCCGCATGATGGTAAAGTGCGGAACCGCCTAACCTAATCTAAATTTCCTACCTCTTCATAACGTTTCCTGGCTAATAACAGACAATAAAGTAATAATAAGAAACAGCAGAATTTGGTTTGCAACACGAAAGTAGCCTAATGCTCGATCTTCTGTTGTGTCGAGATTTGACGGGAAGATGGAATTTCAGCGTGCGCTTTCCTCCTTTTATACTTTTTGATGATGTCAGGGGGTGGGGGGGGGGCGGATGGCCAAACCCGAAAGTTTTAGGGTGAGTCGGTTACGCCTAATATGGAAAGTTTTAGTTTTAATTCTCCTGGAGTCAGATCACAAATTCCCTCCATAGAAAGGGAGTATTTATAAATATAAAAAGGAAGGGTAGTCGCTTTCACCCCCACTCGGCGAAAGATCGAGTCTCCGATCAACGTAAAAATCCGGAACTACTTATTCCCGTGGAAGCTCACGTTTTAATTAGCGTGAAGTGCTTTTTCCGTTTGGACGCTTAAAAACTCTTCTGTTCAAATTTCAGCCTGGAACGCCCGATGGGGTGTGGGAGAGCGCGATGACATCAGTGGCCTTGGCCCCGACACACCACCTCTCGCCTCCTCCATCACGCTGTGGTAGATACGCGTTGGGCGGTTCTTCTGTTTATAGCCTCTGATCCAATTTACTGGAAATTAGAAGTGCTGATCACGTGGTTCTTGTTTTGGAAAGCATGTGGTTGATCGGAAACTTAGGCAATCTTTACGTAATGGTGAAGTTTTAATGCTGCTGATTATACGTAGCTGATGTGAAAAATGGAAATATATTTCTCAAATTCTGTTCCTCACAACAGCGTCAATATATATGCGAGCGATCTTATACATGTGCCGCCTCTTGTCTGTAATAATTTTATTCCAGCCCGTGTTGATTAGTGACTGGAATATGTAGGTAAGAGAATATTTGAAATTCTCCATTATGTTATACTGTTGAAGTTTTGATGCTGCTTCACCAGCCCACGTGCTAATGATTTGTATACGTGGTTGAACAATCGTGTTCTTAATCAAAATTAGGACAGTATAGCTGACTGTAATTTATTGTTTGGTTTAACCAGCTCCTTGCGGAAATCAAGTCTACTGATCCCGCGAAGCTGGACTGTGGTTTCCAGGTGGGTGGGCTGCCAAGCATCCTCCTCTGTGGGTAGGACTAGTCACATCCCTACCAAGACCAAACTTAATTATCACAGTACAGCTCAGAAAATGTGTGCCTCAGTTTTACAATTACAATACCGTCATATGCAGATTGTGAATACACTCATCCTGAGTGTCTGTGTCTCTGTCGTGTGATGAATTTCATTTATACGCGTGGCTGCTTATCTGCGGATGATACTTGCGCTGTCGTGAAGTGTGATGTTTTTATGGCAGCGGAGGTGGGGGATGTGTGGGTAGCTGCGTGTGGGCGGTGTCAACCTTATCGGACATGAAGTATTTTGCTCTGTAATGGTCGAGCCCAGAGGCGGGACAGAGTTACTTTAGAGTGCGGATGACAAAGAAGGGTGCTATCATAACTTGAATCAATCCATTTCGAATTCATGTTCGGTAGCAAAATCCTACTTGTTACGGACAACAGGCTGTTGGCATCTTGCTCTCTTAATAATATTGACTGTTATTATGTGTGATTGACGTGTGATAGTTTAGCTATTCATGTACGACGATTTCGTGGGGGTGGGGGAGTATGGGAATCCCCCGTAACGCATACTGTAGATGGCTGCAGTGTTCCTCCTCCTTTCCATATGATCCGTTTTCTGAAAACCGGATAAGAAGGTGTTTGCATGGAAGATGTTGACTCATGTTGTTGATGGTTGTGATCTGTTGTAGGGAAGTTGGGGTCGCTGTGTGACGCTGGTATAATGCTGATTGGGCATATCCAGATGTACAAGCTGGTGAATGCCGAGTCTGTTGCTTTTGTCGAAAAGTCGGGTTGCGGAAAGTGATGAGCTCCCCGCATTAGTGCGGTAGGGAATGTTGCGGAAAAAGGTATCTCTAACTTTTTCGATTCATAAAACACTAGGGGAATGCTTAACACTGTTGTTGATGATGTTGAATGTTCAATTTATGGTCTCTATAACTCGTGTGCTTGTGGTGTTGACGTATCCAGCCTTGTGGGTAAGTGTATTTTGTATGCTCCTGCCTTTCTGTGTCTTGTGTGATGTTCTGAATGCTCACGGGGGGGGGGGGTGTGGTGTAGGGTGGGGGGGCTTGGTAGGGCGGTTGTAGTCGGTGAGGCCCTTTGGATGGAGAGGGTCATCTCCTGTTACATGACGGTTGGCACTCTGTCATAGTTTTTAAGTACCGTGAATATTTGAGTCAAGAGTCTGCTGAACAGGCTGATTCCCTGCCCACCACCAGCAGTGGGGGTGGGGGTGGGTGGGGGTGGTTTGTTACTGTGGTGCGGGATGCCACCACCTCTGTAGCAGCGGACTCTCTCATATCTGAAGATTGACAGTCGACAGGCGCCGAGTGGAGTGTGAACTGGACAGGACCGGTGATGTCCGAACTTGGTGCATAGATTAGAGATGCAAGTTGGAGTTGGAGTGGTGGTGCTATTGGATGGGACACACCTTGCAATGGGATTGGTCTCACGATTTGTGGGGAGGTACACCGGGTTGTGCAGTTTTTCTGTTCTTCAAAACAAGCGAAGGCCTCATCAAGCCTCTTCACTTCCATGCTATTTATTGCATGGTCCACCCCACAAGAAGCATGGCCCGGCGCAGCCTCAGCTTCCGCTTGTGGTAACTCTATAATTGGAGTAATAGCATGAAGTGGGTGGGAATGGTAAGAGGTCGGTGGAACAACTTTTCCGTCCTTCCCCTTGGACAGCAGAAACGAGAAAGTCTTCAGATACGACTTCCTAGATCTTGTAGACCCGGTCTAAGGAGGGAGAGTGCGAGTACGTATCTCGTCATCGTCTTCAGCATTAGTCATGTTCACCACACCCCTGGCTTGGTAGGAGAGGGGTCGAACTGGCACCACGGTGCTCGGGACTATCGTGGGGAATACTTGTTTCCACAGGAACATCTGTCTGGGTACTGGTGTCACATTGAATGCCCAGCCCAAGCTCTGGTACTGAGCAGTCACTGACACAAGGTTTAAATCGATTGAAGTGGATCACTGAGGGCAGGCCATCCGAGGCGCGGATGCAGTAGGTCACATCCAACTTTTTACCTACTACCACATAGGGGCCTTTCTACTGGTAACTCAGTTTACTTGGCACATTTGCAGAACGTCGCGAATCGTGAACCCAAACCATCTTTCCCGCCTCATACTGATCCCCATGCACTTGCCAGTCATGCCAAGTTTTCTGATGCCGGTGTGCAGTAGATAAAGTTGCTTTCACTAGCCATGGGTCTGTTCTACCAACTGCCGCATGAGCTCTACATAGAGAGATGGTGAATTTTTCTCTCCCAAAATCCTGGGCATGGCCAGATCCAGGGGGAGGCTAATTCATGGCCTAACATTAACCTAGCAGGGGTGTAACCCGTGCTGGAATGTATTGAAGTGAGGTATGCCATGAGCACATATGGGAGTCATAAATCCCAATCTCGAATTCAAGGCGTGTTTCTTTTATCAACATTTCCCTGAGAGTACGATTAAATCTCTCCACCATCCTGTCACTCCTTGGGTGATATGGGGTGATGTGGGTTTTGATGATATAAAACAATTGCCAGCTCTCAAAATTACTTCCTTGGTCGGAGTGCAGCTCATAGGCCATACCAAATTGGCAGAACACATTGCTTGCCAGAACCTCCGCTATTGTGGATGCCTTTTGGTCCGGCAAAGCAAATGCTTCCACCCACTTCGTAAAATAGTCTTGCAATACGATGATGTATTTGTTTCCTTCATCCATCATATTCAATGGTCCGAGCACATCAATAGCCACTCGCTCCCACAGTACACCAACAATTTTAACTTGTAGAGGTGCGGAATGGTGCTGGCTAACCATGCATCTTTGACATGGGACACATTTGGCGACTCATTACTTCACACTATCGCGTATCCCGATCCAGTGGAATCTCTGTTTTATCCACATGATGGTTCGTTCAACAGCTAGGTGTCCAGCGCTATCATGAAGTTGTTGCAAAATAGTTTCTCGATAACGTTGCGGGATAACTATGCGGTTGTTGATGTAGAGAACGTCATTCTGTATGTGGCATTCTCCAAACCGCTGGTAATTGTATTTGGCCATTGCGGATCGTTGTGTAACAGATTCCCTAGGAGGATGTACCCCCTCCTGGATCCACGCATATATGGTTCGTGTTTGTGCGTCTGTTGCTTGTTCGTGAGCGATTGTCTCTGTGTTCCACTCTGAACACCACAATTTGGTGAGCACCAGAGATGGCTGTGTAGTATGTGTCATGGTGGTGGCCACTTCTTGTTCATCATCGAGCCCAATTCTGCTCAAGGCATCAGCATTTCCATGCAGTTGCCGGGTCTATGAACAATGTTGAAGTTGACGGCATGTAGTGATTCCTGCCACATCGCTACCTGGTCCTCCAGATTTTTTAGGTTTCTGAGCCAGCGTAGTGAGGCGTGATCTGTACGGAGGGTAAATGGGTGCCCGTACTGAAAGTGTTTGTAATACTTGACAAAATGGACTGCAGCTAATAATTCTCTCTTTGTGGTCGCGTACCGTTTCTCCGTTTTGTTCAGAGTGCACGAACCATAATCCAGTACCTGGTCTGCTCCATCTTCTGTGACCTGAGATAGGTGTAAGCCGACGCAACAGTGTCTAAGATGAAATCGAGCTTAGGGTTAGGATGAGCAAGAATTGGAGCGGTCGTCAAGAGTTGCTTCAGCACCATGATGGAACCGTCACACTCACTCGTCCACTCGAATGGTCGATCCTTTTCGGTGATCCTGAATAAGGGTGATGCAATCTCACTGAAATGATGGATATATCGACGATAGTATTGGCAGAGACTGAGGAAACTCCAGGTATCCGTGACTGAGGTGGGCATCTGCCACTCTGCTACCGCTTTTGATTTTGAAGGCTGCATAGCCACTCCATCACCAGATATGACATGTCCCAGGAACTCGATGCTCTGTCTAAAAGATGACATTTCTTTGGTTTGGGCATTAAATTGGCTGTTTGAAATTGCATAAGAACTTTGTCCAGGTTAAACAAAGTCTGCTCAAATGAGGAAACAAAGACGATTACGTCGTCGATTTAACACAGACAGATTTCACATTGCAGTGTAGTTAATACCTGCTCAATGAGACACTCGAACATTCCAGGAGTGTTGCACAAGCTATAGGGTATCTTGCGGAACTAGAACAGACCATCTCTGCAGATGAATGCGGTCTTCTCCATGTCAGCCTCAACCATGGTTACCTGCCAGTATCCACTAGCCAAATCAAGGGTACAAAACCACTTGGCTCTGGACAAGGAATCTAAGGCCTGATCTATTCACAGGAGTGGATATGCATCTTTGACGCTTAGATCATTAAGGCAGTGGTAGTCTGTACAAACCCGCAAAGATACATCCTTTTTGCCTGCTAGTACTATAGGACTGGCCCAGGGGGATGCTGATGACTCTATTATGCCTGTCCGCAACATGTTGTTCATTTGTTTGCAGTGCTTCCACTTCCTTATGTATGGAAAGACATCATACCAGCTGTCTAATGGGTCTGTTGTTATCGGTGTCGATGGAGTGCCGAACAAGGTGAGTTTCTCCCAGATCCATGTCTCCAGCTGAGAAACTACCATGGTATTTGTATAGTAATTTCCGTATTTGATGTTTTGAGACTGCATCAAGCCAACTGTGGCACACAAATATAGGTCATGCAGGTGTACCGGTAAATCATCGGAAGTTGTAGCTGGTGTAGGTGTGGTAGGTGGTATTTCCAACGATATCACATCCACCAAATGGTCACAACGGACTCCAGGTTCAAGAGTTATTGGGTTCGCTGTGCCATTGAATACCCGAAAGGGTATATGATGCTTGTTGGTGGTGTCCACAATCATGCGGGGACTGGTGCATTGTGAGGCGAGCATGTATTTGGGGTCGAGTTCCAGCATGGCGGTGTGAGTGTTGTTATCTAACTGTGGTGTGGTGGCCCACAACATATTCTCCTGTCCCGGCTCAACTGTGGCAGTTGTTGCCAAAATCACCGCACATGTATCGTACAGTGATGATTCCGGTCCAAGAGGTATCAGTCGGCCGTGTATGTCCAATTCTTGTTGTCTGCAATGTATGACGGCTTCGCTGGCACTGAGGAAATCATAGCTGAGCAGGGCATCATTTTGGATAGCGGCGATGACAACTTGCTGAAAGAATTGCATCTCCTCTATCTGTATGACAAGGTTTATTGTACCAGCCACAGGCACATCGGCTCCCATAGCTGTTTGCAAAAATATGTTTGTAGGTTTAATGGGTGGCTTTTTATGAGGTGGGATGCTCTCATACAAGCGCTTGTTAAAGACAGTGATAGAAGCCCCAGTGTCAACAGTGGCACTGGCGGAAATACCGCTAAACAGACAGGCACACTTATAAATAACTTTGTGGTGCACCTGCAGAAGAGTCTCCAATGAGACCGTCTGAGAAAGGGGTTTAGGTGCGTCATCACTCTGTATATAGTCGGCTTGTTTCCGGATAGCTTCCGTGAGTGTTGTTGATGGCTGAGTGTGGAAAGGGCCGGTCCGCCGCCGCTGCTGCTGTGATTGCTTAGGCGAAGATGGAGCAGGGGGTAACAATGGTGATGGCGGTGATGCTGTCTCTGTGTATGTGGAATTGGTGTAGACAGCAGTGGGGATGGGATTGTCATGATCACAGATAAGCGCAACCTGTGCAAGCCACTTCTTGCAGTGCATCATTGGGTGTTTAATGGATGCACAAAAAAAACAGTGACGTCGTGGGATTCGTTCGTTCTTGCGGTGGCACTTCCTTTTTTGGATCCATGATGTGGAATGTAGGCTGCCCTCCGAATCACTGCTGCTGCTGGTAGATGCAGAGGATGATGCTGTATGGGGCGGTGTATTGCATACCACCAGGGGGCATCAAGAATTTGGTGCCCTGGTGGCGGGACGTGGTGCTTGAAGAAACGTTGTTTTAGTGGAGGTGCTACAACCTACCGCTGCCATTTTACATAGGAAAGAGGGTTTGTTATATGCAGAAACTGCGGGGTCACACATTCCGCTAGAGGGAGATGTTGGGGCTGCAGATGTGGAATGCATCGTTGGTACTGGCATATTGGAAGCTGGGTGGTTGCAGGTGTGTGATAGTACTGGAGGTTGAGCATTGGTGTAGGCTACCTGCCGTTGTTGTACGGAGGCCACAGTTGAGCCGGGTTGTGAGGACGGGCACTAAAGTGCCTCTCTCTAATCGGTGCCCTTACTAGTTTAACGGATTTTCCAGCTGACGGGTTCGTCGGTCAGCGGTTGGAGTTGTTGACGAGGCCGATTAGGACACCGTTCCCTCCAGTGGCCCAGCTGACCACATCCGAAACACGTATTATCTGGTGGTGCAGAAGCTGTGGTGGTGGTTGCTGGTCGGGTGTTAGATGTTGCGATTGTTGTACTGAAGGTGGTGACTAGATTGGTGAGTGCGGAGATCTGCTTAGTGATCTCGTCTATTCTATCATGCATGTTTTGGCGGGTGTTGTTGTTGTTGTTGTACTGGTTTCCGTGTCCCGGGGCATTGTTGTGACCTCCCGAGTGGGACTGGCCATGTCCCCTTCCTCTAGGCGCGTGATTCTGACTGGTTGTGTGTTCTTGTTGTGCATGTTGATCCGTTGCTGATGCTTGTGTAGGTGCGGTGATGTTGTTGGTAGCTGTGGCGAGGTTAATGTCATTCATTTCGTTAATTGGATGGAGTTGGCAGCGATTGTTTTTCTCCCGCTCCAAGAAATTTTCTATTCGAATCGCGGTTGCCGTGAGTTGTTGTAAGCTGCTGTGATCCGCAATGTGTCAATGAATGTATCTAGATGTAGATGTGTAACAACCTCAAGATTGGTGCTAGGGTAGGCACGGGTCACTAACTGATGAATGCGACTAGCTAATTCCGGAAGTGTCTCCCACACGTTAATGTAAGTTTTTCAATTGAAGCCGACTAGTTTCACCGAGAGCTGTGTCACCGAATCTTTCCGACAACTCGCTTTCCAGTTCTGTGTAGGTTGGTGTGTAGTCTGTTCCGAGGTCTGCCAGGAGTTGGAGTGCTTTTCTGGATAGTTTCGCAGCAAGATATTCTCCCATTTGTTCGTTAGTCCA
Source organism: Chaetoderma sp. LZ-2023a (assembly GCA_034401795.1). Taxonomy (NCBI): domain Eukaryota; kingdom Metazoa; phylum Mollusca; class Caudofoveata; order Chaetodermatida; family Chaetodermatidae; genus Chaetoderma; species Chaetoderma sp. LZ-2023a. The sequence continues at coordinate 65,248,931 of CM067367.1, forward strand.
TCTGTTTGTGCAGCTAATGGTTTCGAACTGAACTTTGTAGTTGGCCCAGTCAATCGCCCCGCTAAATTCGGGAGGAAGAATGACTTGGCCAAGTCCATGTGGTGAAATGATAGGCACGAATCCTGGTGGTGGTGTTCGGGCGACTGATGAAAACGTGGATACTGGTCCGCGTGTTGATGGTAGTGGTGGTGTTGGTGGTGCTTCCCGTCGGTGTCCCTGACGATGGAGATGGAGCCGTGTTTGTAAAGGTGATTCCCGTCGATGGTGTTGTGCATGGTGTGTTGGTTCCGCCGAATACTGCCCTGATGCGGGTCCATAGACAGGTGTAGGTCTATAGACGTGGTAGTATGTTGTGTGGATGGCATGGACATTCTGCGGGTTGCTGTGATGGATGTTCCTCATATGGTGGCGGTGTAGATGACTGACGGGGATGATGCGCGTGTTGTGTTGGTCTTCCTGTGTGTTGTTGGAAAGGTGTCGCCGCATCCTCCAGTTTGTAACGTGGTGTGGTGTGGGAATGAGGTGATAACACAGGAAGTGGAGGAGATGCAGGATATGATACATGAGTGTCCGGCCACTGGTCACCTATTGATGACACGAGCGAACAATGTGATTGTAATGGATAGTAATATTGCCCCTGTGGGGGTCTTTGTCATGAACGTCTGCGATCCAGCATTGGTGGTGTTTGCCTATCGCAGATATCAGATAAGGTTATGAATTGAGTTCCTGCCTGCGAGGCATCACGGAATGTCCTCTCGCTTATCGGCGAAAATTAGATCGTCCCGCACTGGCGAAATTATTGACATTGTCGGTGAGCATGCAAGCAGTTCTTCCGTCGTATGATGCTACTTCCATATCCAAGGAGAGCTGACTGTGAGCTGACTCGCGGGTGTTGAGACTTGGCATGTGTTCGCTTCTCATTCGAGCTCCACATTGGGCACCACTTGTAGATCACGGGGGTACAGGCTGGTCCGCCATGACGTGCCCATCTATCATGCCACAAATGCACGACAGATGGGAGGGCTGGTTAGCTGCGGATCTTGTCATTGCGGATCCCATATCGCATCCTTCTGGAAAGTACAAAGACCGACCCCTAAGGCCGGTGGAACACATAGGTTCTGGTGGGGCTGTGCGACCATTGCAGCTGAGATTGAACCACACTGTGTCGTCCCAACTGTTGGTGTCACTGGTATGTCGATTCATCTTAATTTAAACCTACAGACTGGATGGTAATAATAATTAAACAGTCACAAAATTTATACCACTATACAAACAATTCTATACGTTTGACAGTGAATGAGCACAATAATACACAACGTAGAGCTGGGCCAGTGTTCTTTCCATTTAGTTCCGCCGGAGGTACCACACAGATCCTTGAATCCACAGAAGTATCCCCGCAAGAGAGAGTTTCTGCAACGAAGTCACTAGGTAGTGTGATATAAACTAGTATACCTCTAACACACACACAAAGAAAATATTGTTGTTGCGAGAGGAAAGTGCCTCGTGCGGGCCTCCGTCACAGGAAAATGCCTTCAATGCTGAATCGGAGGAAACGAGCTGGCAAAAAGGGCTACTCTTTTGTTCAACAGAAAATGATAAGTGCTGAAAATACTAGTGAAGCTACTGTTAAGGTGTTGCACGCTGGTTTATGTGAAGACGGGAATTCCCAGGTCACCGTCTTATGTAGTTCCAAAGTTCCTGCATTGGTAGTTGTCATTTTATTTATGCTGGCCTTCTGCTACATCCTAACCTACCATTTAGGTGTTAGTAACGAAAACAAGCTTTGGCCACAAGTGGCAGGGATTACTACCTAACTTTAGATATGGTTATCTGTTGGGCGCAGATGCTCAGCTTCCCGTAGGTCACCCCGCATCGCATCTACCTCCAAGGACAGCGTGCGTACAAGTCATGAAACAAAGCCCATAATCAAATAATGATCTGGTCACCAGGTTCCGCAACCACATATAACATCACTAGATGAGTTTCACAGTTTACATAAGCAATTTTAATTACTGACATGTCTTTATGGTGGGGGTAGAGAGACGGATATCCATCGTGAGCATCCATCCCATGAGGGTGTGATGAGCTCCAAAGCTTCATCCAGACACTGCAACGAATTGGATGGCGATCCGAATCTCGTCCAACACCATGTGCTACAGAGCTAACATTTTAACCTGTCATAAGGGTTATTTTCCAAAATGCCCAGAGATGCACTGCAGGCCGGTACTAAAACATATATATTAATATTATTATTATTTCGCAGTGCTTCCTACTTTGGTGGGGGAATCTACCTAATAAGTATCCGAAGACACATGGGGGCATGTATGTAAATTGTCACTTAAATATCATCACTCGGAAACCTCCAATAGTTTCCCAGGGTCGGATCCGGTCAACGTGTCGATTGGGAATCCAAACAATTAATAAGCCATAAGGCTGGTTGGTGGATGCGTGGAAAGAGAAAATAACTTGCTATATATAAGAGGCCCTATAGGTCACTTGGCCAATTTTACACAACCTTGCCGGTGCGTGGGGCTAGATTACCACAACAATCGGAAAAGAGGTGTGTGTACACTATGCATCTCTGATGAAGAAATTGTCCCTAACCACTTTAAACCTATCCTATCGAGCTGAATATCCAGGTTTAGTCTGTAACATGTCAGCCTCAAACAACTAGAGCATGATTAGCGACCTCAGTGTAAAATTGATGCTGGCAGGAATAGTGATGCGGATATAATTCTTAGCATACTGCATTCTAGAGGTGTTTTTTTTATAAATAAACAAAACGTATGAACTAGATGGCTACTTGCCATATGCACAACTAACCAATACACAAACTAACGGATACGAAGATGATGAACTGATAATTATAAAGTATCACAGATCACTAGACCTTACGGTGTGGCTAGTTGAAAGCACCACAGTAAACAAGGATAATATACACAGTATGAAACAGAAATTATAAGAATGCGGTCCTAGGACCGGTACGGTACCTATTAGTCATCAATACCTTTATACGGAAATAATTAACCGGTTTGTAACTAAATGTACAATAGTATAGCTACTTGAGTACCTATTGGTCATCGGTATAAAACAAGTTCACTAGCTACTGAAATTGAGTCGCTATTACACTTATAGGACACATTCTCAGGGCTGGAAAGATGTCCGCAAGAAGACATCAGCCGGCAGGTCTCCGCAAGCAGGTCTCCGCAGGCAGGTCTCCACAGGCTGACATCTCCAGACAGGCAGGATATGGTACATTCTCAGGACAGGTAATGGAACAGTTCAAGAATGTCCACGAGATAATTTTTTAGTTGATACATAACGACAGCAGATGTTGTAAAGTTTTCCATCAGGCGATGGAGGTATGAAAGTTAAGAGTAACCCATTAACAGGGAGGATTGCTTATATACTAACGTTGCATGCACATCCACTGGCACACTGTGCGGGGTACGTCACATAGCTCTTGCGGCACACCGGACAAAGTTCACCCAGACTGGTCGAAAGTTAAATTATCACACATGACACGCAGTGCAGAAGTTGAAGTCCACTTTTCAGCATGGTTGGCAGATCCGGCCAGTCATCCATCAAGAACCACCATCGGCTCTACATTCCGTAGGTGTACATTCCGGGCCCACACGGCCCATCCATAGGAAGACTCCCGTAAGAAGGTTCGGATGTGGGAGTTATAACTTTAAATTTAGTTTATTACACTCGGATGGCCGTCCGAGGGTGTACAAAAACTGTGGAAGCCGAGGACTCCTTACTACTGCAGATGAGCTGAAATCCGAGAGGCACTGGATGAAGTAGGAATCCCCGTAGGGTTGCAGTTACATACGTCTATTCCGATGGTCCAGTCGTCCTGCGTGGGCCGGCTTCCACACTGGTGATACTCCTGATTCCTGACTTTTCACCCATTTTATACTCTCCGAGACATCAGCACTGGGTGCCTCAGCCAATCAGCGGCCGAGCACTAGCCAATCAGCGTGCTGCAGGGGTGGTGACGTGGTTATCACGTGTACAGAGCACTCTCTATTTTGTTTAATATATATATATATATATATACACGCTATTAAGATGTCAAGGCAATATTTCAAGTATAATTTAGCGGGGAGCGTCGATGATAACTCGGCCATTTCTGGACCGATTTTAAAACGGTAAAAGGTGCTGTGATCCTTGTCTCATTCCAGTCCTGATAGGTACGGTGCAGTTTAAAGAAATTACGGGTACACTATAAGTACATACTCGCTCCCAATCGGGACACATGTTGTCAGGGAAGCTCTTACACGCGTGCATGCGCACTACGCGTTCTAACAGACGTAGCCGTTCTTAATGAGAACGTCTCCTATAGGGCTTATATACGCGTACTATCCTACCCAGGGGGGTGCGCTTAGAGCGAATCCGAGACGGCCGTTCCGGACCCAGCTTAGCTGGGACCGCCGGTACCCATCCGGCCGATCCGTGCTACATATCTATCTGTCTGTCTGTCTGTCTGTCTGTCTGTCTGTCTGTCTGTCTGTCTGTCTGTTTGTCTGTCTATCTGTCTATCTGTCTATCTATCTATCTATCTATCTATGTCGATGATATTTTCATTATTTGGCATCATACAAAGGAAGAATTTAATGAATTCTTCACCATTTTGAACAATCATGGCCCGAATATCAAGCTAAAAGCCAACATTGACCAGAAGTCCGTAGACTTTTTAGATGTAACTCTATACAAAGGTGTAAAGTATGACACAACGGGACACCTTGATTATAAAGTATATTTTAAGCCAATGGATTCTTCACAAGAAGTCTCCATCCACCTCATACCTTTAAAGGAATTGTAAAATCACAGATCATCCGTTTTCATAGAAATTCGAGTGATAGACAGAACTTTGAATCTGCATGCTCTCTCCTGTTCAAGGCTCTCAAGCCGAGAGACTATTCATCTAGATTCTTGCACAAAATTAAGTCTGAAACTTTACAGGATTTGGAAACTATCCCTGATAATGCTGCAGATCACAGGCCTACCAAGATTCGTCACAATCGTCCAAGTACAGGCGTATGAGAATATCGAAAATTGGAAAGAAAAGGTGTAAATTAGACCTACTTCTTCCAAATCAAAAAACATTTATGAGCTTTCAGAACAAAAACAAATTTCAAATTCAGTCGAATTTAGGACTGCGATTCCGAAAACGTGATTTATGTAATATCTTGTAAATTGTGCCAAACGCAATATGTCGGTGAAACCAAATGCGCTTTAAGATGGCGAGCTACTAAACACCTTTGTGATATTAGACATGAAAAAGACGTGCATGTCCCTGAACACTTTAACCTTCCTGGTCATTCAGTCGCTCGCGACTTCGAAATTATACCCATTGAACAACCACCTCTCTCTAATACCACTGAAGAAACTAATAAACAAACGAAACTTAGAGAATCATTTTGGATTAATCAATTAGAAACAAAATGGCCGAGGGGCATAAATGTGGACCCAGGTCTTGCTGATCAGCATGAAATAATTCCATTCACTCTGACATATAATCGAAAAAAATGTTGAAATTTCTGAAAGTTGAATATCATAAATTACAGGATAATTTAATACAACCTCTCAATTTGCGCCCAGTAATAGCATTTAAGAAAAATCCAAATCTACGTGACACATTGGTAAAATCCAAATTAACTGGACAAATATCATCATCTTAAAGTTGTCCAATATTTGTAAGGCCATATCGCCTCTGTAAAACAAAAATAACAAATCTCAGGCAATAAAATAAATAAAAAAATATTTTCAAATTTTTTAAAATTCTGCCGTTACCATATTACTACTTACCAGCCAGTGCCAGTTCTATTATTTTATTGACTTACTAACCCACTAATTATGTCCACCTGTCTATACGGTCGGACACATCTGTCATTCCACTCATCAATCAATATGGTCTGTCTTCTCAAATTGTGGTTTTGTAATTGGGAGTTGGATGGTATAGATGGATGGCTGGATGGATGGACAGGTGGTCAGGATGAATGGAGGGATGGATGGAGGATCTGGATGGATGGATGGTCTGACTGATGGATGGATTGATGGTCTGGATGGATGGATGGTCTGGGTGGGTGGGTGGGTGGGTGAATGGATGGATGGGTGGTATGGATGGATGAATGGATGGATGGATGGATGGATGGAAGCACATATGGTATGGATAGAGGGATGGAGGGATGGATGGAGGATCTGGATGAATGGAATGTCTGATTGATGGATGGTCTGGATAGATGAATGGTTCTGGATGGATAGGTGGGTGGGTTGGTGAATGGATTAATGGATCAGACTCTTCCTTCCTTCACTCCACGCCTCCGCCTTTCAGCCTTTAATTCCTTCTTCTCTTTTCCATCCATCCCTCCAATTTCCCCCAGTTTGGAGAAAGATTTTGAAATTAGGTTTACTGAAAGTTTCATTGCTGCGAGAAACAACAAAATACATTCAGCAACACACTACTCAAAATTAGTTTTAAAATATTTTCAGTAGTAAAATTAAAAAAGAAATTCTTATTAAAATTGACAAAATCATTCTCAGTTTAAAGTTTATTTCTAACTGAATAAATCAAACATTGAAAACAATACCAATCCAGCGCCTTTGAAGAATAGAAAACAATTCACTGAATTAATGGCCGAGGTTTGATCCTTTGATCAATGACTTCTCAATCAAGCGAGTGACAGCCAATCCTCACTCGGAAACCCTAGCGTCAATCAATAGCAAAAATAACACAATTGAATCTAACACATATGGCGGCGTGAATCTTTAATGAAAATAAGTTAGCAAATCAATCGAGTCATTCTATCAATTCTTTAGGCCGTTTGACCCCCACTTTCAGCAGAAAGAGCAAAAGTGCCAAGTTAACACCCCTACTGCAACGTCATCCGAGACAATACCAGTCATTCCACCACCTTCAGAACTTAGAAAACGGCTCAGGTCACCGACCGCTAGCGCCCCCCCCCCACCAGTAAAGAGAACGGATACTCTGTCATCGCCGATATTTCTATTAGACTCTCCTGTGGATCCTCTTCAGATTCCTCTACCAGAGTCCTCACCACCGTTGTCTCTGGAGGAATTCCCTCCCCTTCCACGGAGAGTGGATGTTAACCAGAAATCTGGTCCAAGGACCAAATCAACTCCTGTGGATCCTAGTAAGATACCTCTACCAGATACCCCGCCTCCACTGTCTTCGCAGGAATTACCTCCCCTTCCACAGGGAGCAAAGGATGACAGAAAATCTGGTCTAAGGACCAGGTCAACACATTTGACTCAAAAGGGTCTCAGTACCCCAGTGTCAGTGGGAAAACTACCTCAGCCAAAGTTCACCCCTACACCGTGTAGAAACAGCATCAATCCTCAAAATAAACCCAAGAAAACTACACCGTTAGAAGCTAATTCTTTCTGGGAATTTCGGTATGAGGTAGATCACAAAAATGAATTTGCGACTTCCTGTCTTGATGAAAAAAATCCTGATCCTTGGCTCCTCCAATCTAAGCCGTATAAATGTGAAACCACATTCAGACAGCCAGATAGCCTGCTATCCAGGGGCAAATTTGTGCCATGTTAGGACCATTATCAAAAAATACATGTACTCCTATTAGCCAGAGAAAATCATCGTAAACTTTGGCATAAATGACAAGGATGAACCTATGTCTGTAACTTCTCAACGAGTCCAACTCCTATTCAGTACTATTCGTTCAAAATTTCCAGAATCAAAGGTTTATTTCACTAAACTGAACTATTCTCAACGTCTAAGTGTGCAGCAGAAAAGGACCTTAGCATCTATCAATTCATCTGTAGAATCCCTGCGAGTAAAGGTCTCAGTTATCCCTAGTCTCCCAATTGCTGATTTTGAAGTCGTCCAGGATAACATCTATTGGAGTGAGAAAACTGCTAACGCATTGTATTATAGCTGGTTAGCTTTTCTTAATTTAAACTGAGGATCACGGTTCTAACCACCCCGGTATCGGGCTGGGTAGTGATATTGTTAATCTCACTGGCTCTACATTATCTGAAACAGATAAATCAATACTTAATCGTGGCCTAACATTTGTATCAACTCCTAGGCCCAAATTAGGCATAGATGCACTTTTAGATAATGGTTCAATGGAAGTTCTTGAATATTCCCACCGTGTCAAATTAGCTGACTTTTTTCGAAATTCGAAATGTAATATTCTGCCATTCATGGGAAAAACTGGCTGGGCACCAGACTCAAAATTAGTCGACCCAGCGATTTCTGACAGTATAAAAATTGTAAAAGAACGTAATGAAAATCATAAAAATTTATCATATGAGGATCGTCAAGCCTTAGCGGGATTGCGTAAGAACAACGACATTGTCAGTAATCCTGCTGATAAGGGATCTGCTGCTGTAATAATGCTTAAAGACAACTACATTCGTGAAGCGCATCGTCGACTCAGTAATCCAAAACTTTATAAAAAATTAGACGAACCATTCTGGCAAAATAACTGCGACAATTTTAATGAAATTCTCCAATATATGGTTGATAACAAGTACACATATGGCAAATAGCGTGGCCGGAGATTATTATAATTCAAGTTGAGTTTCAAATTCATTTTTATATATAATATACAATTTGCAGTAGCACAACAGGTTGTCTGACAATGACTATATCTAGACCTTGAGCACCTACATAGAACAAAAAATTAATTATACATGTAAAAATGACACCGGCACTATATAATATGGCAAGACGTGAGCTTCAAGTTAAGTTCAATGTACTATAAAGATATAGCCATTAGACATATGATAAATTGACAATATAATTTGCAGGGCAGAGAGAAATGTGTTTATCTTGTTATATTAACATTCAATATTACATGGGTTCTGACTATCATTTACAGTTTCTTACCTTTCCCAGGTAGTGCTGAAGGTGGTAGCGATTGCAATAAGGATAGTTTCTCGGTAGTGTCATATCTTTAAGATGGTTGTAATGGCATCGGCCTTGGATATGATTAGATATGGGCTATAGGAAGAAGCAGATTATATTTTGGGGCAGTCCGTCCATCATTTCATCCATCTTGTTGACCATTTGCGTAAATTCTGGATTTTTTTGTTTGATACTTCAGATTCTATCTGGAGCTAAATTATAGGATATATAGAAATATTTTCACATTATTGCCAGAAATATTTGATGATAGAATCATGCAATATCAAGTGAGTTCTTAATGGTATTATGGTCGAAAGCCTGGTTACAAACCGCGTACAGAGATTCTGATAATGAATATATAGTAAATTATTAGCATTTGAAAGCTGCAAGTTGCGACTAAATTGCGTATTTCGAAATTACATCATATTAGAATTTTTTTTAACTCTACTTTATTAGCCCATTCATATATATATCTATGTAAACATATCAGTGAAATTCTGGAGCCGAACCTATTACAAGCGATATGCCAGGACCTATCGACATCTATCCGATTGTGGCTAATGTGAATCAACTATCTTTCAATGGGGACATATTGCGAATAAGTAACTACATGGACATACTTGGTAATTATGATATTATTTGATGGTAGAATCGTGCATTATCTCTTACAGCACTGGTAGTACATAAAAATAAATATTGAGTTCTGCATGGCTAGATGTTCAAAAACTGGTTACAAACAGAGTACATAGATATCAGTACGTAAATCATTGGCATCTGACAACTTTTGGTCACTACTAAGTTGCGTATTATAAGATTACTTTACGGTGGAATTTTTTTAATTCGATATTATATTAGCTTATTTGTATATATATATACCTGACATTTTGGGGCCAAACTTATCACAGACAGTAGGCTACCGAAAACCATGGATCTGCCAAAACTTGTGCAAATATTTGCCATGGAATTGTCTACTACGAAATTACTTCATGGTAGGCATTTTTAAGCTTGATATTTTATTAGCGTATTCATATACCGATCTGACCATATGTATGAATTTCTAACCGAATATGGGCCAAACTTATTGCAGAGAGTGGTACTGAAAATCATTGATCTGCCAAAATTTACGCCAATTTTCGGTATGGAATTGCAGTCTGCAATTATTTCATTGTAGAATTTGTTTTAATTATGACTATAGGAAGCAATGATATGATATCATATTGTTTACAGCTGAAAGTAATTTAGCATAAATTATAGATCTTAAACTCATGTTTATGTGGGTGAAAATCTGGGGCCGAGCATAACCTACAGACAATAGGGCAGTGAAGATGGAATTGGGTAAGATTTCAGCCAATGTTCGGTATGAAATCGTGTACAATGAATTAAATTACTTCATGGTAAACATTTTTTAAACTCAATACTTCATTAGCATATTCAGGTACCTATCTAACCATATTAGTGAAATTTTTGGGCCGAACACATTGCAGGCATTACTAACTTGGCACATACATACCCTTTCTGTTGATTTATGTATCTAACCACCTGTTACAATGTTATTGACAGCCGTTTTGACTGGAAATTCGGAACATCAGTTGTCTATACATAGTGCTAAATAATTGTATGCATGGATCGTTTCCCAGTGAAGGACTAACGACAATAAATTACTAATGAAAATCACATGTACATTATTTTTAGCGAATTTTGTCTAATTTTTCATGGTCTACAATATTATTATACATGTTTTACTGTTAAAATTTACCACACATATAGTGACTAGTAAAATGCGCCAGCGAAATCTTTGCCCCTATGGCGTACGAGACATAACAATGGAAATTTATACACTATCTCGAATGTGCAGCCAAGTGTCTTTTGCTATAATACATAAGGGAAATGAAACAGACACAGTACCTGATATTGTCGTCATAGTATATTAAACATTTACTGTCTAAATTTGGTGAAGAATGTTAAAATATTTAGATATTGAATGTCCATTTGCAGGCCAAGAGAAGACTGTTTTTGCAGATTTGCCACTGGAATCTGGAATGATTGTCTCGAGAGTCATCCCAGTGGTAAATTATCGAGAACTATCCCCCCATGGCATGCAATTTGGCATTGCTCAAGATCTCTGTAGGGGCCGGTTTGACTAGCTATGCCATGAGGCGGTTAAAATACTATGAGAGATGATGATAGGCCTATGTTCATAGCCGTCATCTTTGTGATTTACATACGTTCAACCGTGACTTCCCACAATCACATTTTCAAGGTAACTATAGAGGTGAGCTGTTGAATATTTTAAAACTAATTTGACTAGATGCTGTCGGTGCTTATAGCAGCAGCACAGTTAAATTAGTTTCAAAATATTCAACACAATTTTTATTAAATAGTAAAGACATACAATTCGCACAGATTACAGACTTCTCAACGTTCCGGATAGCCATAGCTACGTCATTCATTACGTATTTTGACAGTGACGTCAGCCTACATGTGACATAATTGATTATGACGTCAACACTTGAGTGACTGACAGGTTGGATAACTAATACCTTCTGTCCATAAGAGAATGTGTCCATTGTGATTGGGTCTACATGCGTCTGGCAGAGCAAAGCTAACTATCTGAATGCTCTTGCTAAAATATGTGGTCACTTATTACAAGTGGCTGGACCACACATTACTAAGTGGTATTGGCCGTTTAATGATCATTTCAAAGGTGGGGTCCATTTCTAGCTAAGCTCTGTCTACTCTTTCGGTGTGTTGGAATCAATTTATATACTTTGCTTCACGACTTCCAAGAATCCCAATTTCAAGGTAACTATTCAGGTCAGGTGTTGAATATCCTGAAACTAATTTGACTGGCTGCTTTTGCTGCCTATGGCCGTAACAGTGCCCGGTCAAAGTGCCTGGTCAAATTAATTTCAAAATATTCAACAAAATGTTGATTAAAAAGTAGACATAAAATTGATACACTGGCGAATTCATATGAGACTATCTTTTGAATGCACACTGTATGGTGTATTCTATGCCCTCATCCGTCTCCATCGTGCCACTGGCAGTAGTTGATTGATTGATTGATTGATTGATTGATTGATTGATTGATTGATTAAATCCCGGGCATTAAATCGTAAAGACATAAAATTCGTACACTTGAAGGACTATTCAATGTTCCTGATGAAGCTATTTACATCATTCATTACGTATTTTGATTGTGATGTCAACCTACATATGACGTAAATAATTATGACGTCATATGCTTGGATGACAGATCAGATCCATCCATTATCACAGAGATATCCTATGTCCATTTGCAGACCAAGAGACGTTGTTTTTGGCACTTTACCATTGGAATGATAGGCTCAGTTATCGAGCCAGTCATTCCAGTGGTAAACTTTCAAAAATATCTACCTGTTAGCTGTAAATGGTAGTTTCTCACGATTACTACAGAAGCCATTTTGGCCAGTTTGATCGAGACGAGTCTTGAAGTGAAGATTAAGAGATGTACGTTGGTACAGTGGGACAGTTCACAATACTATTTTATTTCTGATGCAAGTGTACAGTCAGCAATTATCCCAGGTCACCAGCTAGTACAACTAGCCCCTTCTTCTTTTCGATCGCCGGTATCACACTTGGAGAGCCGTTCTCAAGATGAAATCTGTGGGTTTCTGCAGTTCTTCCACAGGCCGATACAGCTTTTCAAGAAAAGAGGTTGACAAAGGCCAGATCTCTTCTCTCAGCAGCTGATACGTACTGCAACATTGAAGTATGTGCTCTGTGGTCTGCCTCACAGGGCGAGCACCATTTCGGTTGATTCGATCTCCAAGTGTCATTCATTTGCCTTGTGCATAATGTTCTGGTTAGCCCCTCCAAATGTCTGGATTGACACCTAGTGGGTTACACCCCTGCGCCACGTTGAGGCCGAGCATATAGTCTTAAAGAGGGGTACAACTAGCCCCAATAGTGAGGGTATGCGTTTAATGCGCACGAGAAATCTAGACAATGTATCCTAAATCTACGATTCCAATCTAAATAGAGACGTCGCTCTCGTTAGTGTTAGGAGATCTGGCGAGAACGTGAATGACCGCAATCCCTAGTGAAAAATGGCAGCGCCGGCAATGGACCTTTCCAGTCTTAGCTATTCCCCGCTCACCTCTAGCTAAGCTCTACCCACACTTCGCAGTGTTGGGATCCATCGATCCCCGCGAATGCCCTGACTATCAATTTCCTGAAATCTATACAGGCAAGCCGTTGAATATTTTGTAACTAATTTGACTGGGTGCTGTTGCTGTCTATTGGCATCAACAGCGCCCAGTCAAATTAGTTTCAAATTATTCAACATAATATGTATTAAATAGTAGACATGCAATTCTTACAACAACTCATAGTCCGTCTTCAATTGACCTTTCTAATTGTATCATTCGATTATATGACGCCATATGACACCATAGCCAATTAAGTGACGTGCATGCTGACATCATAATCATTAAGTCATAAATGATTCTATTTGGCTCGTCTTTAACTCTTAATCGTCCAACACGTTGTAAGAATTGTATGTCTGCTATTTAATAAACATGCTGTTTAATATTTTGAAACTAATTTGACTGGGCGCTGTTGCTGCCGTAAGCAGCAACAGCACCATTATGGCAGCAACAGCACCCAGTCAAATTAGTTTCAAAATATTTAACAGCTTACCTGTATAGTTTTCTGGAAATTGATAGTCAGGTATTTTAGGGATCGATCGATCTCAACACGAGTACGGTGTGGATGGAGCTTAGCTAGAGGTGGACGGGGGACTAGCTGAAGCTGGAAAGGTCCATTATGCGTTCGTGACATACTTGTCTAAGTCATTCATGACGACGTCATAATGACATCATTGATTATGATGTCATTCTACACGTCACATCGTTGATTGCGACGTCATGTGATGGATGGATAATATGGAAAGGCCCATTCTAGACACAACCAAGTGAATGCGTAGCTCTGAGAGGCCACGGAAAGAGATGATAGGCCTACACGCACATTCGTCGTAGTCGTCATGATTTATATACATGCTTTGAACCATGACTTCCCAGACTCCCCTTTTCACGGTAACTATGGAGGCGGGCTGTTGAATATTTTGGAACTAATTTGACTGAGTGCGGCTACTTGTTAAATAGTAAAGCTCGTCAATTGGTACAACTGATGGACTTTTCAATGTTCCTGTTGGGCATAGCTACGCCAGTCATTACGTAATTTGACTGTGACGTCACCTACCTGGGAACTAATTGGTCCTTCGATTACATGACGTCTTTCACCTACCTGGGAACTAATTGATCCTTCGATTACATGACGTCATATGACGTCATACCCAACTAAGTTACGCGCACGCTGACATCATAATCATTACGTCATAAATGAGATCAATTTGGCCCATCTACAACTCTTAATCGTCCAACACGTTGTAAGAATTGTATGTCTGCTATTTAATAAACATGCTGTTTAATATTTTGAAACTAATTTGACTGGGCGCTGCTGCTGCCGTAAGCAGCAACCAGCACCCTTACGGCAGCAACATCACCCAGTCAAATTAGGTTCAAAATATTTAACAGCTTACCTGTATACTTTTCTGGAAATTGATAGTCAGGTATTTCAGGGATCGATCGATCCCAACACGAGCGAGGTGTGGGTGGAGCTTAGCTAGATGTGGGCGGGGACTAGCTAAAACTGGAAAGGTCCATTATGTGTCCGTGACGTACTTGTTTAAGTCATTCATGACGTCATGATGACGTGATTGATTATGATGTCATTCTACACGTCACGTAGTTGATTACGACGTCATGTGATGGATGGATAATGTGGAAAGGTCCATTCTAGACACAGCCAAGTGAATGTGTGGCGCTGAGCGGCTACGGAAAGAGATGATAGGCCTACACGCACATCCGCCGTTGTTGCTAAAATATGTGCTCACTTGTTACAAGTGATTCGACTGCTTAGTCTACGTTATACAGCTCATAAATAAGTTAATATACTAACAAAACATAAACAGAAATTCTGTCTTGTTTTGCAAACATGTTAATTTATTCTTTAGATGTTCTATACCATCGAGTCGGCGGTTTTACAGTACAGCTCATACATGTAAATAAGGCACTATATTTGCAAAGAAAAACAGAAATTCTACCTTGTTTTGATTTTTTTTGGATTTGATTTGATTTATTCTCTTGGTAAATATTACAAATTACAATATGATAACAGGGAGTCCACTGGAGGCTGTGCCTATTAGCTTGTGGACCCCTGACATAGAATAACATACAAGTTACACATGATTTGACATAAGTAGACATAAGGCATTATGACAATATATTATACATAACTACAGACAAATAATATAGGATTTGACATAGAAAAAGAAGAGAAAAAAAAAGAGAAAAAGACAAGACATTTGACAAACATGGTTCACTTGTTTTTTATTGTTCTTCATACTGTGGGTAACATATTTCACTCATTGGAATGGGCTAGGGGATGAAGGGGGTGGGGTGGGGGCTGGAGTTCATCCTGTTCCTACTATTATTATTATTATTATTATTATTATTATTATTATTATTATTATTATTATTATTATTATTATTATTATTATTATTATTGTCTATCACCTTCTTTCCCTAGAGGAAAGAGAGTAAACCGGCTATGTGAATCTGTGTTCGAGTCTATTTCTTAGTGTGTTTGTCATGGCTGGATTTTTTAGAGCTCTTAGATATGATCACGTTCTGGATCTGTGTATATCTTGAGGAGTGCTGGTCTCAGGATTTAACACAGAAGCTGCACACTCGCTGAATATTCAGAAAAGCCACCCGACCGAGAGTTGTTGGTGGCTTAGCCAACCACAGCCCCCGGTTATGTCCTCTTCAAAACACCCAGCAAGAGGAGCTATGTCCCTTGGGATGTGTTGTCTGTAAGACCCAGGAGCCAGACATTCACATAAAATATAATATAATAAAATAAATTAAATTAAATATGATTATGGTTAATGATACAGTAAAGATAACAATGGCCAACATGATTCTAGCAACAAACTGATTTGGTTATGACGTAAGTAATCTTCTGTACACATTTGGAATAGAAGACATTGCTGCCTTATGCAGAAAATTCTCCCACAAATTCCACTAGGTCCAGAATATTCAGCAGTACCGGTACCTTTTATTTTATGTAGACAATATGGCAAACCGGAGTGTAGAGGCAGAGCAAGAGCAGTAATATCAGTATTGTTAACAGGTGGTTCTTCATGATGAATTGCTGGTAATTGCTGTGGTGTCCGGGCGCATGAAGGTGTAGTAACTAATATATGAGTGAGGTCCAATTACCCGATTTAGTACTTATTAATGAACATTTGTTTAATAATATGTTTGCAGGAATTTTGACTAATAATCCGTGTACGTGTGTTCGTGTCTGTGTTATTCCAGAGTTTTGTAGCTTGAAAGGGTGGTTTTTGTTTTCAGATTTCCATTCTATTGTATTCTGTGTGAAAGTTGTGTCTAGATCTGGTGTTGTATGCATGTATTTCAGTGTTTAGGTTAAAGAGAGAAGACAGTAAATTTGGTAGATTACCTTTGAAAAAATCTGTTATTATTGTATATAATTGGAGATTACCAATATCTTCTAGTTTTAATAAATTTTCTGTCTTGTAAACATTTTGGGCCTCTCCTGTTTGTGCAAAAAGTTTAATGGCTTGCTTTTGAAGTGATTTTAGTCTTGCCAGTCTGATTTTATATGTATTAGTCCAAATAGTGTTTGTGGGAGTATTAACGTGCAATATAGTGTTTTTAGTATGTTAGGTGGTAAGTATGATTTAAGTCGTCGCATGATCCCAATGTTTCTTGCCACTTTAGATGTTACAATCTCTATATGTTTCTCCCAGGTTAGATCTTTATCCAGGTAGACACCTAAGAATTTAGCAAACTCAGCCTCCTGTATTTCCTGATTATCAATGTACAATTTTGGCAAGTCATTTTTCTTTAGTTTTCTAGATTTTGTAAAGAGCATGTAATTAGTTTTCCCGACATTCAGTGATAATTTATTTACTTTAAACCAATTTATTACTTTTTCCATTTCTTCATTTACATTTTTATATAGTGTTTCTATATTCTTGTTGTGGCAAAAAGCATTGGTGTCATCTGCAAACAGTATTAATGAAAGGTGCTGACAAACATTGGGTAAATCATTCATATATATTAAAAACAGGAGAGGTCCAAGTACTGATCCCTGCGGGACACCACAGACTAGGTTTTCATTGCTAGAGCAAGCTCCATTGTATTGTATGCACTGTACTCTGTTTGATAAATAACTTGTTATCCAATTTAGGGCAATTCTTCTCACTCCATAATAAGATAGTTTTTTTTATTAGAATCTTATGATCAATTGTGTCAAAAGCCTTAGAAAGATCAAGAAATATGCCAAGAATATGTTCTTTGTTTTCTAGAGAATTTGTTATTTTTTCCAACATATCTATCAAAGCCAGCATTGTGGAGTGGTTTTGTCTAAAACCATATTGCGCTTTATAGAGAATAGAATATTTATTTAAGAAATTTATCAGTCTATTGTAGAAAAATCTTTCTAGAAGTTTAGAAAATAGTGGAAGTACTGAGACAGGCCGGTAATTAGTGAAGTCAGAAGAGTCCTTGGCTTTATATATTGGTGTCACCCGTGCTACTTTTAGTCGAGATGAGAATATACCCTGCATCAGGGAAAGATTACAAATGTGGTTCAATGGGATTAATATTTGTGAGAGACAGTTTTTAAAAATGTTCAATTTAAAATTATCAATACCTGCACTTTTGTTCAGGTTGATTTGCATTAAGATTTTTGGGATTTCATCTGTGTTAGTAGGATTTAGAAAAACTGAGGATTGATAGCTGCCTGTCAGATAATCTTCTATATTTGTATTAGAGGTATTCCTAATTTTTTCCGATAGGCTGGGTCCAATGTTGATAAAATATTCATTAAATTTATTTGCTATATCTTGGTTGTTGGTTAAAACTTTGTCATTATATATAAATCTTGATGTCTCTGATTTCTTGTTTTGTTTATTCAGTAGAGACTTTATTAACTTCCACGTTTCTTTGATATTGTCTTTCTGATTGATAAATTTATTATGGTAATGATTGATTTTGGCTCTCCGGATTACTTGGTTTAGTCTGTTGCGATATTTTTTATATTGAGATTCATTGTACTTTGTAGGGTGCTTGATAAATGTTAAGTACAGTGTGTTTTTCTTATGACAAGCAGCTATCAATCCCCTAGTTAGCCATGGTTTAGTCGGGTTTCGTTTAAATTGTTTAGGTGTTTTTAGTGGAAAGCGCCTTATCATATACATCTGTGCACACAGTATGGAATGTGTTATAGGCATCTTCACATGACTGACAATCAATAATGTAGTTCCAGTTTATAGCAGACATAGCGTTCTTAAATTTGTCAATATTTTCTATTCCAAAGTCCCTACACATTAGATTTTCTTTTATAAATGATTTTTGTTTAACTTCTGTTTTTTCCAGGTAGTAAATAGGCAAGTGATCAGATATGTCTGCAACAAAAATACCTAATTGATTTTTCCATTCAACAATGCTATTGGTGAAGATATTGAGGGCCTTGAACAAGGGAGAGCATTTCCATGATCGTTTTGAAAACGCATTAATTTATTTTTGAGGTCTTCTATATCAAACGGTGTCAGGTTTCACGGACACTGGGAGATAAAAAAAACCCTTCACTTTAACCATTAACGTTCTGCTTTCAAAGACTAGGCCTAGTTGTTTCACGGTCAGTGCAAGACAGATTTGTGTAGATTATGTAAACAATAATGCTGAAAGTTGTCTACATGTGTGCAGCAACGGTTTACGGCAGCAGTTTCCAACATGAATAGAAGTTATCATATAGTTATCATATGTACATAAATGTTTGGAATTACAGCGATATGAGTTAGGTTTTAACGCATTTCTGTAATTCTTACCGCCTCTCCATATTACCGTATTTCCCCTATTTATTTTTACTGTAGTTTTGTAGTTCTGTATTTTGCATGCTATTTAAGCAGAATTTCTATTCCAATTAACAAAAAAAGAATTGACCGACTTTTGGAGGCTATATACATATCTGACCGTCTGCGTCAGATGTCAGTCAGTCAGTCAGTGAAGATCCAGCTGTCGAAACATCTATCCCATTCTCCCCCCCCCCCATAGTGAGCGTATGCGTATGAGTGATCTAGCCAATATATATCCTAAATCTATGGTTCCAACTAAAAATAGAGGCGCGCTCTAGCTCTCTAGTTAGCTGTTGGAGACCACAATCCTTTGCGCAAAATGGCCGCGCATATACGCAATTCTAGACACAACCAGAATATAGGCGTAGCCGTGAGCGGCCACGCAACAAGAGTTTAACGCAGAAACAGTTTAAATACCTTGTTGCGAAACGAGATTCAAAACCACGTACATTTTATCTGTTACCCAAAATTCATACGCCTATTGATTCTTGGTCAGATCCTATGATACCACCAGGACGACCTATAATATCGGATTGTGGTTCTGAATCCTATAGGATCAGTGAAATCATTGATTATCATCTACAAATAATAGTGAATAGACATTTATGCTTTTTGAAAAAATACTGAAGACTTTCTCTCGCAGGTCTCTGAGATTTCGATACCTCCAAATTCATTTTTGATTACACTCGACATCGATGCAATGTACACAAACATTGACATCGAAAAAGGTCTGAATTCTGTCCGTAAAGCATTTGAAAAATACCCTGATAACAATAGGCCCACTGGCGAAATATTAGAGCTCTCTTAGAGCTAAGCTTAAAGGGCAATGATTTTGAATTGGCGGGTGAAACATACCAACAAACTTGCGGCTGCGTAATGGGTAAAAGTTTCAGTCCAAGTTTTGCCAACATCTATGTAGCAGAGTGGGAGGAGGATGCGCTTAGCAAATGTCCAAAACAGCCTCTCGTTTATCGCAGGTATCTCGATGATATTTTCATTATTTGCCATCATACAAAGGAAGAATTTAATGAATTCTTCACCATTTTGAACAATCATGACCCGAATATCAAGCTAAAAGCCAACATTGACCAGATGTCCGTAGACTTTTTAGATGCAACTCTATACAAAGGTGTAAAGTATGACACAACGGGACACCTTGATTATAAAGTATATTTTAAGCCCACAGATTCTCACCAACTACTTCACAAGAAATCTTTCCATCCACTTCATACCTTTAAAGGAATTGTAAAATCACAAATCATCCGTTTTCATGGAAATTCGAGTGATAGAAAGAACTTTGAATCTGAATGCTCTCCCTTGTTCAAGGCCCTCAAGCCGAGAGGCTATTCATCTAGATTCTTGCGCAAAATTAACTCTGAAACTTTACAGGATTTGGAAACTATCCCTGATAATGCTGCAGATCACAGGCCTACCAAGATTCGTCACAATCGTCCAAGTACAGGCGTATGAGAATCTCGAAAATGTGGAAAGAAAAGGTGTAAATTAGACCTACTTCCAAATCAAAAAACATTTATGAGCTTTCAGAACAAAAACAAATTTCAAATTCAGTCGAATTTAAACTGCGATTCCGCAAACGTGATTTATGTAATATCTTGTAAATTATGCCAAAAGCAATATGTCGGTGAAACCAAATGCCCTTTAAGATGGCGAGCTACTAGACACCTTTGTGCTATTAGACATGAAAAAGACACGCATGTCGCTGAACACTAACCTTCCTGGCAATTCATTCGCTCGTGACTTCGAAATTATACCCATTGAACAACCACCTCTCTCTAATACCACCTAAGAAACTGATAAACAAAGGAAACTTTTGGAGAAAGGAGAATCATTTTGGATTAATCAATTAGAAACAGAATGGCCGAGGGGCATAAATGTGGACCCAGGTCTTGCTGATCAGCGTGAAATAATTCTAATAGCCCTATGATAGAGGTTTCTCATGAAAAAATCAGCTAACTCTGATAGAACGCATGCGCATGCGTCAGAGCTTCCCTGACAACCAGTCTCAGCAGTGGAAGCGAGTGCATGCCTATAGTGTACCGAGTAGTTACTCGTAAATATTTATAATTCATCTGTTCTCGTTGTTCTTGGTACCGATCAGGACCAGAATAAAACGAGCTTTTTAGAACTAAACCATTTTAAAATCGTCCCAGAGATGGCTGAGTTATCATCGAAGCTCCCCGTTAAATTATACTTAGAATATTGCTATAGCATCGTAATCATGTGTATATATTAAACTAAATACAGAGTGATTTGTACACATGGCTGATACATCACTAGCATACCAGCACGCTGATTGGCTGGCGCTTGGCAGAGGATTAAACTAATTTAAAGTTAGACCTTCCGCATCTGGATTTTCCTAACGCAACTTTTGCGGGATGGGCCATGCGGGCCCGAAATATAATTCTACATGATGTAGAGCTATGGTGATTCTTGGTGGACGACTCGCAGGATCTGCCAACCATGCTCAAAAGTGGACACTAAATTCCGCACTGCATATGTTGTGCTTGTTTTAATTAACCTCTTGACCACAGTCTGGTGGACTTTGCTAGGTGCACTGCAAGAGCTATGCGACGCATCCCGCACCAGGTGCCAAGTTATATAACTGCTTAGCATTGTATAGCACCCTCTCTGTTAATGGGCAACCTTCAACTTTACTACTTCTGTCGCAGGACGGAAAACTTTCTTACTTCCGCATAAATTGTGATTTGGTTACAGAGACTATCTAATAGATGTTACTTCACTGCGCTGTTTCACTGTCTTGAGTGTGTACCGTATCTACCCTGCCTGGATGAGTCAGCTTGCGGAGCCAACCTGCGGAAACCAGCTGCGGGAATCGCCTGTGGAAATCTCTCCAGCTCCAGAGAACCTGTCAATTCACGCAATGAATATGTTAGCGCTTCAATTTCAGCAACATAGTAATCTGTTCCGTACCGATGACTATTAGGTACTCAAGTAAGTATACTATTGTACATCTAATTATTATTTCCGTATTTGGTACTGATGACTAATAGGTGTCTTAGGACCACAATTTATAATTTCTTTTTTACTGTGCATGTTATCCTTATTTACTGTAGGTGCTTTAACTAACCGCACCGTTTAGGTCTTTCAACATGATACTTACTACCTCATTAATTCTTATATAAATTGTCATTGTTCATTGCATTGGTTAGTTATATATATATGGCAGATAGCCATCCAGTTAATATGTTTTGTTTAATTGTACTAAACTTTGGACCGCACGGTATGCTAGGAAATACTAAACAGCAACATTTATATCTGCATCACTTATTCCAACCATCATCAATTTTACACTGAGGTCGCTGACCATGCTCTAATTGTTTGAGCCCGGCATGTTACTGACTAAACCTTACTATTTAGCTCGATAGGATAGGCTAAAGGGGCTAGGGACAGTCTCTTCGTTAGGAGACATATAGTGTATGCCTCTTTTCCGGTTGTTGCGATAATGTAGCCCCGTACTCCGGCAAGGTTGAGTAAAATTGGCCAAATACCTATAGGGCCTCGTATATATCAAGTTATTGTCTCTTTCCACAATCCACTAGCCATATGGCTTTATATTTGTTTGGATTCCCTATCAGCATGTTGGCCTGATCCGACTCTGGGAAACTATCAGAGGTGTCCGAACGGTAATGGTTAAAGTGCTGATTTACATACATCTCCCCCGTTTCCTCGGATACTTGTTAGCTAGATAACCCCGCCAATGAAGGAGAGCACTGCAGAAACATATAGTTATAAATGTGAGTTTGATAGTTATTCACCGGCCCGCAGTGCATATCTGGGCATATAGGTGCTCACCGACAATGTCACAAATTTAAACGGTGCGGAACGACCAGCACCGGCACAACACAAGTTCTCACCGATCAGCGACGAGACATTCCGTGATACCTCGCAGGCAGGAACTCAATACATCACCTTATCGGATGTCCACAATAGGCTACCACCATCTACGCCAGATCGCGATGGCTGCATCAAAGACCCCTGTGGGGGTAACCACCACCTTCATGACCATTATGTTCACCTACGTCATCAATGGGTGATCAGTGGCTGGATGATAATGTACCATATCCTGTATCACCTCCTTTTCACGCATCATCTCCTTACTATCCATCAGGACTGCGTTTCGAACCGGAGGATATGGCTATGCCATTCCAGCAATACATCAGACGACGTACACTTCACGCACATCATTCACGTCAGTCACCTGCACCACCTTCGTACGAGGAATACGTCTCACAGCATCAGGAACGTCCGTATCGTCCACACAACTCGCCTCCACCAGTCTATAGACCTACACCTGTCTATGGACCCGCATCAGGGCGGTATTCGGTAGAACCAATGTACCGTGCAACCCATCATCACCGAGAATCGCCTTCACGAATGCATCAGTATCGTCAGGGACATCGACGAGCAACACCACCACCACCACCACCTACACGCGACCCCACATCCACATCTCGCCAGTTTCGTCAGCACCACCACCAGGTTTTGCGCCAATTACTTCTCCATGAGAACATGGCCGGATCATTCTCCCCCCGAATTTAGCGGGGAGACTGATTGGGCTAATTATAAAGTTCAATTCGAAATCATAAGTAGGACAAACCGGTGGGATAACCAACAGATGGTAGAGTATTTAGCCGCAAAGTTGTTAGGAAAATCTTTACAAGTTCTGGCAGACTTAGGCACAGACTACACACACCATCCTTCACCTAACTAGAGAACACGTTGTCGGAAAGATTCGGCGACACCGCCCTCGGAGAAATAAGTCGGCTTCAACTAAAGAAGCTACGTCAATGCTTGGAGGAAACATTGCAGGAATTAATGAGTCGCATCCGTCATCTTGTTACCCGCGCATACCCCAGCACAAATCTCGAAGGTGTAACACATCTACATCGTGAAACTTTCATAGACGCATTGATCGGAGAGCCCGCCCTAAAAGAAAAACTGTGTCTCATGGAGCACGGCAGCCTACAACAACTCATGGCTACCGCGGTTCAGATTGAGAACTTCTTGGAGCAGGAGAAAAATAATCGCTGCCAACTACACCCAACAAATGAAATGAATGATGTTAATGTCGCTACTACATCCGAAAACGCCATCAACAATGAACAACACACACAATCAGGAAAACCCAGGTCAAAATCATGCATCTAGAGGGAGAGGGCGTGGCCAATCCCATCACGGAGGCCACAAGAACGCCCAAGGACGCAGCAACCAGCACAACAATAGCAATAGAGAAAACATGCATGAAAGATTAGAAGAGATAACTAAACAGATCTCAGTACTCACCAATCTCGTGACAACACTCGGCACAACAGTCGCAACACAATCCACCACTAGACCACAATCAACCACAGCATAGGCACAGCCACCAAACATGTGCTTTAGATGTGGTCAGCCACGCCATTGGGCCAAACCGACCTCCATCTACAACCCCAACTGCTGACCAATGAACCCCGCAGCCAGAGAATCCATCAAACTAGCATGGGCACCAATTACAGAGTCACTTTGGTGCCCGTCCCTACAACCCGGCTCAACTGCGGCCTCTGAATGACTATGTCAAGTGGCCGCACCTACTCATCAACCTATTCCTACAACATCATATACTCACCCGCAACCGGCTTCTTCTATGACGGTGCCTAGGATGCTCACTGTATCCGCAACACTGCCATCTTCCCCCTGCAGAAAAAGTGACCCAACACTTTCTGCATCTACACAAAATTCTTTCCTATGTAAACGGCAGTGGTAGGTTGTAGCACCTCCGCCGAAACAACGTTTTTGCAAGCACCCCATCCCACCGCTAAGGCACTTAACACCCAGTGTCCTTTGGTGGTTTGCAATTCCTAACCTCTTACAGCCACATCACCAGCATGCACCATCAGTAGTGATTTCGAGGAAAGCAACGTTCAACATCATGGATCCGCAAGAAGAAACATCGTACAAAGAAAAGAAATGCCATTGCTTCTTCAGCACCTCAACTAAACATCCCATTGCACGTTGTAAAAGGTGGCTCACACAGATAGCCCTCCTCCATGAACGTGAGAATCCTATCCGCACTGCAGTATACACCAACATAGCTTACACAGAATCAGCAACAATGCCACCACCACTGCTACCTCTGACCCTGTCGCTGCCCAAGCAATCACAGCATCAGCGGCGACGAGTCAGCTCTTTCTATACTCAGCCACCAACTGCACTCACAGAAGCTATCCGGAAACAAGCCAACTATATACAGAATTATACCGCAACTCCATCACTGCCTCAAATGGTATCATGGAGACTCTTCCACAAGCTCACCGTAAAGTGATATACAAGTGAGCCTGTCTGTTTAGCATAGTTTCCACCAGTGCCACTGTGGACACTGGCGCTTCCATCACCATCTTTAACAAGCGCTTATATGAGAGCATACCACCTCATAAGAAGCCACCCCTTAGGACTACAAACATCTTTTTACAAACAGCTATGGGAGCAGATGTACCCGTGGCTGGCGTAGTAAACCTCGTAATACAGATACAGGTGATGCAATTCATACAGCGAGTTGTTATCGCCTCCATCCAAAACGATGCCCTGCTTGGTTCTGATTTCCTCAGTGCCAGTGAAACCGTCTCACATTGTAAACAACAGGAACCAGACATACATGGCCGACGGATACCCATTGGACTGGAATCATCATTATATGATACGTGATATTAGTGACCACTGCCAGGGTTGAGCTGGGACAGGAAAGGATCGTGTGGGCCATTGCACCATAATTAGAAAACAACACTCACACAGCCATGCTGGAACCCAACACTGAATACATGTTCGCCTCACAATACGCTAGTCCCCGCATCATCGTGGACATCACCAACAAAAATCATATACCCTTTCGAGTATTCAATGGCATTGTGGACCCAATAACACTCGAACCAGGAGTCCGTTGTGGCCATTTAGTAGATGTGATATCACTGGAAACATGGAGAAGACCGGATTCGTTTGTAGAGACGGTCTTTTTCATTTCCTCAAGATGCCCTACGGCTTGTGCAACACTCCTGGAACTTTCGAGCGTCTCATTGAGCAGGTATTAACTACCATGCAATGGGAAATCTGTCTGTGTTACATTGACGACGTAATCGTCTTTGGTCCAATGTTTGTGCAAACGCTTTCCAATTTAGCCACCGTGCTGTCAAGATTCCACATGGCTAACTTGAAGCTCAAACAAAAGAAATGTCATCTCTTCAGACATAGTGTCAAGTTCCTGGGACATGTCATATCCAGCGATGGAGTGGCCACCCAACCATCAAAAACAAAAGCCGTGGCGGAGTGGCAGACTCCTGAGTCTGTCACGGAAACTAGGAGCTTCCTTGGTCTCTGTCAATACTATCGTCGATACATCCGTCATTTCAGTGAGATGGTGCATCACCTCTCTTCAAGATAACTGAAAAGGATCGACCCTTTGAGTGGACGAGTGAGTGTGAAGGTTCCTTCAGGGCGTTTAAGGAACTCTTGATGACTGCTATTCTTGCTCATCCTAACCCTAACCTTGATTTCATCCTGGACACTGATGTGTCAGCTTACGCTATTGACGCATTTCTATCTCAGGTCATGGAGGATGGAATGGAGCAGGTATTGGGTCATGGTTCGCGTACTCTGAATAAAACAAAAACGTTACGTGACCACCAAGCAAGAATTACTGGTTGCGATCTACTTTGTCAAGTATTATAAACACTTTCTGTACAGTCACCCATTTACTCTCCATACGGAATCATGCTTCCCTATGCTGGCTCCGCAACCTTAAAAATCTGGAGGGCCAGGTAGTGAGGTGGCAGGAATCCCTGCAGGCGTTTAACTTCAACGTGGTTCATTGACCTGGCAAACTACATGGAAATGCCGATGCCTTTAGCAGAATCGGACTTGAGGATGAACCTGAAGTAGCCATCACTGTGACACATACAATACAGCCATCTCCAATGTTCCCCAAATTGCGGTGCACAGAGTGGAACACGGAGAAATTCGCTCACGAACAAGCAACAGATGCGCAGACATGAAATATATATGAGTGGATCCAGGAGGGGGTACGTCCTCCCCAGGAATCTGTCACACCATTATCCACAACAGCCAAGTACTACTATCAGTGGTTCGAAGAATGCCATATGCATGAAGGCGTTCTTTACATTAATAACCGTATTGTGATCCCCGAGCATTATCGGAATGACATACTTCTACAACCAAGAGGGATAGGCTCCTCGAAGGGTTGTAGAAAGCAGGCAGCAATGGGATCATAAGGGTCCGGGGGCACGTGAAATCGTATGTATAGTGCAGAGGAGATACTGAACGCCTCCGTGTCTAACGGAGGATGAAATAACATCCTACTGTGGTATGGTCTAGTCGGCATATTGTTTGGGCTACTGAGATTTTGGTTCATTCTATCTCAGTAAGTGGACATGCGTGGTAGAAGGCGACAAACCTCACCCAGGGCATTTCAAGTCTCTGAGAACTTCCATTTGTCCCGGTTGTCAAAGATGTCCTGCAGGCAAGGCCAGGGAGAATGGTCAAAGTTTGTATACTGTTCGCAGATAGATACGGATCAGACCATCGGTTGCCCCTGAGCATGTGCTCAGATGGTGATCACTATCGACTGGTTCGGCGGCTGGTCATCTTGATCATGTCAGTTCATCAACCCATTCTTGGTTATGAGTGGTCAAGATGGCTCAATGTACAGTCAGGCCATGGTAAGCATTCGTATTGTGAGCCATGCCTCCCGTGATCGTGGATCATGAAAAGTGATTCTTTGGGAAGCGGGAGGGTATATTCGTGAAATGGGCATCACATGAAACGATAGTGGACCATGGTTCTCAATCATGTTTCTATGGGCATGGTTCTCGATCTCATGTTAGACTAGTGTCCCATGGGCTATGTTCCTCGATCATGTTTCTATGAGCATGGGTCTCATATTGGACTAACTGTCCAATGGGCCATGTACCGATTATATTTCTTATAGGCATAGTCCTTAGTCTCATACGCATGTGCGGGAAAGGCGATAGTGTAAAGGCATGGGTTGCCAAATGTGTCCCATGTCAAAGACGCACTGTTGGTCAGCACCATTCCACACCACTACATGTAAAAATTGTTGGTGCACCATGGGAGCGAGTGGCTGTCGATGTGCTCGGACCCTTGGATACGACGGATGAAGGAAACAAATACATCCTCGTATTACAAGATTATTTTACGAAGTGGGTGGAAGCATTCACTCTGCCAGACCAAGGGGCATCCACAATAGCAGAGGTCTTGGCAAGCAATGTGTTCTGCCAGCTGGGAATGCCTTATGAGCTGCACTCTGATCACGGAAGTAATTTTGAGAGCTGGCTGATCTCCGAGCTCTGCAAATTGTTCCATATCGTTAAAATGAGAACTACACCATATCATCACCGCAAAGATTCAACCATATGCTTGCTGAGATGTTAACGAAGGAATGACGCCTTGATTGCCGAGATTGAGATCTACGACTTCCGTATGTTCTCATGGCATACCACACTTCAGTACTTTCCAGCATGGGTTATACTCCTGCGTGGTTAATGTTAGGCCGTGAATTAGGTTTGCCACTGGATCTGGCCATGCCCAGGATTCCGGGGGAGAAAATTTCACCATCTTTCTATGTAGAGCTCATGCGGTAGTGGATAGAACAGACCCATGGGCTAGTGAGAGCTACTTTATCCACTGCACACCGGCGTCAGAAAACATGGCACGACTGGCGAGTGCATGGAAATCCATATGAAGCAGGAAGAATGGTTTGGGTACATCGTTCGTGATGATTTGTAAACGTGTCATGTAAACTGAGTTACCAGTGGAAAGGCCCTTATGTATGTAGGTAAGACGTTGGACGTGACCTACCATGTCTGCGCTACAGATGGCCTGACCTCAGTCATCCACTTCGATTGTCTTAAACGTTGTGTCAGTGATGACCCCGTACCAGAGCTTGTACTGGGTGTTCCACATGGCACCGGTACCCAGATGGATGTCTCTACAGAGACAAGCATTCCCGACGTTAGTCTAGATCACCATGGTGCCAGTTCGACCCTTCTCCTACCAAGCCAGGAGTCCAGTGAACAAGCAACTACCGCTGAGGACGATGACGAGATACGTACTCGCCCTCTCCCTCCTCAATGCGGGTCTACTTGATCTGGGAAGTCGTATCTGAAGACTTTCTCATTTGTGTTGTCCAAGGGGAAGGATGGAAAAGTTGTTCCGCCGACCTCTTCCCATTCCAACCCACTTCATGCTATACCTCCATTATAGAGTTACCACAAGCGGAAGCTGAGACCGCCCCGGGCCATTCTTCTTGTGGGGTGGAACATGTAATGAATAGCATGGAAGTGAAGAGGCCGGATGAGACCTTCACTCCTTTTGGAGAACAGCAAAACCACACAACTCAGTGTACCCGACCATGCCCCGAAACCATGCAACCACGCCCCACCCAAGGTGCTCCCCGACCACCCTCACCACCACCGCCCCAACTCCATTGCGCGTCTCTTCTCTATGCACCAAGTTCGGACATCATTCGTCCTGTCGACTTCACACTCCACTCGTCGTCCGTAGACTGTCCATCTTCAGATATGAGAAAGTCAGCTCTTACAGAGGAGGTGGCATCCCGCACTGCAGCAACCAACCCCCCCCCCCCCCCCCCCTCCACACACACACACCCTCCCTCCCCACTCACAGGTGGTGGGCAGGGAAGCAGCCTGTACAGCAGACTCTCGGCTCGAATATTCCCGGTACTTAAAAACTATGACAAAGTACCAACCATCATGTAGATGACCATTCCCCTTTTCCGAGGGCAACCCTTACCAAAACTGTCCACCAATCCCCACCGTGAGCAGTCAGGACACCACACCAGACACAGAAATCAAAGAGCACACAGAAAACACTTGCCCACAAAGCTGGATACGTCAATTCACTGTTGCACGAATACTAAATACATATCCGGTTGTAGAGAGGATATAACGGAGACAATCAACATCAGCAACAACAAGATAGATCAAGCACCTGACGTTTTAAATCGAAAAAAGTTAGAGACAAAATTTTTCGCAACATTCCTCTCTCATGATGCGGGAAGTATATCCGACTTTTCCGCAACCGCAACAGACTCGGCATTCACCAGCGTGGAAACCTGGATATGTCCAATCTGCACTACACCAGCGTCACACAGCAGCCCGGACTTCCCTACAACAGTACACTACCGCCATCAACACCACTCAACATTTTCCGCAATCACCTTCTTATCCAGTTTACAGAAAACTGATCATACGGAAAGGAGGACACAGCCACCATCTACAGTTCATGCTACGAGTAGGAATTTGCTACCGAAAAGTTGAATTCGATAATGGATTGATTCAAGTTACGAACAGCACCTGTCTTCATCATCCATGCTCTAAAGTAACTCTGTCCCACCCACAGACTCAGCCATTACAGAGCGAAATACATCATGTCCGATAAAGTTGACACCACACTTCAGAGACCTGCCCTGCCCTACGGTCATAAACACGTCACCCTTCACAACAGCGCAAGAATCATCCGCAGATAACCAGCAACGCATATCAATGAAAATCACCAACATGACAGAAACAGACACTCATGATGACTGCATTCACAATCTCCATACGACGTCATTGTTATTGTAAACTGTGGCACACATTTTCCGAGCTGTATTATAATAAATTAAGTTTGGTCTAGGTAGGGATGGGACTTGTCCTACCCACAGAAGAGGATGCTTGGCAGTCCACCCTCCCAGAAAACACAGTCAAGCTTGGCGGAGTTAGTATACTTAATTTCCGCAAGAAATGGATCTGTTTATACCAAACAATAATTATAGACAGCTATACTGTCCTAATTTTGATTAAGAACACAATCGTTCTACCGTGTATACAGATCATTAGCGCACGGGCCTATGAAGCGGCATCAAAACTTCGACAGTATAATATCAAGGAGAATTTCAAATATTCTCTTACCTACATATTCCCACACAAGATCAACACGGGCTGGAATATACTCTTACAGACAAGATCAAGATGCATTTATAAGATCATGCGCATATAGGGACGCTGATCTGAGGAACAGAGTTAAAAACATATATTTCCGTCTTTCACATCAACAACAAATATTCATCAGCATCAACAGTCCGCCATTACGTAAATAATGCCTAGGTTTCTGATCAACCACGTGCTTTCACAACAAAGAACCACATGACTTGCACTTCTATTTCCAGTAAAT
This sequence comes from Chaetoderma sp. LZ-2023a, assembly GCA_034401795.1. NCBI lineage: Eukaryota > Metazoa > Mollusca > Caudofoveata > Chaetodermatida > Chaetodermatidae > Chaetoderma > Chaetoderma sp. LZ-2023a. The sequence continues at coordinate 65,280,103 of CM067367.1, forward strand.
TGGATCAAAGGCTTTAAACACAAGAGCTGCCCAAAACGTGCAACTACCACGGCGTGATGAAAGAGGCGAGAGGGGTGAGTCAGGGCAATTGCCGCTGACGTCACCGCGCTCTCCCACACCCCATCGGGTGCTCCAGCCTGAAATTAAAGCAGGCAAGTTTATAAGCATCCAATCTGTAAAACCACTTCACCCTAATTAAAAGGCGAGCTTCCACAGGAATAAGTAGTTCCGAGTTTTTACGATGGTTGGAGACTGTTTTCCCGTCTAGTAGGGACGAAAGTGATATACATTTCTTCCTATAATTATAATTACTCCCTTTATATGGAAGGAAAACTTTATATGACTCCAGGTTTAATAAATCAAAAATTTCTTTATGGGGCGTGGCCGAATCACCCTAGAACTTTCGGGTGTGGTCATCCGCCCTCCTGTGATGTCACCAAAAAGTATAAAAGGAGGAGATCGAGCACTGAAACGTCGTCTTCCCGTCGAAACTCGACACAAGGGAAGAACAAGCATTAGGCTACTTTCGTGTCGCAAACCAAATTCTGCTGTTTTTCTTATTATTAATTTATCACTTCTATTATATATTACTTGGCCAGGAAAGTTATGAAGAACTAGGAAAAATTAGATTAGGTTAGGCAGTCCGCACTGCCATTAATATGCGGAAATAAGATGTCACTTGCCGAGGTCCTTGCCTTGTCCGACAGTTCGGAAGAGTCGATGCCAGCACTATCCAGAAAGAAATATTCATGTTCAGCATTTCATCTCAATAGATGGCCATGTAGGCGGACCTTCTCCCATACTTCGGACTTGATGCTGCATGTCAATCATGACCATCTTATGCAGAGAGCTTTTTGTACGGACTGCAAATACCTTTATACTGCTACCCATTACAGTGTGCCCCACACGTTGATGGAAAACATTGTGTGCTTGTAGTTACATTACAGCCTGGTGAACAAAGTGAAAACGTGTATGTGCTGGCCACTCATTTCCAAACTAGACTTCCTATTAATGTGCTTCCTATGAAGAAGATGGCCAAAACTAAATGTACGAAACGGCGACACTCAGACTTCCCGGACTACCGACCAGCAACAGCAACCACCGCATCCGCAATACAGCATGCCTTGAGCCACTACGCAACCATTGCCACCATCACGACGGAACCAACAGTATCATCAGCACCAACACCACCTGCAGTTGCCACTCTGGCAGCACCCGCAGCAACGCCACCGTCCGCATCACACACGTCACCAGCATCAGCATCCGCATCCATAATCGGCTGGCCCATTTCAGTAGTTATTGCGACGTCCGCGCCAGAACCAGCAATACAGGACATTTCGGATAGATCTACATCTCCTTGTAACCTTATTATTGACGAGGAGATCAGCCTTATGGAAGCAATCCCGACCAGCACATCATGGACCAGTATCACTTCACACCAGTGCAGCAGTACGCCAACGGATCTAGCCATATAGAAGATAACAACGCCGGAACGTCCTTATGCCGGGAAGAGACGCATAGCACATTCACAAGAAATCCGCACCATGCCAAGAACAATTGCGAGTAAACTTTTGACGTCCACGAAGATCCGAAAGCTATCTGCCATCACCGCATCTGCCACAGCATCAGCAGTAGCATCCACGAAGATATCACCATTCCGGCGACCGCTAATCCGACTCACAGCACTCAGCCCACCAGCAGCACAAACCACACCGACCACATCAACAATGACAGTGATGTTAGCAGTCACCTCACCACCGCCACTTCGCACGTCACCAGTCATTTCCGGCACCATCAGTGCTTCTATTGACAAATCCGCACCATCCTCCAGCTATAGCCTTCCAGAGATGGCCCTGCATAGTAGTGATATATCGGCAGCGGAGGATCACCCGCCACGTCCATCCTGTACAAGTCGTGGTACCCAGACCCACTGGAGAAATTTTACTGCAGATGTTTGTGGACACAATTGCTGTGGTTGCAGCAGGATTTATCAATAGTTGTGCGAAACACAGAATTTATTATTATGTTTATTTTTTAAATACTTTTCTTATTATTATATATGTTTTTAGCAATTGAAACCCAGTCCCTAGGCTGACTACGGTCATGCTACACAGCTGCGCAATATTCTTGTGTAGCTGTGTCTCACCATAAAGTAATTGCTGCGGATTCCTGTGTTGTAAACACGTCGTGTGTGACATAAGTACACAACACACCGTAGCGAATATGTCATGATACCATCATGCAGTCTCAGCGACGCTGGGGCTGCCTGATGAACTAGTCTTTTTAATTTATTAATATATATTGTTTTTCTTATTATTTTTAAAACCCCACATCAGTACGACGGAGTGGATTTGGGGCAGCGTAATCATGTAATCAGGATGCATACCACTAACATATATATATATATATATATATATATATATATATATATATATATTTATATCTATGTGCATCCATTTATTTACCCGGGATGCACAATCTAATTAAACCAATCTGTGATACTCTTGTCGGGTATAATTACATGATTATATAGCCTATATACATTTTACTGTAGTGTAATTGTGGTAGTTGGAGCGTGGGTGTTCTCTGTGGAAAAATAATTATCAGCACCAAAGAGAACACCCATGCGAGCTATTGTTTAGGAAATCACTGTTCTAAATAATAAAATATGCATGCACCAAGAAATAAACAAAAAACAAAAAAAGAAAAGACTTGGAAAAATAATTCCATGTCAAAAATTAAAATCAATGGTATGCCTCCCTCCCATTATTATTATTTCATTATTATATTTGGCCTGGAAAGTTATAAACAATGAAGAGCTAGGGCATTAGGTTTTGAATAAGGTTCCCGCAGCCAACTACCATGCAGGAACGAGATGTCACTCCTTGAAGATTTAGCGTTATCGGATTCGTCTGAAGAAGAATCGGTACCAGTTCCAAAACGGTTCCCGTGTAACTCGTTGTTAGCTAGCGGAGAGACATGTACCAGAACTTTCACTAGAAAATCTGACCGCACACTTCATGTTAATAAGGATCATCTCTTCCAGTCAGCCTCTTGTGTGATGTTCCAGTATCTCTACACCGCTACTCACTACGGGGTGACGCACACGCTCCGTTATCATCACTGTGTGTTGGAAGTGACGTTAGTTCCTGGAGAAGAGAATGAGGATCGTGCCATTTTAGCCACCCATTTCGGATTCGGGCTCCCGGTCAAAGTTCTTCCGACCGAGAAAATGGCCTGCATGGAGAACATTACTCGTAGATATCCCGTTAGCCATCGTCTTCCCGTGGCTACTGTAAGCAATGTACCGACAGCCAGATGTGAAATCCTGCCCGCAGCTGTGTCTGGAAGCGTTATGCCGGTACCAGTCACTTCATCCACACCAGTCCTGAAGCGGAGTAAGAAGCAAAAGTCTCCCGCAGAATCCAGTTCGGCAGCACCCGCATCAGTTATTAGCCGTAATATTAATAAAACAAAACAAAAAAAAAGAAAAGGCTTGGAAAAATAATTCCAGGTCAAAATTGAAAACTAAACGTATGCCTCCCCCCTCCTCTTGGCACCTCTGTGTGCTCTGTCTCTTGAATACGCATCTATTGCGTCACTACTCCTCTCCGGCCACGCACCTACCTGGGAAGTCTATAATTCCAGCCTAGCGTACGTCCGTGCGCCAATCCACCATGCGCGATCGTTTGCAATGGATGTCAAACTAGGAGGGGGTGGTGTATTTCGGATCAACCGGTCGGATACTGGCCATACCAGCTAAGCTGGGTACGCGGCACCTGTCCTGAATTCGTTTCCTGAACACGTCCCCTGGGTAGAGCCATAAGCGTATATAGGCCTATGGGAGAGATAGCGTTGCGAAAACGACTAAGTTCCTTAAAATGCATGATGTGCATGCACACGCCAGGACACTGTTTTTGATAGAGCATGTAGTTACGACCAAGATAGGATGGCACTTTTAGTGTACCGAGATGGTGCCCAGTTATCCTTATTGATTGCCTGTTCCCGTTAAATCTGGCATTGATCAAGACCAGAATTTAACGGCCTTTTTAAATCTGTAAACCATTTCAAAATCGGTTGAGAAATGGCTGAGTTATCCACGGAAAACCCTTCTTGATTATCTTCAAATATTGCCGTGACGTCATAACCACGTGGACACAGAACTTCTAAAATGTTCTAGAACATTCAGCTTATCTATTATTAGCTACATGCTGATTGTCTGTTGCTCTAACGATGATTGGTTGGAGCCTGCGCCTGTGACGTCACGAGGAGTATAAAAGGAGATGCGATCCAGTGATCGAGAGCATCCTCGACCAGCTACTATCAGCGCCACAGACAATATGCGTTTTCCTTCGCTATGTGTCGGGTTTTTATCCCATAGCTTGCAGTTGTCCAACCCACCGCACTAAAACAATTTTGTAACTCCCATTTATGGGAGTAATTTGGAATTTCTATTTACTGTTCACGAATATCAATATCTACCTCGGAACACAAATTTGCGGTGAGGCCTTTACAGCCTGAATATGTGAGTCTACAGATGTAGAGGCAGGATGTTCTTTGATGGATGACTCACGTAAAAGTGGTATTTCAATCGTCGCCGCACTAATATCGTGTAGGTTCTTTCGACTTTCGACCGCAGCAAGTGAACTCTGTCCAGTGCATCTTCAGAGCTGGCTGACGTACCCAGCACCATGAAGCTTTGTTTTGTATCTTCATTTGCATCTGACAACCAGGTTGTTTACACCTTCCATCCATGCCATCGGTGTACATGAACTTTCTTCACCACATAGTACTATCGTATCTTTTGCTGACTGCTCGTTAGACATTCTATTAGGCTTGCAGCACTTAGTGATGTACCCCTCCCGCCATGAGTGTTCTTGCGGGAGTCTTGTTTGCGGAAAACAGCTTGCGGGAACCAACTTTCCAGTTTCCGGAGGGCACATCATTTCACGTCGACTACGGATTGACATATCAATTTCAGTAACACAGTAGCCTAACTCAAGAATGACTACCAAGTATTCAAGTAACTATTCTTCACAGTTTAATTATTTCTCTATATAGGTTTTGTTAATTATATTGTATTCATAAGAACGGTCCCGATGACTAAAAGGAACCGTAACGGTCTTAGGACCGCTAGTTATAATTTCTGTATCTGTTTATAGTTATTCTCATTTTCCTCCATATGTTGCTAACCGCACTATAGTAGGTTCGTTAACCTGTACTGATATATATATATATCTTGATCATTTGATACTGTATTGATTGTTCTGGTTAGATTATGTATATATATATAGCCAGTGGGCATCCGTTCATATATTTTGCTTATTGGTAGAAAATATAGGACTGCAGTGCATGTAGGAAACACTATACAGCAACATTTATATATGCAGCACTTTCCCCCGCCACCAACAATTTTTCACTGAGGTCGCTGTCCATGCTATAACTCTGTTATATATATAGCCAGTGGGCATCCGTTCATATGTTTTGCTTATTGGTAGAAAATATAGGACTGCAGTGCATGTAGGAAACACTATACAGCAACATTTATATATGCAGCACTTTCTCCCGCCACCAACAATTTTTCACTGAGGTCGCTGTCCATGCTATAACTCTGTTATATATATAGCCAGTGGGCATCCGTTCATATGTTTTGCTTATTGGTAGAAAATATAGGACTGCAGTGCATGTAGGAAACACTATACAGCAACATTTATATATGCAGCACTTTCTCCCGCCACCAACAATTTTTCACTGAGGTCGCTGTCCATGCTATAACTCTGTTTAGCCTGGCATGCTACCGACTAAACCTTTTCTATTCAGCTCAAGAGGATAGGTTCAACATGATTAGAAACACTTTCTTCATTACGTACTCTGTAATATACTCTTTTCTTCCGGCAGTGCGATAATCTAGCCCTGCACTCCGGTAAGACTCATAACTCCATGATTTTGTCTCTCTTCATGTTCCACTCAGCCTTGTGGCTTCTTAATTGTTTGGATGTCCCTATCTGCACCATGGGCTGATCCGACTCTGGGAAACTATTGGTGTTTCCGAGCGGTGATGGCCAGGGTGTGGTATCACATACATTTCGCTCGTATCTTTGGATACTTAGTAGTTAGCACTTTAGCCAATGTAGGAAAGCACTGCGAAAACATATATTAATTATTATTTTCTTCTTCTTTTCGATCGCTGGTATCACACGTGGAGAGCCGTTCTCAAGATGAAATCTGTGGTTTTCTGCAGTTCTTCCACAGGCCCATACAGCTTTTCAAGAAAAGAGCTTGGCAAAGGCCAGATCTTTTCTCTCAGCAGCTGATACGTACTGCAACATTGAGGTATGTGCTCTGTGGTCTGTTCTGCTTCTCCACAAGGACAAGCGGGCGATGTCGTATGGGGGAACCGCCTGTACATGTGTTGGTTCAGTCTGTTATGTCCAGTTCTGAGACGAAAAATGGTCACTTGCTCTGGCCTCGAGAGATGATGGTAGGCATCTTCTGATTGAGGTGTTCTATAGAGTGGTTTGATGATAGTCTTCATCTCTGTATGGGTAACCATGTTTTCTGTCTGATTCTCTTCTGCACCCACCTTTACCATCTTGTCTACTTCCTCATTTCCTTGGACTCCACAGTGTGAGGGTATCCACTGCAGTGCTATCTGAAAGCATTTGATGGTTTGTAGTGCTTCTTCAAGTTGTGGCAGCTTACTTTTGGTGATAGCCTCAATGACGGAGCGGGCATCAGATAAAAAGACAATCTGTGCAATAGGGTCTGCTGTTCTGCTGATGGTATTAGCTGCATGAACCAGTGCTTCGACTTCAGCTCTGTAGTTTGTGCAGTGTTTGCCTGTCGGTATTGCAGCTGACTCATGTTGTCCGTTTGGATACTGTATGTGCAGTCCGGCACCTCCGCTCCTAATTGCATCTTGGGCTGATCCATCTGTGTAGATCCTTATCCATGTCTCCTGAGGGTACATTTCATCCAGCATGGCTAGGGTCAGCGCCTTCTTGCTCACATCACTGTGTTCATCTTTGCTTGTGAGATGAGGTACTGTGGTGCGACTAGCTGTGCTCTCTAGGCTTCTTAATTGTTTGGATGTCCCTATCTGCACCATGGGCTGATCCGAATCTGGGAAACTATTGGGGTTTCAGAGCGGTGATGGCCAGGGTATGGTGTCACATACATTTGTCTTGTATCTTTGGATACCTAGTAGTTAGCACTTTAGCCAATGTAGGAAAGCAATGCGAAAACATATTAATTATTATTTTTATTACTGAGCAAACCTCCCGCACCGCAGTGCAAAACAGGGCAACTTGTATATAAACCTAATGACAGTTAAACGGTTAGTTCCATAGGACCCGGTGATGGGCGAGATACGTACCCCCACCGAATTCCATGAGAATGTCTGGGCATAATATTTAGATCTGCCACGCCCGTGCGGGAAGGCCATTTACGGTGGGTGTTCGTCTCTCTTACCCCAACCATAACGATAGAACAATGGCCTAATAATGCTTTTTCGTGAAAAGTAACCCATGTCTTGTAACGTTTTATGTGGTTACGGGGCGGTATGTCACATGTATGAGCGCTGTCTTCAGTATTGATGTCTTAGGGCATCTGTTCTCCATGACAGCCGTGTCTAATAGCTAGGTAGATACCAGCCATTTGCAGCCAAAAATAATTCTTGTTTTGAAAACAACTAACAGCTAATTAAGCAAAGCAGAAGGCCCGCATAAATAAAGCAGCAACTACTAATTCAGCATACCAAGAATCACATAAGACGGTGATAAGGGATTCCATCGGGAATCGCCGTCCCATCTTCACATAAAACAGTACGCACCCTTTTAGTCATAATCTCACTAGGTATGGTCTTTTCTTTCTAAAGCGTTTTTGGTTGAAATATTAGAATGGGCCCGTTTTTGCCTACTATTCTTCTCCCGCTTTAAGCAGTGGCGACACCTTCCTGAGATGGAGGCCCGCGCGAGGCACTTGCCTCTCACAAGGATTGAGCGACGATGGTCCACGCCAGGATAATACTCCTCACCCAAACTAGCACTAGGAGTAGTGCCCGCGTGAGGCACATAGCCTTTCATCCGAGATAACCTTCTTCCATTCAGCATAGAGGTATAATAACTTATATTAAGTTAATTAGTTACGTCTCGTGTATGGGAGCCTCCCTTGCGGGGATACCTCTGCGGACCTACGAGTCTGTGTGGTACCTCCGGGAGCCCCATGTTTAAAAGTTCATCTACCTGTCTCTATGTCTCGTATTTTCGTATGCTCTTACTGTAGTATTATCTAGCATATTTATAATTTTTTAGATAAACTCATTGCATAGACTTATATTTTTAGGTCACCAAATCAAATCTTGTAAGTCCATAGATCACGAAATTGCTATGGACAGGCATACTGGTGACACAAATTCTTGGAATGAGACAGTTGTGTTTAATGTTTGCGACCATGGTCGCACGGCACCACCGGAACGATTGAGTTCCACCGGCCTTAGGAGCCGGTTTTTGTTTCCCGCAGCGCAGTCTCGTACAAGGTCCATCACCCTGAGACCGGATGCTAACTGGCGTCATCACTTGTCATGCACTTGCGGCGCGGCGAGTCGACATGATACACCGGAATGGCCCGACACCACCCAGCGAGCTACAGTAGCAAATGACATGTCCAAGGAGGATAGAGCTGTCAAGAAAACGCTAGTGGAGGAGGCCAGGGCGTGACAGACTAATGACAAGTCGGGAAACTGGCAGTACCGGGTCATTGGACCTTGGAAAAAACACAGAAAATGTGAGTGAAAAAATTAATGGTAATCAGTCAAGGCATGGAAACCACGGACCTGAAGGTATCACGTCTCTGAAGTGTGTATATACAAATGCCGATAGTTTACCAAACAAATTTGAAGAACTGCAAGAAAGGATTAAAAGTATGAAAAATAGCCAGACATTATAGTTATCACAGAAGTCCTTCCAAAAAACTGTAGATACTTACTGACGAAAGAAGAATTATCCATTCATGGATATGAAATGATAGCTGGAGATTTTGTAAATAAGGGTGAGAGAGGTATTATTATGTGTGTTAGCGGTTAACTTAAGCCAGTTGAACTCACATTTGTAAATAATTTTAATGAACAAAAGTGGATCAAGATCAACTTGAAGGACAATAATAGGCTACTCATAGGAGCGATATACAGGAGCCCAGATAGCAATAATAATAATAATAATAATAATAATAATAAAAATAATAATAATAATAATAATAATAATACTAATAATAATAATAATAATAATAATAATAATGCACTGTGCAGGCTCTTAAGACAGGTGACGGATGAGGAAAGTTTCTCCCACATTATAACTGTCGGAGACTTCAATTTTCCCAAGATAAATTGGAGTGCGTGGACTGCAGATGAAAAAGGAGAACGGTTCATGGAGTGTGTGAGGGATAACTTCCTGTTTCAAAGAATTAGTGAACCAACCAGAGAAAGAGGAGAAGACAAGCCTAGTTTACTGGACCTAGTTCTCACGAACGATGAGGAGCTGGTGACAGATGTGGTCCATGACTGACCTCTTGGTAACAGTGACCATATGGTTATGAGGATGTGAAAGTTGATGTGGCTAAATATAATTATGACAAGGGCAATTATAATGAGACGAGGGAGTATATGGAGGCAGATTGGATAAGTTTGTTTACAGACAGGCCGGTAGGCGACATGATAGAACTCTTCATGGAAAGATTGAATCAGGGACAGGAAGACTGTATTCCAAGGGCAAGACAAAAAGACAAGGGAATGAAGAAATCCAAAATACAAATTCCACCACAGACATGGGAAGCTATCAAGGGCAAAAGAGCAGCATGGAACCAATTTATGAAAACTCGTACTGAGCAAGACAGGCTATATTACACTAGAGCATGTAACAAAGTTAAAACAGCTGTGAGAAATGCTAAAAGAGACAAGGAAAAGAACATGGCACGAAATGTTAAGACAAACCCCATACTGTTCTGGAACTATGCAAAATCCAAACGAAAATGTCGTGTAGGAATACCTGAGCTGCATGCAGAGAAAGAGGGGGAGAGGGTTGTAACTCGTACTGATAGTCAGAAGGCAGAAATTTTAGCAGATTTTATCACCAGTATCTTTACAGAGGAGCCATTAGGAGATCTACCTAGGTTTGAGGAGAGGACGCATACATCAAAGTCTAATGACAATACCTTTGAAGCCACAGAGGTCCATAAGCTGCTCGAAAACGTAGATTGTAGTAAATCACAGTGACCAGATAATGCACAAGCAAAAGTCCTATATGAACTGCGGGATGTTATAGACAAACCTTTGACCTGTATTTTCAACAAATCTTTTTCAACAGGTATAGTTCCAAAGGAATGGAAAATTCGCAAATGTAATGCCTATTTTCAAAAAAGGGGACAAAAAATGCCCAGGAAACTACCGACCAGTAAGTCTAACCAGTGTGATAGGAAAGCTATTTGAACAATTAATTCGGAGAAGGCTGATCGAGCATTTTGGAGAGTAATGAACTACTCAGAAAACAACAATTTGGATTTGTAAGTGGCAGATCAACTAGTCTACAGTTAATTAAAGTCAGGGACGAATGGGCAGAGATCCTGGACAGAGGTGGTGCAATTGATTCAGTCTATATGTACTTCATGAAGGCGTTTGATACAGTTGCCCACAGGAGACTGATAACAAATCTGAGAGGCTATGGGATGAGTGAGAAGATGTATGCATGGATTGCAGACTTCCTAAGAGACAGAAAGCAAAGGGTCTGTGTGAACGGAGTATTTTCAAAATGGCAAACGGTTACAATTAGAGTTCCGCAAGGTAGTGTCAATGGACCGGTGCTATTTTTACTATTCATAAATGACCTACCTGATTGTGTGCAGTCAGGAATCTACCTATACGTGGATGATACCAAAGTATACAGAGAAATTAGAAAGGAACATGACAGCGCAATGTTACAGAAGGATCGCGATGCCCTTCATCACTGGTCTGAAACTTGGCTCTTACGATTTCACCCTGATAACTGTAAGGTACTTGAAATTGGACATAAGTCGGTAAATGAAGATAAAAAATACAAGCTGTATGACTGTAAAAGGATAGACCGTGGAATTAGGATCATTCGGGCAGGAAAAAGATATTGGAGTTGTTGTGGACTGCCGGAAAAATTTCAGATGCCATATGCAAACCAAGGTAAATAAGGCCATGGGAATCATGGCAGCCATCCGCAGAACCTATTCATAACTGGATGAAGAAAGTTTTACATTGCTTTACAAGGCACTAGTAAGATCTCAACTTGAATATGCTGAAGCTGTATGGTCGCCCTATAAAAGGTGTGACATAGATATCATAGAAAATGTACAAAGGCGTGCAACTCGATGTGTACCCTTGGTAAAGGGGCTTGGCTATGCAAACAGACTGCACGAACTAACGCTTCTAACACTGAGATATAGGCGAATGAGAGGGGACATTATTGAAACCTACAAGATCATCCATGGTATATATGATAAACACGTCACAGAAGACCTCTTCAAGTTCAACATTTCAGATACCAGAGGGCATGAGTATAAAATACAGAAGAACTTTGCTAGACTGGACATTAGGAAATATTCCTTTGTAAACCGTGTCACCGATGTCTGGAACAGGCTACTACAGGAGGTTGTAAGTGTGCTGAGTGTCAAATGTCTTGAGAGCAGACTCGACAAATTGTGGAACAACTTGGAACTGGAATTTGATCATGATGCAGCTTATTCCCTCTAAGTCAGATACATTGGTCTGGATGGAGACTACAGAATGAGACACGGATTGGGTGTGGAATCACATCGATCCTGATGTCTAGACTGTATTTTATATAAGCTTTCTTACTAGTATAATTGTACTTTGAGAAAGGAATGGCTGTGTAATCACATCGTTCCCAATATATATCACTATGTAATTTATATTTAAGCTAGGTAAATACCAGTACAATTGTATTCTGAGAAGGGAATGGGTGTGGAATCACATCGTTCCTAATAGCCAAAGTTATGTATTCCACGTGTATATTGAATTTCTTAACTGTAATATTTGATAGGGATTTGGTGTGTAATCACATCACTCCCAATATCTAAAGTTAAATATTCCATAGGTAGCTTTTGAATTGCTTAACTGTAGTATGCGATAGGGAAGTGGTGTGAAATCATATCGTTCCTATGCTCTAATTGTATGTAACAGCTAGGTACGTACCAGTATAATTATATTCTGTGACAGGAATGGGTGTGCAATCACATCGTTCCTAAAAGCTAAAGTTATGTATTCCACATGTGCATTTGAATTACCTAATTGTAGTATAAGATAGGGAAGGGTTGTGAAATTTACATCGTTCCTAATTTCTAATTGTATGTATTTCACATGTACGTAGGCCTATATGATTTGTAAACAAAAAAGCAAGAGTTATGGAATATGTGTGAAAATTTTCACTATATTAAGTGCTTTTAAATGTATCAGGAGAGAGGGAAAGGGTATGTTATCACATCATTCCTAACCTGTAATATTCACGTATCTCGCATTGTTATAATATATGAACTGTAAAATTTTATGAACCTTACATACGTATGGGTGTGCTGGTGCACTGTAGGATGACATTGGGAATGGGTGGGTTATCAGACATTTCCTTTTTCATGCTGCTCTACACCATGACACACTGGTTATAACAGCAGTCCCAAATTGTATATATGTATGTATGTAAATATGGAAGTATGTAATTAAAAATTAAACATAACCTCTAGTCAACATATTAAGTATAAACTTTGACCTTCATCACAATATCATTGTTATCAGACTATATACATATAGAGTGTATTCGCCATTACAAATAAGGAGTATGAGCAGAACATAAAGGCACTAGCCTGCATTCTGCAAACTATCTAATCTAATCTATAACTAGTCAAGTCAATAATAATAATTGGATTTAAACAGCGAGACTCCGAGCTTTGCTCAGAATGTCAATGCCACTCATTCATGTATACGGTCTGAGAGATCGACCGATAAGGTATTTCCAGGAGTGCTACAAATTATAGAGACGGACGCACGCCACGAGCAGGACCACGGCTGTTTCTGCAGGGAGGATGGTCTTGTTGCGTCAAACCGACATATTATCTTATCAAATCACAAAAAATAAAATGATTTCATTACTTAAGCCAAGCCTCATAACAGATTTCCATACTCTGTTGCCAGTGGACCTTTCCAGTTTAGCTATGTCTCACCCATCTCTAGCTAAGCTCCACCCACAACCCGCTCGTGCTGGGATCGACTGATCCATGAGTTACCGGACTATTAAATTCCAGAAAACTATACAGGTAAGCTGGTGAATATTTTGAAACCTATGGCAGCAACAAACCAAGTCAAATTAGTTTCAAAATATTCAACAGCATGTTTATTAAATAGTAAAGACATGCAATTCGTACAACGTGTCAGAATATTAAGCCTTCAAGACCGACTAGATCGAGTCATTCATGACGTAATGATTATTTCATCCTACACGTCACATAGTTGATTATGACGTAATAACACGCCATATGATGGATGGATAACCTGGAAAGGTGAGTTGAAGTTGAATCACATTAATTGAGCGCATGCGCATTGCTTGGTATAGTGCTCAATGCGGACAGAGCATGGCGTATCTCATATAGGCCTACAGGAGCAGTCGTTTACGACCTGTTGTGGAATACTACACGTATATCTCACGGGAAATAATGTATGCAACATTGGAAAATTGGGTATGTCTACACTGTACAGCCAGGATGAATGCATCCGTACCTCTGCATTTTAATGACGATTCCTTTAATATTAGCAGAAGCAAAAACGCATTTCCAGCACGTACCTGCATCTTGCAGGCATAAGTTCTCTTGGAAATGTCAATTCTTCATTGAGATTCTCACTACAGATTGGCAATTGGCATACGAAACCTGCAAGTGTCTCTGTCTGATAAGGCAAAGTCATTACGCACGCCAGCTAAGAATTTCTAAATAGTGTTCCACCAGATACTATAAGGCATGCGAAGGTTTGACCGCGTCCCATGTGAATGAGAAAAGGAACTCATTTGTTGATTTAGCAGCCAACAATTTTCGCTGCCTTGTCAAAGCATACTGTTGCTGATCCATTGTTAGAATAGAAAACGGATGTCTATGTTGTTTGTAAATGAGTACATGTGTAATTTAGAATGCCTCATGTCATTGCTGTGGAAACAGTTGATAGATCTGCATCAAATTTTGGAGGTACACTAGTGCATACCCTTGTATGATGCTATATAGTTATGTGGGCGCGTCCCATGTGAATGAGAAAAGGAACTCATTTGTTGATTTAGCAGCCAACAATTTTTGCTGCCTTGTCAAAGCATACTGTTGCTGATCCATTGTTAGAATAGAAAACGGATGTCTAAGTTGTTTGTAAATGAGTACATGTGTAATTTAGAATGCCTCATGTCATTGCTGTGGAAACAGTTGATAGATCTGCATCAGATTTTGGAAGTACACTAGTGCATACCCTTGTATAATGCTATGTAGCTTTGTGGGAATTTTGGTTAGATTCTTGCCAACCATACATTTTACTGTTAATATATCATAAACTTATGAACAAATTTGGTTGGCATTTTTGTGGCCATCTTGTTATATTTGCGGCCATCTTGGAACTCGACATATAAAATTCATATTTTCCTCAATATTTTGTGATGCCTTTCCAAGTTCAGTGGTATAAATCTATGTTATTCAATTCCATGTCATTTTTGTTATATCACATGAATAAGATACAGTTCCAGGTGACTGGTAAATTCAAAATTGCCATATCATTTAAAGCTATCATATGCCAATAAATAGCTAAATTTATTGCTGAAATTTGACACCCGAAAATCAAATTTTTCCCAACATTACAAAGTCTCGTTTCCAAATTGAAAATATAAAGGAGATGAAAATTGCACTATATACTTTCTTTAGGGACACTTCAGCAATGCTAATTGCAGAAGGGCCATCTGGTATACAATGGGCTGGATGAAACATGGGTGCGTTGAGATATGCACAGTAATGCAACTCAAGCAGATCATGTATGGTATACATTACAGTCATGCTACAGATTTCCACCGAGTAATCTTATTAGATATTGACTGATCCTTTCCTGTAGGTTGCTTTGCAGAAAACCCGAAGCAATTATGCAGCACTTCAAGCTCGTGCGTACAACCTAGCGGATGCCTGCTTAATGAACAACAATATTGTCTAAGTTCATCAGGAGCTGATAGCTACAATTACAAGACTCAATATTAGGAAACTAATGGATGAGTTTGATGCTGCAAATGATGAGTATCTTGTTTATAAGTGTACATGCGTCAAGTTTACTACAATGCTTAGTCTCCTTCCCAAGTATGTACATGCGTCAAGTTTACTACAATGCTTAGTCTCCTTCAAGTGACACAACAGCAGTGCTGGGATTTGAACGTATCATCATTAGAACAGTTGTGCATCTGGTTATTTGCATATAACAAATTAGGTTATGCCCAACATGTGCCCGAATACATAGCACGAATGTACAATCTTCAGCATGCCAACTCTTAGGTTTGGGATGACTTTGGATAGGGAAACCTTACTGTGAGAACCACCCCAATAGCATTTGCTACTGTAGGAGTGGAAAACACGCAAATAAATGTCATTATATGTACGTCACAAATGTGATGGTGGCGCATCCGGTATTAGCACAAATCCTTAAGCTCTAATGAGCTGTTGCTTAAGTACACTTGAACTGACATGACTTTCAGCTGAGCTAGAGGGAATGCTAGGAGTATCAATGATTGCATATAACAGACAGTAAATTGAACCCACAAAAGACATATATACGCCAACTCAAGAAAGTACTATCTAACGCAAATCCATTTACAGCAACAGAGTTTGGGGATGGAACTGAACCGAAGTTGTTCAATTCAGGTGGTGACAAAAGTCTTTCTTCTTGAAACCATAGTTGAAATGGAATTGCGAAGAGAAAATACACACAGATTGTTTATAGATGAAAGGCTTTGTGGAAAGAAAAGTCTCTTCGGGAAAATGAACTAGCTGAATGTTCTTGGGATGGATTGATGGTTGTACCAAACACCAGTTAGAGCCTCTAGCGACAGTAGTCGAACCAGAAGCCAATCCAATATTGGAGAACTGTAATGGACAATTATTCTAATGGGCAATTAGAGATTCCTGACCAGACATGCATTCTATTAGATGCAATGGCAGTAAATGTTACCAATTAGTGATTCCTGATGACCAGCCATGCATTCTGTTTGATGCAATTGCAGCTGTCAATTACCGATTTCTGACAAGTCTTGCATTCTGTTTGATGAAATGGCAGTATCGCGAAATATTGAGGAAAATATGAACAAGTGGTCTTTAAATCAATCTGTAATAACCTGCCCAAACAGCTTATGCAAGCAATACACATGACGTCACGGAATATGTGTGCAGCTATGTTGTGTTTGATTTCTATAGTTCTAAGCCTGCTCTGAAGGATATAACCAGCAAACCGCGTGTAGGAGGCAAATCAGCACACCAGCCGTGTTACAAAGTTGATGATACAATTCTCATGAATGATTTATTCACTTGCATAAGCAGTACTCAAATGAAGGATGTATTAACACTGCACCTTTTGCAAAAGTTGGTAGAGCATTCCAGTTTACCAATTACTACAGTAACACGTCTAGTTGCCCTGTCTAATAAAAAATCAACATGTTTTGTGGCCATTCAAAGCACTCAAGAAGAGGCAGAAAATATGCTTATGCTTCATGCCACTGAAGTTCAGAGATCTGGTTTAAATATTGATATCTATTCCTCAGATATGAATGCAATCGTTCTGGTAATACATACGCATCCTCATTTGGGTTCAGAAGCATTGATAACCATGGGAATTGATGAGACGCATCGCTTTGTAAGGCTACAGCCCATTTATAATGGTTCACCACTTCCACCTCTCTTCAAGAGCAGCTGAGAGAGCAGAAGGTCTTCATAACTTCTGAGCTCGTTATATCTTCACCTAGGTTGAAGGTCAACTTCCGGTTAGCTCAAAGAGATGGAACACTACGTAGAAATTGTGCTACGCTGTCTTTCTCATCACATCGTAATCGTAGTTTCATTGTACTTCACTCTGGTGAGCTATTGTATACCCTCTTCCTGACTGTCTTGCTTGGTTCATGAAGACATCATATTATCAGCTTTTAGCCTAAGTCGCAGCTCCCATTTTAGGAGAGAAAGTTTTCATCCAAAACCCTTTCCAGATGCATCTATATTCATATACCTATCTTTTTTGGGATGACAACAACGAAAAATTCTTCCTCTCCCTTCTGTAAACGTCAGCTTCCTATTCTGCCTCAGTGCCTGGTGTCTCCAGCATCTCTACTTCTGGAACTCTTCAGTTTCCATCAGCAACACCGCATACATCATGGAACCTCTCGACTGTGGCTGTCATTCGTATTTTGTGATACTTCCTCTCATTTAACTACACGGATGTTGCCTAGTGCGTTTATTACATTTCGAAATACTGAAGTTCCATAGATCTGTATATACGTGTTTCATACCTTCATTCCAATTAGTCTGGACATCTCCAAGGAAGATTAGTAGTACATCAATCAATTTCTTGTATTAACGGTTATCACAGTTTATTTTGAAGTCGATGTCATTTGGCGTTTCTCCATCACCAGGATCAATTCCCTGTCGGACACACTCCAGTGAACATTTATTTCCTGAACTATAGTTCCAGAAGTTATTGGTCACATATACTTTATATTTATATGGGATTTTATAATGTATTATATAATATAGCAAACCATAAGTTTTTAAGCCATATAAGATATGAGTCACAATAATTCATAAAATAATTTACTATGTTTCATAATGAAATGGTATGCTATTCTGCAGCTTAAGACTATATTAATTTTATAGCATATGCTTTTTATATTCCAACATGGATGTGCTTTGATATCTCATAAGATAATATTCTGAGGGATTTTCCGTTATATTTACATTTTAATATTTTCCAAGCAACCATTGCTACCCTCTGGTATTGCCATGCTCCATTGGTGCTCTAGTCACACTTTATTTGTTCAAATCCTTTTTGCCTGTCTCAACGCTCTATGGAAGTGCTATCTTTATATTATTAAACATGTTGATAGACCAACTTAGCGATTAGCTTACAATTCATACTAGCTTAGGAATGTCAATTAAGCATGCACTTCTTACTGTGAGAGTCGCCCGCTACCTCTAGGGTGTCTTCAGTACCTTAGTTATTATATTCTACAGAAGATCTTGGGAACAACTGTCCAGTTATTATATTTGACATTTAATATTATATTATTACATTATTAAGCTCTCATTATTGAGATATTAAGCTACTATTATTACTGTATTGAGCTATTATCACCCCGTATACAAGTATAAGGCAGCTGCTCTCGTCTTCTATCTTCTGTTCCTAGGACAAATCTTCATTCTATATTAAAACATATTCATCCTGCTGCATCTGTCAGTCCTTATCTGATGTCCTCTGTGCGCTATGCAGTTTTGCAGTGTGTTCCCCTTCCCATGCCACACGCACCAAATCGCACATTCAATTTTAGGAGTCTTTTGTTGACTTGAGTATCTTTTTTCGTTAGCGTGAGCATCCTTTTTCGTTACTTAAGTATCTTTCTATTGGGTTGATTTAGAAATCTCTGTGATAGTAGCTAGGATGATGCGATGAGCGACACTTCAACATTGGGACCCCTTTCAAGAACCATTTTTCGTAGTCCTCTTTTACTTTGCAATGATTGGTCCGTTTGTCATAGAGCAACCTGTGGAGGATCCGCTCATAATAGTAAGCAAATCATTATCCCCAACCGTCTTACAAGAGGGCTCTTTTCTATCGGATGTCATTGAGAAGGATAAACGTAATTCGGTCAAACTGGATCTCCCAACTAGCTCCGGTAATCCAGTGCATGGAGAACCAATTCCTTTAACATCATTTGGTTAGTAATCTGGGAGATTCAGCTCAAACTAATCAAATTTTTCCATTTCAACCAAGTGTAATGATTTACAACATCTCGCTCGATGTGAGCATTGACAATTTATAATTAACAGATTTAGACCTATATCTGTGAGTAAACAACCAAGTAGAGTTCCCATCACTTTTTACCCTGAAGCTGAGAAGGAAAGGTTCCTCGACGTATTTTATGGTAACAGGTATCAGTGGGCTGGCGAGAGTCTAGGAACACGTTAAAACATAAGGGTATCTTGCAGTGGAGAGGACTGAAGGCCCCCACATCTAACAAAGGATGAATTAACATCCTCCTGTGGTACTGTCTAGTAGAGCTGGCGGTATTGATATTTACATGACGGTATCGTACCATGAAAAAATACCGCGGTACCACGGTATACCGTCATCTGAGCTTGAGGCATGCCACGAAATAAGAACACTTTTTTCCGTTTCCTTTTCTCTTCCATCTCCAATCAACGGTAAATATAAGTAAAATAAATAAATCGGCTTCCTGATTTAGAGAAGAAAAACATGGTTATTGCGACTGTTTAGTTTCACGATTTTATTAGGTCACTATTTTTATTGACATAATATCATTCACGGTAATATCGGTCAAAGGGTGTGGTCGGCTCGCTAACTATAACCCGCTGTTTGAGACATTGTGGTGCACTATTTTCAATCTGGATTGTTTTGCTATTAATGCGTGCGACCAGCAAACGGTAAATTTTATTTTGGCAGTCGAGCGCTTTGATAAACAGAGTTCAGACAAAATCCGCGAGTATTTAAACGGGGCGAGTGTTGTACTCTTTTATTTCTGTTGGAGTGGTATGTTCTGTTACTCGCGAAAACAGGCCTATACACATACATATAACATGACATCGAATATAGCCGATTCCAAAGCTTCTGATAATTACCGAATACCGGATGTGCAGACTCTTACTCGCCATGCTTCACGTGAACAATACGTGTAAAAAACTATTTCCGCGAACCCCAGACGTGTAGCCCAGTTGAAAAATTAATTACAAAAACTAAAACACTAAAATTTTAGGTGTCGTTACTTAAACTTGATTTAATCCTTAAAGAAATTTCTTAAAACAAGCCAGAAAAATAAAAAATAACGACTTCAACGCGGCTCGTTGTTAATAAATTAACATGTGGTCCAAAACGGTGCGAGCAAATACTACGTTTTAGTAAATTTGCATTGGTAAATGTAATGTATTTTCCCAAGGGCTAGTTCATGAACAACCAATCAGATACGTCTTTGCTAGATCGCTGTTGTGTTTGAATAGCACGCAGTTTGTATGTTATTTTGTTATTCTAGCGTGTTTGTCGGTGACAAAATGATTGGAGAAATAAATTACAAATAATAGAAACGGGAATAGGGAATATATTATAGTGTAATTACTACCGGCGGACGGCCAGAGAATGAGTTTAGATGTTTTAAATAAAGCAATTTTACTGTGAGACTTTCAAGACGTACGTTTGACATACAATTCTGCCTGCCATTATTTTGTAATTGACGTCTTGATGTTTGTTTTTACAACGACCCTTTCACCTCAACTCGGCTAATAGTTAGGGATGCCTGTATTTTTGGCACTATTAGCACTTATTTACCCTTGGTCAAGTCAGATTTTATGAATATATTTTTCAAATATTGCTCAAACATTATGGACGGTATTCACGGTATTTGGAAATGTCAACGGTCATGGTATAGGTTCACGGTATACCGCGGTCCTCACGGTACTACCGTCAGACCGCCCAGCTCTGCTGTCTAGTTGGCCTACTGTTTAGGCTACTAAGATTTGAGTTCGACTCATCTCAGCATGTAGACGTGCTTGGTACGGAGACTACAGTCTCCACCCAAGACATCTCTATCAGACTAGAAGTTTTGTTTGGAATGGCCTGGAAGCGAGGCTGGGGAAGTTCGTATACCATTAACAAAGATGGATGCAACCGTCGGTTGCCCCTGAGCATGAGCTCAGATGGTGGTCGCTATCGAATGGGTCGGCGGCTGGCTATCTTGATTCTATCAGTACATCAAACCATTCCAGCGTATGTGTTGTCAAGATGGCTCAATGTACAATCAAGCCATGGCAAGCATTCGCATTGCGAGTCATGCCTCCTATAAGCAGGCTTGTTGAAAACTAAAGTTTGGGAAGCAGGAGGACTACGCATACAGACTTATTTAAATGAATTGTATTGTCTAAATGTTATATTGTTTGTGTCACAATGCACAGCATTGGTGAACTCAAGACTTCAAGTTATTTTAGTCTAATGATGTTAATGTGCTCTGCCAGTCCTTCCTCTGATTCTTTCTGTTTCACACACATGCAAGCACACATGCATGCACGCAAACCGCTCACTCACTCGGACACTCACTCACGCACACAGGCGAACACGTTCACATGCGCACACACGCACACATACACACACGCCTACAGTACCGTTTATACACAAATACAGCATCTCTAAATCGTCGAGTTCTCAGACTGACAGGGCCCTCCCCACTTCCCCCAGGCGAACCTCTTCCAACTACTTAATCCACCACAACCCAGGTTTTTCTCAACAGAGTTGATGCCCCGCAGTCCCATAAGTATAATGAATTCAATTGAAGCTCTGCATGTTTAGTGGGAAATACACTCAGCCTAGGTTGCGCTTCCAGCGGAAGTTTTTAATGCTTCAGGCCATTATTCCACTCTGAGAGAAGAAAGTATGTATAGTGAACTTCAGGAGTGATATATTTTATTGAAGGATAATTTGGCCCTCCGTTTTCTTGTCCTTCTCATGGACCCACTGAAAATCCCGGCCGTTACACATCTGGCCAAGACCATTATTCATTGATCGCTCCATTTTCACTCATCTCTGAAAACCACCGCCATAGTGGTATCCCTCTTTGTCTTCCATAATCGTTCCTTGATTACTTCGCATTCTGTCTTTGATTTTGCAGAATCTCTGCTCCATGCGACACCCGTAGTGTTCTTGTGGAACTCATGCATTATTAGTGAATATATAACAATCAATAATATCACACACCCACCCGCCGCAGAATTTCTGTATTTCTTCCCTGTCTCTCATGATCAGCGTGAACATACAACAAAGTTTCAGAAAATCTCTGTATTGATAATGAGTGGCTTAACTTCCATCGTATAACTGATTGTCGTATATCAATCCGTAACTTCTCCCAATTATTTCCAAACTCTACAGCCAAAATATATTCATAATATACTAATGGAATTCCCCATTTCCTATCTCCCATATTACACTCCATATAGATATTTCCCGGATATGCGTTACCATACTCTTCCCCAACGTGCAGAAATAGCCTACTTAATTTAATGTGCTATTGTAGATTGTGACCTACATTTCTAATTGGGAACTCTAATTGTTATTATTATTTGTGTTGAGACAACCTATAAAATGAGTAAATAAAATTCGATGTGTAAATTACCACGCTTTTAAAGTTTATGATTGTGTTAATTGTAATTAGTAACAGGATCCTAATCTGTGAAATTCTGGTGCTGGTAATAATCCACCAACGTTAAACCAAATCTGACCTATGCGTCTAGCAGCCTGGTGATCCAATGCTCTGCCATGGCTCGAATACTCTCCTTTTCCCTCCTGTTCTTGTCTCTTCGGCCACTCAAATTATGTAGGCTGCACAAACTTCCGTGACTCCAACAACTTCTGCTGCTACTCCTCCTTCCACTACCACCAATACTATATCACCAACAGAAGTGAGCGTGCCTGGACAACGGTCCAACATAATCGTTTGCATCTATACACCTGTGCAAAAGTTAAGCACCAGCAAAAACAATAGAACGTAGAAACATGATGGTACAACTAGGCTGCCATACTTTTTGTCCCCGCGTTAGCTGACATAATTCCAAGTACGAAATGCACATGCATGCATGACTTCACGCCGCTTGATGTCCGTGCGTGGCGGGAAACAGCACACGTGTTCAGTTATGTAAAAGTCCAGTTTGAGGTGTAGAACATTACATACAGATTTAGGCGACAAGATTAGGAATTTTGTGTTCATGACCGTGGTTTATTTGTACAGAGAGAATTAGCTCTTGATTGTGAACCGCTACGGCAAGACGAAGGTTAAGTGATCGTGTGAAATGGCAAATCATAGGCATGCATACCACTGGTATGTCATGCAGAGAGATTGGCAGACAGCTGAACATTAACCATACTGTAATCAGTCGTTTGATTGCAAAACATGGGCAAACTAACGAGGTGAAGGACAGGCCTAGATCTGGAAGACCGAAGAAGACTACTGCCCATGATGATCGAGCCCTAGTACGCCTTGTTAAGAGATCTCCATTCACCAACAGCAGAGTGCTCAGCCAGCAATGGGAAACGCGCAATAGAGTGTCAATGTCTACCGTCAAAAGGAGACTGTATGCTGCTGGCATGAAAGCTAGGAGACCTGTCAGACGTCCTCTCCTCACTGCACACCACAAAGAGGAGCGTCTGAGGTGGTGCAACGAAAGAAGACACTGGAACATGAGATCCTGGAGACGGGTACACTGGTCCGATGAAAGTCGGTTCCTGCTTCATGCCACAGATGGTCGAACTCGTGTATGGAGGTCCAGACGCACGGCGTACGACCAACGTAACATCATGGAAGAAGTTCCATTTGGTGGAGGTTCCGTTATGATATGGGGGTGCATCTCATTTGATTGTAAGCTGGATCTGTTGACTGTACCTGAAACACTAAATGGACAAAGATATCAAGATTCCATACTGGATAGAGTTGTGGTCCCTCATTTTGTAAATCATGCACCTGGAACCCACCCTATATTCATGGATGACAACGCCCGACCACATCGTGCTAGAGCTGTGCATGAATACCTCCGCCAGAATGCCATCGAAACCCTACCATGGCCAGCAAGGAGCCCTGAAATGAACCCTATTGAGCATATCTGGGACATTCTGGAAAACATGGTGAGAAGGAGGGATCCTCCTGTGCAGAACCTACAGGAATTAACAGACGCACTCCATCTTGAATGGCAACGAATACCACAATGGCGTATCAGTCGGTTGGTGACCAGCATGAGACGTCGTGTCCAGGCCGTCATCCAGGCACAAGGTGGATATACCCGGTATTAATAATGACAGTCTCAAACTCGTGCACAGATGTTAAACTTCGTTTTCAGACACCATTAATGACAATCTAGCCACGTGTGTCAACTGTAGGGCAATAGTTGTCAGTTGTGTCAACGTAACCATATTCAGGCCTCGTTTTCAAGTTCAAACACAAACATACAGTGTTTCCCCACCATCATAATCAGCATTCCTCTAGTTGCATTATTACCTCTTGCACTAAGATGGATGGGTACATAAATGTTTATGCTATTGCTTTCTTCATAGCACATGAATATACCCTCGCATGTGCGTAAAGATAGGGTGGTGCTTAACTTTTGCACAGGTGTATATATGCATTGTGTTCAGAATCTGGACATGGCGCTACAAACTTATAAATTTTATGAAGAACTACCCTTTCACTCACTCAATCGCAAGGTCCAGCCCACTAAGATGTCTCCCCATCTGGGGGGAAATTACCAATTCGCTTGGTGAAAACAGTGGCGATACATTGGCCCATTCTTTCACAATCCAAGAACTATGAATGAGCATTTTCAAATCGAGAAAATGATACGATACACAAATGGAGATAGTGATTGGAGAAATCAGCCTTCCCCCAATGAAGTCGAGTCTCTTCGTGTCATGACAGGAAACACCCGTATATGTTGTTTCGCGATCAGTGGACAGGAACAATATGCAACAGTTAATATGGAGGCCACTTTAAGAATAATTAGTAACCATGTGTATATATGCATGGCTCCCCATGCCCATCCGCCTCTCCAAGACGTATACTCATATACAATTAGGTCCAGCTAGTGGAGAAATATTGAAAATTTCTGGTAAAGCAAATTTTGCTATTTACATTGACGACCTTAAATTTATCCAATGGATAATAGTAGCGGAAATTCAAAATGCTAGGTGCAGATTTCCTATGGGCTACAGAAGCCATGATAGACATCAAGCATCAAGAGCATGAAATAAACGGATACTGGATTCATTTGGGCCAACGCAGTGAATTATACCAAACTTGTTCCTTGATTCCTGTTAGCTCGACCATGGTAGCGTCTAGACAGACATGACAGACAGGAGGATCTCCTGTGGGATACGGCTCCCCTTACCAGGATCACACTCCTTCTGCTTTATTGGATCTCGATACCGATTAGATGCTGGTGCCAAACTGCACCATTCCTTGTGTCCTGGTAGATACCCAGGATGTTAACTACATTCCATTTCGTGTATTTGACGGAATACTGCATCCTATCACCTTGACATCTGGTATACCACACAGGCATCTTGGGGAAGAGAAACCCAACAACACTGATTAGTTCCAGACCTTCCCGAACATCTTCGCAATTTGTACATTCGCTCTATTGAAGGTATTTCTCATGAAAATAAAACAATTGTCCAGAACTTATTACTTGTTTATCAACATTCTTTCTTCACAGGTGAATTACACCTTGGAGAAACTCATTTAGTACTTCATCAATCAGGATTTGCAATGTACGACCAGTGCGATTCTCTGTTACAAGTTTTCACATCAAGAAAGTGGCAGAAGCCCATAAACAAATAGATGAAATGCTAGCAAGCGGAGTTATTGAACCTTCTGCATCATCTTTGTTCAGCCTTCCAGAACGTGATGGATCCCTCCATTTTTGTAAAGCTTATCGAAAATTGAATGACCTCAGCATCAAGGATGCTTTTCCTCTTCCTAGGATTGACCAAGCATTAGATTTGTTAGTTCGTGCAGCTTGGTTCTGTACATTTGATCTGACCAGCAGAAACTGACAAGTAGCGATGAAAGATGAGAATCGTGAAAAAAATGTGTTCGTCTGTCGAGACAGATATTTTCAAATCCGTAAAATGCTATGCGGCTACGCAAATGCTCTGGGTACATTTGAGCGTCTGCTGGAGCAGGTACGGCTGCGGTGGCAGGTGTGATTACGATACCTAGATGACGTCATTGTATTTGATTCTTCTTTCAAAAATATTATCGATAATCTCCAGAGGCTAATAATTGGTTTCACAGCCGCTAATCTTACATTAAAACCAAAGAAATGTCACTTCTTCCGGAAAGAAGTTTTTGAGCATGTAGTCTTGGCGAAGGGAGTCTCAACGCAGCAGGAGAAGATCTGCGTAGTTGCATCTTGGGGTACCCTGAACTTCCTAGCATTACAGAAATGCATAGCTTCCTAGGGCTATGCCAATACAATGGTAGGTGTTTAAAGTATTTTAGCGAAATTGATAGGATCTGAGGACTCTATAAATATCGAATTAATGGCTAATTACCACTGGCAGGTTTTCCTGGCGCCAGTGCATTTGTGCACTAGGTGTAGATGAGTAGTAGGGTCTGAGTCAAAATGATACCACCTCCCTCAACTGGCAGCCGTTCGGCGTTCCGTGGCCCCCACCGCCCTCTCAATCCCTAGGGCATAGGGTTGTTGAGACATGTGGTTGGTGTATGCCTCTAGATGGAGATTGGAGATATGCCCCCAGGGATTGAGAGGGCAGTGTGGGCCATGGGTCGCCGAACGGCTGCCAGTTGAGGTAGGTAGTATCATTTTGACTCCGACCCTACTACTAGTCAAAATGATACCACCACCCTCAATTGGCAGCTGTTCAGCGATCCGTGGCCCCCACTGCCCTCTCTATCCCTGGGGCATAGGAATTTAAGACATGTGATCGTGGTTGGTGTATGCCTCTAGATGGTGTTCTCCCTGACATAGAAGGCCGTGGCGAATATAAAACTCCTGTGCAGACCCGCATATCCGGGAGAACCTCCTCAGGATACCGGCCTCTCTCTATTCTGACCGGTATCCTGAGGAGGTTTTTCTATCTGTGGTTTTTTTATTATTATTATTTTTTTTTTGTAACCTATCCTACCTATCTTTTGTTCCTATCCTACCTATCCTACCTATCTCTTTTGTACCTATCCTACCTATCCTACCTATCACAGGTTCAAATGTCGTTATGTGTTATTACCAAATGGTAAAATCACAGGTTTAAATCTCGTTATGTGTTATTAGCAAAAGGTAAACATGTCTACAATTACTCTTTACCTGTAAGACATCACGTCAATACCAACTCGCACAGTCATTGACTGACCACATAAAACCAATGATTGCAGAGCACAGACTTGGCCAAAGTCAAGAATAGTAGCTGCTATGCGTTAACACCTAATTAGATCCAGCATCCATAATGGTATACCGGCGATCATAAATTATGTATGAATGCACAACCATACATTACGTGTACTCAACTACGTGTAAACGCTCATCTACAAACAATATTACACACAATGGGCTGGCCTGAAGAGGTATGGTCATGCATGCATGATGTAGGCTGTGCGGCGTGACGAGAAAAAGTACCCAGGCCATTGTGTGATATGGGCAACTATGCAGATCAAAATCTTGAGAAATGGAGAAGTTCATGGATCCCAACATTCCGCTCGTCATTTATACTAACATGTCTTACATGTCGCAAACATTATCCGATGACTGTGATAGCAATGGACAAACTCTTCAAGTATATGAATTATTTAGAAACGTGATCTGGATGCTGCTATCGAGTTGGAACAAGAGTGGGAGCAAGAAATGCAGTGATCCCTCGCCAACCAACCTCTCAATGCGCGCACTACTCCCACGTATCAGATCAGTTCAACCACATCTCACACAAACACATAGTCTCCATCAGTATCACATCGACACGATGGATGACCCACAGGTTTTTCCAGGTACAGATCGCTTTGTGATCACCACACATAATAGGGTCAGGCCTCCACAGTGATATGCACCATGATTACTGTTGCACAGCTTCGCGATATTGCAAAGAAATTTAGCCTTAGAGTAGACTCTATGGCCAAGAAAGCTGACCTGCTCCAGATGATCGGACAGGCCCATGCCAAGGAGTGGCAGAAGCGACTCTCCCGAGCAATGAAGATGGGAGGGTTTCCAGTGCTTACCAAAGATGACCCTTGAAATCCCCACAAGAAAGTGCAGCGGATGCGTGAGCTTCGTCATTTGGATGAGGAGGTGACTGCTAGCTTGCGAGCCAAGACTGTAGCGAAGCGGATGGTGAACCATCCACTGGAGCACTTACCTCCCCTATGCAGGATCACTAAGCGAGTGATGAGGGGGCCAAGGTCTGAACCATTAGCCCAGAGCATGACGCGAGAAGGCGAACATATTCTCGACCAGAGTCTTGGCGAAAGGGAGACAGAGGATAGAGGATGACGTCAGTATGTTGGGCATTCTTCAGTGGTCTAGAAGGAGACCTCACAGGCCAGATCATGCAAAAGATCCAGCAGACTGTCCAGAACGCCTTCTACCTCCGCTACACCCATACCTATCGCATCCGTCACATCGAAGACGGTAGGGTGATGCTCTTCCACAAGAATGCTCCAGGGAGCCCGTGGCTGAACACGATAGGAGCAGCTCATGACTGGGTAGCAGCAAGAGAACAAGCCCACCTCGACACAGACAATATCGATCAACCCAATACCAAGTGGGCTTTCGTTCGATCAATCAACGTTGAGGTCAGGGCTGTCATCGACCACCAACCTCTGCTTGGGACAGGCCGCCTCCCAGACTGGCTACGACAGAAGAAGAGTATGACTGCCCTCGACACCTACAGGGACAACATGTGTCTCAGGAGATGTCTAGCAGTCCACCGAGGAGTGAGAGCTGATAGAAGTACAGCTCCTGCACGAGAGCTTGCCACACAGTTCTACGGCAAGACAGTGACTGTACCTGATGTCTGCAAGACCTTGCTGGATCAGCTGGACAAGGTAGGGTTCTTCGCCAAGATCAGGATTCGCATGTATGAACCAACTGAAGAGGGAACCTGGCACTTGATCAGGCAAGCGGCTCACTACCATCACCATGACCATTGGAGTGTGGGACCACCATGCCTTCTACATCAAGAATATCTCCAAGCTGGCACATACACTAGTCTGCAGTCACTGTCAGCAGAGGTTTACAAGGGCATGCAATCTTCAATGCCACACTGATCACTGTACAGGCGGCAAAACAACAATCGTGTATCCTGGCACGAAGGTTTAGGTGCCACAGTCTGCTTATGAGAAAGCCATCTATCCGCCCAACCATCCAGTTCAGTGGCTACTCGTTAGATCGAGTATGAGTCGAGAAACAGGCGTACACATACACCATGTAGAGTGTGGGCACGGTGGCGAGCGTTGGATCGAGGGTGCTCCCGTAGATGGTTATGATCTGACCACCAACACCGTTTACCAGTTCAATGGCTGTTACTGGCACGGGCGTCCACAGCACCAGTCCTGAGAGAGGAGAAGCTGAGAGCATCTGGATGCATGCTTGTGGTACAATGGGAGTGCTGTATAAAACGCTGTACAAGCGTCCATAAACGAGTTCAGACTGTCTCATACCCACATTTCATAGTCTACGATTTCGAAGCACTCCTAGAAGCTATCAAGACTCATCTTACGGACACTCTCATGATCGAGAGTACTCACATACCTATCTCTGTGTCAGTTGGCTGCTGCTTAGATGGTGCCACGAGTGAGCCCACTCACCTCTGCAATCCTGACCCCAAAGAACTGATCAGAGAGCTCATGCTCGTGATCCAATGGCGAGCATATCTAATCCGGACAAGGGTTAGGGTACAGTACATAGTGACAGACCTGACGAGCTCCCAAAGTGACAGCAGCGACTGATCAATGAGTGGTGTAACCAAGTACCTGTACTGGGATTCAACTCTGGGCGGTATGGCCTGAACCTCATCAAGAAGTACTTTGCCGATGAGTTGACTGACAGTATAGGTACAGTGAAAGTCGCCAAGAAAGCTAGTCGGACCATGTTCCTCGTTAACACCTGAGCTACGGTTTCTCGATGTGGTGAACTACCTCGGCCCAGGAGTCTCGTACGAGGTATGGAACAAAGCTTACGGGTGTACACAGCAGAAGAGTTGGTACCCATATGAATGGTTTGACACACATGAGAAGCTCAACTATCCAGGGATTCCTGACTACTCAGCATGGACATCTAAGCTCAAGGGTGGCTACCTCTTGACGCGATCAGAGTGGGAACAGTGTAACCAGACATTCAGCGAGCATGGAATGCGGACATTCGCCGACTGGCTGCGATACTACAACAACCTGGATATCAGTCCATTCATCGAAGCCCTGGAGCAGATGCCGGAGTTCTATACAGAACGAGAAATAGACATCCTCAAAGATGCGGTGTCTCTCCCAGGTGTGTCACTGCAGTACCTCACTGGGCAAGGAAGCCTACGAGATGCTGAAGGGTGCTGTTGTTGGAGGTCCCAGCATCGTGTTCACCAGATACCACGAGGCCGATGTGACTCGATTCCACCAGAGTGACCATGGCTGCCAACATCTACTCATCTACGACGCAAAATACTCTGTACCTGTCAATGATGGCCAAAGAGATGCCATGTGGTAAGGAGACAGTGCGCCATTGGTCTAGTGCCAGTGGTGTAGCTAGCTTTAAGGAGGCTCTCCTAGCAGACAGCTGGTTTGGGTTTGCTGAGGTGGATATAGAGGTCCAAGGCTCTGTGGGAAAAGTTCGAGGAAATGCCTCCTCTCTTCTATAACCGTGAGATCCCGGTAGAGGCAATCTCTTCTGAGATGCTGGTATATCTAGGGCGAACGGGGAGGAAGCATCCCACCACCCAGAAGCTGGTCGGTGCCCTCTCTGGCAAGAAGCGGCTGCTGTTTGCACTGACACTCAAGTGGTATATAACCCATGGCCTGGAGATCACTGCTGTATACCGCACCATAGACTATGAGGCCAAGCGCCCATTTGAGTGGTTCGTGGAGAATGTTACGGAGGCCCGCCGCTCGGGAGATGTTGATAAGAGCAAAGCACTCTTGGCAGATCTCTTCAAACTCCTCAGCAACAGTGCCTACGGGAAGCTCAACGAGGCCCTAGGATGTCATAGCAACACCAGCCTCACGAAGGATGAACGCGTGGTAGACAAGGCCCTACGTAGTGCATCGTTTGAAGATCTCGAGGAGATCAGTGAGTCAGACGAGCTCCAGAGTCACAAGCCGAGAATCACTATTCGAAGGCCCTTCCAGGTGGGGATAGCCGTTTATGAGCTTGCAAAGCTGCGAATGCTGTAGTTCTACTATGACTTCCTCGATTGCTACGTAGCTCGTGACAGCCTAGAGTACCTGCAGATGGACACTGACTCCACGTATATCGCTATAGCAGGCTCCGACCCCGACAAGGTCATTCGCCCTGAGATGCGAGCAGGGTACCAGGCTCATAAGCGGGACTGGCTAGCTTGGGATAAATGGTCTGGGCGAACTCCGGGACTGTTCAAGCTCGAGTTCGAAGGCTCTCGTGGCATCGCTCTCTGCTCTAAATGCTACTACGTGGAGAGCACAGCTGCAAGTAAGTGTTCGGCTAAGGGAATGTCAAAGTGGCAGAATGAGGTCTCTTGGCAGAGCAGAGGTTCTATAGCGCCCTACATGGCGGGTGGACAGAGCTGAAAACCGAGACCTACGCATGCGCAACTAGGGTATGGTGACGTATGAGCACGAAAAACTCGGACTCTCTGCTTACTATGATAAGGGCCATGTGCTGCCAGATGGTGTCCATACCGAGCCCATCGAGTATCATGTCAGCACCCTAGGTGGTGGTAGCTGTGTGTCGGCAGGGACTAGCTAAAGCTCTTCTACGATAAATGGTCGCCTAGGCACTCCATGCCAGCGTGCCAGGTAGTACAGTGTAGGACGCCCCTCCGCCTCCACATACCTGTCAAGCCTGTGAACATCTATCGACCAGTTAGGATCTGTTGCACGCCGCCGACCACTTTCCAGCTCACCAGGCTCATACAGGTACCAGACCAGAGCATCAGGCGGTAGGCACTCCTCTCCCTTGTTCGCTCCTCCAGGGCTGTGACTGGCAACAGCAGAGTGACTGATAGCCTCTACCGGCTTCTTCCGGATTAGCCTAGTAACCTTGGCATTGGATCTCTCCACCACAACAGGCAGCCCTCTCACCCATACTCTAGAACGTTCACTCGGCGAGGCCATTTCCTGGGCGCATTGGTGTGGGAATAGTCTCTCTGCCAGTGTCCGATCCCACTGCTCAATGATAGCCTGGGCACGGTAATGCCCTACCTCACCTCGCCTAACTGCCACAATGTATTTCTGCATGAGGGCTGCAGTCTCACCTCTGAACTCCTTACCATCATCCGCCTGCAACAATTCCAGCCACTGGAGGGGATTTTCCAAAGCCTCGTAGACACCCTGGAATGCCTGGGCCACCTGGTCAGCTGACTTGTCTGTGAGCGGTACTGCAGCCTTGTACCTGCTGGAGACATCGACGATGGTGAGGGCATACTTGTATGTCTTACGACCAACCGTGTTGTGTGGAAGGAATAGGACATCTGCCTGGTGAACTCTGTTCGGGACAGTTTCATCGAAATGGGCATGCCTGATATGTCATGGACGAGGTCTGTATATCTGCCACATCGTCTGGCAGCTGAGCCTCTGGCTAACTGTCTCCAATGTGAAGTTGTGGCCTTTGCCACGTGCAGCCTCGAGTAGTTGAGGGGGCTCATGGTAATATCCACCAGGCTGATAGTAGAGTTCCTCAAGAAAGACGGTTGATAAACTCCCGGATTTCATTCACGCATGGCCTGGGTGAACTCTAAACAGACGAACAGACGTCTGTCATTCATTTGACCATCACTGAAGATCTCTGCAAACACCGTACACTGGCGTCTAATCTCTGCTCGATCCTCGCTGAACGGTAGTTTATCGACCAACCCTCGGAAGTTAAGGGACTTGACTAGGTCATACAGAGATGCCATCCTTATATAGTATGGCTTAAATGTTCGGCGGCCCAGATGGCCGTGAGTGCTAAGGCAATATACAGTAGCCAAGGGCCTGGAACTCCGAAGAACGTACCTACTCCAGAGGCGATGGCTGGTATGGCTTCAGAAATCCTCTCCACCCCATGGAGAGCATTGTTGGCGATCTTGCGGACCATCTCGCCAGCCTTCATTGTGAACTGAGCGATCAGATCCCCAACTGCTGCCAGCGGACCGATAGAACCTTTTACGTAAGTGCGATAGATTCCTTCCGCTCTGTGTACTAGCTTGCAGGATTCAGGCTCTACATCATCATACTCACCACCGACATCGTTGTCTGCCTCATAATGCTCCTCATCATAGTCCTCATCATAGTCCTTGTTATCTATATCCTTGAGTGGATCTTTATAAGCCTCTGGTTCATACATCGCTCTAGGGACCCGTCACTGGGGGACAGCTATATAGTAGCTTTAAACTGTAGTCTATAGCATGGCGTCCACAATCTTGAATGCGGGCGTGTTTGCCTTAGTGACAAGAAGGTGGGAGAGGTCAAGCGTGAGCGTCATAACCAGGCGATGGAGAAGCTGTCTAAGGAGAAGTTTGAGCAAAGCACTCAAGCATATGTGCCAGAGGGAGGCACACCGACGACAACTCCGAGCTCAGGCCAACCAGAGCATCAAAGAGGCAGATGAGAGTCTCGATGAGTACTACGAGTACTACGAGGCTGTAAAAATATCTGAGCCAACGCTCGACTATGAAGCATCGACAGGTCAGAAGATAGCAGAGCTTATTGTACTGGTGGCAGCTGCAGCTGTGACGACAGGAGTCGTGCTCTACGCACGCTCAAGCTGAATACCTGATGTGTTCGACACGCATACCTTAGCATAGCCAAAGTAAAGTACTGTCACACCTAATGAGCTAGTCCCAGCTATGAGGTTTCCGATGTTGAAGCTGAGCCAGTTGTCATGATTAGGTGGGATGCCCCTTCCCCCGAGGGGGTGAGGGCCCGAGGTCGTCGCTTCCACTGGTTAGTCGTAGAAGTGCATATGACTTAGTTCTCTGTCTGTAGAGTTGTCAATAAGCCAGCTCGCATACCTCACCAAGAACATTGGTCCCACCAACCACAAGCATGAAGTCGTCTAGCGTATCCACTTGCTGGATGACTCCTCCCTTCTGAACTAGGACCGCAACGGCGACACAGTCCAATACCCCACGATGCAATGTCAGCTCTACCCGTTGGTTAGCTGTGGCTTGGACCTGCTGGTGTTCTCGCCATGATCCGCTGTTTGGAACCCGTTTGCTTCAGCTCCTGGTCATTCTCGTCATTCCAGACATGAAGTCTTGGAGCATTCATCGTCACATCTGCGAGCCACTCAGTGTATACCCGGAGGAACAGCTTAGCCTGCATGGCAGCCGAATTCATGTGTGTGTTCTCGAGGAGGGTTAAGAGTGGAACTGCCATGGCCATCTCGACATCTACCAGTAGTGCGGCGAATTCTGTGAACCCATCATTGCACCTCACAGCGTAGTACCCCTTTCCATTCACATAGAAGGTTGGTCCATGAGCCAGCGGACCTAGGTCTCGGTACTCATCGTTCACATAGGTGGTGTCCATGGTGCTGTTGCTCTGCACGATCTCCCACCTGTTCATAACCTGCGGGAGCTGCCATCTGTTCTGTTGTGCTCTGAAGCTTGAACTATAGAGTGCCATGCTCTTGATCTCGTGGATCTGTGCAGAGATTGCAAAGTCGATGTACTTCCCAGCAGCGGACAACGGGTTCTCATTGTATATACTGGGTCAAATGACATCAGGCAGTCCGAAGATCAGTCCGAGGATCAGTGTGGTGCGATGTCGCGGGTTCAATGTCCGCCATCTGGATGTTGCACATACTGCAGCATGTTTAAGGGCTGAGTATATAGAGGTTTTAAACGTCTGCCATGTTCGGTAAAGTTCTCCAGTAGATTGTCTATAGGCAGCAGGACAAGTCGGCATGATAGTCAGCATGACAGCCACGGCGTGCACTGTCCCACTGTGACAGGGTCCGAGGACTGCTTCGTGACATCAACATTATCCACGAGCGAGCCAAGGTCACACCTCCATCTGATGCGGAGATACTGGCCACCATAGAGGAGGGAGCACCAGCTCGTAGTACAAAGGAACTCCTGACTCGGATACTCTACGGGAAGTTTGACAGCACCCAGGGCAGGGCACTCAACCTACCTGTGGCCCAAATAAACAGTCCTGTTATTCTAGCTCTCCAAAGGGCAAGGGTCGAACACAAAGATCTACTAACGGTCGGGAAGTGGGCTGCCATATTTATCCTCCATGGCCAGGAAGAGTGAGATATACTGGATAGCCTCCAGTCTGGAGAAAATAGCTACTTCATGGAGGAGGTCAGTGCGACTGTAGCAGAGAGTCACGGCACCGGTCATGCAGAAGGTACTCAGGAGGGGCTCAATGTTGGCCGCAAGGAGGGCTCACTGTTGGCTGCAAGGAGGGGCTTACTGTTGGCCGCAAGGAGGCTGTTGAACACGAAAGAGGGCACAGGAGATTGGCCAGTAATCTGCCAGTATTTCTGAAATTCCCAGATAACTACCAGAACTACCTCATCAAATTCACATGCAAGCACGATGCTAGTCACGCATGGATAAAGTGGATCTTCCATGAGAAGTTCCAGAAGAAGAGAGTCCAGAATCTGACTCTCAGTGGATAGAGTTTCAGCAACAGTTTAGCGACAGCTTAAGCGACAGCTTAAGCGACAGGCTTCTGACAAAACTGACAAAGTTCCTCAAGCTTCTGACGAAGTTCCTCAAGCTTCTGACGAATGTCTTCAAGCATCTGACGAAGTAGCGGAGACCGCGGACGAAGTTCCTCAGCCTTCTGATGAATCATAAAAAGTTGCGGCAGCTGCGCCAGTCTGTCAGCGATGACACGTAGAGCAGGCTAGATTCCTGGCTGGATTCAGCTTGTAGGTGAAGGTCTGTGCCTTTGCCAGAGAGGGCTTGAAGTGTCTCCTTGTTGCTGAAGATGAAGTGGTACAGATCAGCTTCCCTCTGTACACCTGCAATAAAGACCCCATTGGTCTCCTTGAGGGCTAAGCTGTCATATATGGTTTCGAGCAGGGCACGTCCGCATTTGGAGCTGAAGTATAGCAACTGGACATTGTGGCGGATGTCTGGTGAGATCTCGGGGGTGTACTTCTGAAAGAGGATGAAGACAGTTATCTTTGTGTGCCGGATACGCCTGGTGATGTTGCTGAGGTAGGTGACTGTCTTCTGGTCCACTGCAGGGTCATCGACAACTAGACCAAGTGGTTCTGTCAGTCGGGCTGCCAGCAGCTTCTCCATCAGTGCTTGCAGGTTCTGCGTCTTGGTGATAGGGCCATTGTACCATTGTTATTACTGTCAACTGCCTCAGCGGCGGAGTCAGACACCAGAGGGATGTATTGAGAGTGTAGATGTTCGGCCAGGAGAGCCCGCAGCAAGATGTTTTTCCCATGTCCTTACGGGGCAATGATCAGCAACAACTGGCCAGCATCGGCCGGCCTACTGTTGAATGGTACAGACATGTATGCGGAGGATGGTTATCACTTGGTCGGCGGTAGCATCATCTATATCTGGGAGACTAAACGGCAGTACTTCCTGCATCAGCTCTTTTGCCTGCAGAGTGGGGAATCCTGCACCTCCGGCGGATACGAAGGATATGATGGAGGCGTCAAGCATGAACTCCCAGCAGCAGCTGAGACGATAGTGTAGAGGGCCTGTGTCAGCACCCACAGTGTCTAGTACATCCAATATCTGTATGATACGTGCACGGGAAGCCATGACTATCCTGTGGTCTTAAACGGCAAACCAGAGAACCCTGACTTCTTCACCTCTGGTAGCTGGAGGCTGGCGGTAGCACCATTTTGCCATCGACAGTGATATTGCTCAGGCCGATGGGGCCTATCTTGAGATTCTCTTCATCCTGTTGGAATCAGCTCTGCGATTTCAGGAGATCCGTAACCAGATCCTGTGCAAAGGACTCAGCCATAACCTTGATGGCTCCTGCCTCATCGACTCTGGGCATACCTCGCATCGTCGCCCTCTCCTTGATGCCCATCCCCTTGTATACAGTCTTGGCCTTGTTAATGGCTGATTGTCCTACTGTATCAGTGTTCCCGATGAGATCTCAAGCTGGGATGGTACCTCGGATCTCCCGCGGGTCTCCCTTCTCATCGAAGTCTAGGAAGGAGAGAGGGCAACAGTGTCCTCTGAACTGAGGCGTGCCTCGCCCAAATGAGCAAGATCGCCTAGCTCTTTGCTTTCTAGGTCTGTGAGTGACAGAGTCATAGTGCTATATACAGACGGCTTAAACCTCCTACTAGCCCTAGGACCTCGGCCT
Source organism: Chaetoderma sp. LZ-2023a (assembly GCA_034401795.1). Lineage (NCBI taxonomy): Eukaryota > Metazoa > Mollusca > Caudofoveata > Chaetodermatida > Chaetodermatidae > Chaetoderma > Chaetoderma sp. LZ-2023a. Next base: position 65,317,404 of record CM067367.1, read on the forward strand.
CCATTAGTGTAATAGTTTCACCCACGATCTTGGCGGCGGCAATGTAGGAGGCACCACTGATGCTGATCTTTGGGATTGGATGAGTTATTTCGAGATGCTGTTCAGCCGCCCAACTCACCACTGTAGCGAGGACAGCCTCAGCAAAGGCCCCAGCAAAGGCCTCAGCAATAACCTTAATGACTCCAGCCTCATCGTCGAAGCCATCCTCATAGTCGAAGTCTAGGAAGGAGATAGGGGCAACAGTGTCCTCTGAACCGAGGCGTTCCTCAGCAAAGGCCTCAGCAATAATCTTGATGACTCCAGCCTCATCGTCGGAGCCCTCCTCATCGTCGAAGCCATCCTCATCGTCGAAGTCTCGGAAGGAGATAGGGGCAACAGTGTCCTCTGAACCGAGACGTTCCTCACCCCAGTGAGCAAGATCGCCTAGCTCTTTGCTTTCTAGGTTTGTGAGTGCCAGAGGCATAGTGCTATATACAGATGGCTTAAACCTACTAGTCATAGCCCGGTGAAATATTTGGGCATAGGAGGACCACGCAGTCGGCCAAGGGAATAAGTAGCAGTGCTCAGGGTACTGGCCCTCTCTGCAGGGTCACGCCTTGTGGGCGGTCCACCATTCCCGGGCATTGGCAATCCTCAGTCCGCTTGCTCGACTATGGGCTACACACTGCCCTCTGGCACGCCATGCCTCATATGCGGCAGGGGTCTTGTGATCCATCTCTCACTATTCAGTGGTTTTAAACGTAGGCGACGATGATTTCAGCCATTGCACTCGCTGCTAGCCCTAGCACCACGGCCTCCATTAGTGTACCACGTTCACCCATGATCTTGGCGGCGGCAGTGTAGGAGGCACCACTGATGGCAATCTTTGGGATGGGGTGAGTTATTCTGAGACAGTGCTCGGCAACCCCACTCACCACTGTAGCGAGGACAGCCACAGTGGCGGCAGGAAGAACCTCATTTCCACCTGTCATCTTCACCACGGCCACATTCGCCGCCACGTTACTGGCGACATGGACTGCCAGAGGTTTTGCTTTGGTCAGTGACTTCTGTGTCTTGGTTTACAGCAGGTTCTCCACCTTCTAAAGACTCGCCTGACTCTCGGGCAGTTGCTTCACAATCTGTACCATTGACGTCATTGTTTAAGCACTGAGTATACAACGTGGTTAAACGTCTGCGTTCCATGTCGAGAGAGCTAATAAGATCTTCCCAGTCTACATCTGCCAGGTGTCCGGGTTGGTACTCAGGAATAATCGTCACCTCTATTGAGACATCTTAAACCTGTCCGGGCTCACGCTATGTGAGAAGTACTATGAGGTCTTCCGGAGGGAGTTGAAGGACTACATGAAGAAGACACCAGATGAGCTCGCTCAGCTCTCTGATGCTGAGCTGACAGAGGAGCTGACAGCTGTGAAGCTCTATCTAGGATTTGGTAAGGGACAGATCTGCTCCTCGAATACCTTATCATGGGCTCGAGTTTCTGTCAGATGTGTTCCAGCAGTTGCAGACCACCATGGCCTCACCTGACTCAGAGCTGAACAAGGCTCTGCGATACTACAAGCTGGAAAAAGGATGCACTGCGGAACCATCCAGCCCTTGGATGTGCATGTTGGCAGCATGTATAGGGGCTGTAGGGCATGCCAAGCTGGTTCAGTGTCTCACCGTGGTCCCCACGGCTACTGTAGGGAGTCAGGATAGTCTTATAGCTGATTTGCTAGTGGCGGAGTAGGCTGATCACGAGCGCCACGATAGCTAGTCCTGACACCACATGTAGAGCTGCCATGGGAAGCAGTGTCGTGTCGACTAGCTGCAGTGTCGGGGACGGAATGACTGTATGTCCTGCCATGCCCGTACTATGCATAGGTGCATTGGTATCAGTGTTGAAGCCAAAGTGGATACCGGGGGAACTCCCCTCGACTATCATGTTGTTATAGCCCCTGCCTTGGAAATCCTCGATGTTCACGATCATGCTGCTCGGAATCAACCGTCGGTGTGGCGAAATAGCAAATTCAAGTTTGCGACGGGCCTTCTGCAACCCCTGCTGGAACCTAGCAATAAGACTACTGGGGTCTGCCACGATGATCATATCCTCAACGAGACTGATAAACATGGCCTCGACCTCTGCTCCGCTGACACCATCTATGGAATGCCGCAGCTTGGTCTGTGGTGTAAGGTGGTAGTAGCACAGTGGTTCCAGGGACTGGTTGATCCGAACGATCCCTGATGGTGTGAGGCCTGAGGTGGTGTGTAGGACAAAGTACTTCCACACATCTGGATAGTGCTGCTGCATATTTTGCACCAGCGCTCCAGGCTCGGAGTTTGGATCGAACGAGAATGTTGCTGTCTTCCGATGGCCTACTTGTTGGGGTGTTCGAGAGGGGAATCCTGAGTAGTCATGTCTCGGGTCACCGTACATAACCCCTAGACCGCTGTTGTCAACACCATGCCACCGATAGTCTGGGTGAGCGCTGAACTCTCTCTGTAGTCTGCTGGCCGCTGAGAGTGTTGAGCTGTGGGTCAAAGTCGTTTGTATCAGGGAGGCTTGCACCCAGCTCATGGAGGATTCGTCGCACCGTGAAGTACACATGGAATCTGAGACTGCTGGTGACGAGCACAGCTTCAGGAGTACCAGAATAGGAGTGAAGCAGGGTGGAACTTACTCCACATCCTGCCATGGCACACCACGCGGCAAAGTTCAGCTGCTGATTCCAGTTTGAGAGGCTTGGAGCAGCCATCCAAGTATGAGCTTGCTTCGCATCCTTGATGGTGATGGGGTTGTTGGTCAGCAGTCGTGGGTTGATGGAGAAGCTGGTTCGGGACTGTCCATCCACTGTGGTGGAGAACGGTGTTAGCTCTGGTATATCAGACCACAGACCTCTCAGGCCAGTCAAGGGTGTACCCAGGAGGGGCGTTTGGCTCCGGATGACTGTCGTGAGGTTCAGTGGGAAGGCCATCTATACTAGTGTTCTTAAAGCTACCATACTGGCAGCACACTATTTGTAGTCGTCTCGACTCCAGAGACCAGCGAGGTGACCGCGCCGTAACATCTCGTTTTTTAGCTCCTCCATATCAACCCGCCTGCTGGAGCCTTTGAGGTATTGCTGTCGCACTTTAGGTTTCTCCATGTGGTACAGGGCTTGGATCTTCAATATATGGTGGTACTCTTCATCGGTGACCTGTCCATCGTCGAGAGCTTTTCTGACAGACTCGTCGATAGTCTGTAGCATACTCTGTGCCAGTGTCACGTACTTAGCATGCTTCTCCAGCCGCCTTGTGATCTGCCACTGCCCCGCCACCAAGCCAGTGACCAAGACAGTGGCAGCTAGTGTCACGCCATCCAGCGGTATGCCGACGATGCCACCCACCCCTGTAGCGAGAGTGGCCACAGGTACCACACCAGCACTCGCTCCAATCACTCCCACAGCAGTGGTTGTATGCGCGAGGACGTTGTAGGCTGTCTTATATCGCCTGCACGTTCTGCTGTACTTTTCTGCCTCATGGACGAGATTCTGCCTGATGGCATCTATCTGCTGGAGTCGCCAGCCATGGATGGTACCGCCCTCGTCAGCCGTCAGGGAGGGGTATAGTTCTGGTTGCTTCTGCCACGCTGATTTTGCCATAGTATACCTAGAGATTAAACCTTCATCACCTGCAGAATCTGCTCATGAGTCATAGAAGGGTTCATTTTGGAGAGCCTGGCGACCCGTGCCAGCTTTTTAGTGTCGAGACAGATGTTTCTTAGAAAGTGGCCATCCAGCACTATGTTGAGTGCCAGTAGCTTTCTGAGACGTGATATCTGAAACTTCACTTTATCACCAAGATAGTAGGTCCGCTGCTGGATGGCTTTCTTGGTCTTACACTTCTGCTCCATCTCCTCTTTTCACCCATCTGGCTCATCACCTGCAGAATCTGCTCATGAGTCATAGAACGGTTCATTTTGGAAAGTCTGGTGAACAGTGCCAGCTTTTTAATGTCGAGACAGACGTCTCTTAGAACGTGGTCATCCAGCACTATGTCGGGTGCCATGTTAGCTTTCTGAGACGTGACATCTGGAACTTCACCTTATCACCAAGATAGTAGGTTCACTGCTGGAAGGCTTTCTTGGTCTTACACTTCTGCTCCATCTCCTCTTTCCACTGTATGACATCTGGCTCATCCTCGTCTGTGAAGATATCTGGCTCATCGTCGTATGTGGTGCTTCTTGAGATATTATCATCCACGTGATGCACATTATCTACAGGGCTTCCTGAGATACCTGGCTCATCGTCGTATGTGAAGACATCTGGCTCATCGTCGTCTGTCAAGACTCCTGTGTCCCGCTTACTCTCCTCTAGGAGGGCCTGCCAGTATCGAGAACCTTCACTGTTCCTTCGCTTCCTTGCCTTGCTGGCAGCCTGTTGATACCAGCTCTTCTGCTGTAGTCGCTCTCCTTCTTGTTGACAGATCTGTTGCTGTGCGAGCATCTGTGCGTTTAAGGCCTTTGGGAAACCCTCTATCAGGTTCATCATCTTGGCAATGGTCAGATATTCCTGGTGTGATATCATGTTGTCGTCAGGTCAAGGAGTTATAAGAGTGTAAACTCTAAATGGGCGTCCGATATCCCATCTGTGCTGGCATATATGTTAATGGAGGGGCTGTCAAACAGGTGATTTACAGGTATGAACAGGCTAGGACTGATAGCTTTCCATAGGTTGCTGTTGGCACCTGAGAGATACTCTATCACGTCCTGGCCGACTTCTACCAGTGAGCTGCTGTGTGCACTGCCCGGAGGCTGATGTAGCACATCGGCGTGTATGTATGTTGTGCCTCGTTGGGGCACCTCGAAAAGGACCCATTCTACACAGTACTGTACCACCTGTCTCCCCTCTAGAGAGGGTGAGATTACGTTCTCACCACCGGAGAGCAGCAGTCGGACAATCAGCATGGTTATATCTCCCGTTTAAACCCCTTCTATAGCATGCTATGGAACCCATATTTGTTCACTCGACTGGTCTTGCTGACCTGGCAGTTGTGTACGCAGTTGATGCTGCCAAGGTAGAAGAGAGTCATTCGCCCTACAGTACGAAGCAAACTCAAAGGCATTCTCCCTCCACCCCATTAGAGGTGATGGGGTGGAGCTGCTCACAGACTTCAAGGATGTGAAGAAGGAGCGCCTGGGTTGCAACATAGATGGCCACAAGATCGTGTTTCGGTACGATTTCCCGAATAGGAAGTACATCCTCGAGCCGTTGTCTCGGATAAAGAGGTGGCAGACATCAACACCCTAAATGGCGACCTCAGCTTTCATCTGGTCAAACCCTATTCGAGCAGTTCCCCGCCGATGGTCCATGATGGCCTGCTATTGAACAGGGCAAAACACCTGCAGTTCATATTTGAGAAGAATGAAGTGTGGTACTGCGCTGGACCTGGGGGTGACTGGCAAACATGCCTGCCCCTATATAGGCCTCCCGCAGTCATTCACATAGAGGTTACTCCCCTCTCCACGGTTGTGAAAAGGGATGGGACAGTTCGATAGCTCTACAATCGGGGATCATCCTTCCTCACCTACATAGGTGAAGGTGTCTTCCTGACGAGGGTGGGTCACCGGATCGGGATTACAGGTGGAAAGCTCATGCTGCATCGTCCATTCCATGGACCAGAAGAAGCTGTTAACCTCCAGGAGGGCACCCTATGGGTACATGGTGTGTCACATGTCTCCAAATTCAAGGGTGCTGTTAAACTGCTTCAGCGAGTTGGACTCACTAGCCCGCAAATGACTCATATAGTCCTAGAACTACGTTTCTTAGCCGGCGGCAGGGTGAAGCAGCTAGCCCCTGCCCCTGAGGGGATGAAGATCACTATCGATCCGGATGGAACAGGGCTCGATCTGGCACAGATATTTCTCGAGGGGTTCACTTTGTTCAGTTTAACTCTTTATATATAGCCATGATTCTTATCATACTGCTCATGCTGGCGTCTACAGCAGTGGCACTGGGCGCTGAGACTGCCATGATATTTGATGCCAAGTGGGCCCACTTCCGGGATGACTCCAAGTACAATCCTTGGGGGTGAACCCTTGCGGAGAAACGTTTACGATCGCTTTCCCCCATGTGAAGAGATCGAGCCTGTCTGCCACTTCTATGGGGTGGAGAGGGTAGGCCGTGTTTGTCTGCTGGAAATCCCGGCTCAGCACCAGATTCTCTGCGTAACATGTGAACATGCCAGAGTCTGCCATGGTTCACATGCTAATCACTTTAGCCGCCTCCCAGTTGAGCGTTGTCAAGGTAGATGGAAGCCGCTATGGGTGTCCCATCATGCCTATGTGACTCTGGCAGAGTCTACGTGTTTGTCTGAGCCTACACAGAATAATGAGAGGCCGGCCATGTGGTTGATGGCGATCAATGGTGTATATCATTGTGGAGGCTTGTCTCTAAATGGGCGTTCAGTCCCTGGTAGTAGTAGTAGTGTCTGGATGATCTTACCTCCCTGGCAGCTATTCCATGGTGGCCCCCGCAACCTATGCCTCAGGAATTAAGAGGGCGGTGGGCGCCACGGATCCCGGAATGGTTGCCTATGGAGGGAGGTGGAATTTTTCTACTACAGGCTATACCACTACTTGACACTGTCAACTTCCAAGTGATCGGATTTGACGTCAATATTATAATGGTTCTATCCAATAATTTTCGAGAAATAGGCCTTTCATTACACTAACGGAAGCCCATGGGAAATGTAAAGGAGTGATTCTTGACCAACCTGTTCTTTCATGGTTTTCAACTGAATGACTTGAGACGTGGCATGTTTCGAATACATCGTAGGCTACAATGTCTCCAAAACTGAGAGATGATGCATGCAAGGGTTGCGGAGAAGAGTAATCCCAAGAGGGAATATTCTTGTAGCGACAGATTGTGAAATTTGCTTCAGAGATTCAGAGTATAGTACTAGGTTGAAATTTAGAAATCAGCCGCTTAGTGTTCTAAAGGCTGCAAATGCATAGTGAATGAGTTTTCATCTATTTCTGTGAGTATGAATACACAATGCAAGTAATATAGCTAGAGCGCTGTCAGAGCATGGTGATTGGTTGGAAAGTCGGCTGACTTTTCATCCAATCAGCGTGGTCAGACAGCGCTCTGGAAATATTTTCAACCAATCAGCGTGTTTGGACAGCGCTTTAGCAATATTTTCGATTGTTTCAAATCAACAACGCAGCAAAATCGGCACTACGGAAGTTCAGTTAGTTGACAGCGTGATCCCGGCAACTACATCCGCTAGGAACTTGGGCGTGTATCTAGACCAGGCTATGAATATGGATGCACATGTAAGCTCTGTGTGCAAATCTGCGACTCACCATTTGCGTAACATTAATTCCATCAGAAATGTGCTGACATATCAGACCACAGAGACACTTGTTCACGCGTTTATCACATCACGATTGGACAATGGAAACAGTCTCTTATATGGCATCACCGAAAAATCCCTTGATAAACTGCAATATGTGCAAAATGCTGCGGCTCGTCTGGTAGTCAAGGTCGAAAAGCGTCATCACATAACACCAATTTTGAAAGATCTTCATTGGCTCCCCATCCGGAAACGGATTGAGTTCAAGATTCTGCTCTTGACTTGGAAATGTCTAAACAACAACGCTCCCGACTATTTGCAGGAACTTCTCTTGACATATGATCCATGTCGCAGACTTCGTTCTGTGGATAAGCTATTGCTCCAAATTCCGCGATCGAATTTACGCTCCTGTGGGGACAGAGCCTTCAGTGTTGTGGCTCCGAGACTATGGAACCAGCTACCTGTCCACATCAAATCCATCCAATCAATTAATGATTTCAAACAAAAATTAAAAACACATCTCTTCACAAGCGCCTTTGAAAATTGACATTGACACATGGCGCTTTACAAATGCTGTATTATTATTATTATTATTATTTCATAAGCTAAAAATAGAATGATGACGCAAAGGAACATTCTGGAAACATCAGTAGGTTTTTCAAATGTTAGTCACTTAAAAATCTATTTATAACTTCCTGGAAGGACCCACTACACGTCTGATCTTGTCGAGTAGATTTGCTGATAATGCATTTTTATATGACGATTCAGGGAGCAAATTCAGACATGTTTTACCTTAGGGTATAAATACTGAGAAAAAAGAAGGAAGAATATATACACCTGTGCAAAAGTTAAGCACCAGCAAAAACAATAGAACGTAGAAACATGATGGTACAACTAGGCTGCCATACTTTTTGTCCCCGTGTTAGCTGACATAATTCCAAGTACGAAATGCACATGCATGCATGACTTCACGCCGCTTGATGTCCGTGCGTGGCGGGAAACAGCACATGTGTTCAGTTATGTAAAAGTCCAGTTTGAGGTGTAGAACATTACATACAGATTTAGACTACAAGATTAGGAATTTTGTGTTCATGACCGTGGTTTATTTGTACAGAGAGAATTAGCTCTTGATTGTGAACCGCTATGGCAAGACGAAGGTTAAGTGATCGTGTGAAATGGCAAATCATAGGCATGCATACCACTGGTATGTCATGCAGAGAGATTGGCAGACAGCTGAACATTAACCATACTGTAATCAGTCGTTTGATTGCAAAACATGGGCAAACTAACGACGTGAACGACAGGCCTAGATCTGGAAGACCGAAGAAGACTACTGCCCGTGATGATCGAGCCCTAGTACGCCTTATTAGGAGATCTCCATTCACCAACAGCAGAGTGCTCAGCCAGCAATGGGAAACGCGCAATAGAGTGTCAATGTCTACCGTCAAAAGGAGACTGTATGCTGCTGGCATGAAAGCTAGGAGACCTGTCAGACGTCCTCTCCTCACTGCACACCACAAAGAGGAGCGTCTGAGGTGGTGCAACGAAAGAAGACACTGGAACATGAGATCCTGGAGACGGGTACACTGGTCCGATGAAAGTCGGTTCCTGCTTCATGCCACAGATGGTCGAACTCGTGTATGGAGGTCCAGACGCACGCATACGACCAACGTAACATCATGGAAGAAGTTTCATTTGGTGGAGGTTCCGTTATGATATGGGGGTGCATCTCATTTGATTGTAAGCTGGATCTGTTGACTGTACCTGAAACACTAAATGGACAAAGATATCAAGATTCCATACTGGATAGAGTTGTGGTCCCTCATTTTGTAAATCATGCACCTGGAACCCACCCTATATTCATGGATGACAACGCCCGACCACATCGTGCTAGAGCTGTGCATGAATACCTCCGCCAGAATGCCATCGAAACCCTACCATGGCCAGCAAGGAGCCCTGACATGAACCCTATTGAGCATATCTGGGACATTCTGGAAAACATGGTGAGAAGGAGGGATCCTCCTGTGCAGAACCTACAGGAATTAACAGACGCACTCCATCTTGAATGGCAACGAATACCACAATGGCGTATCAGTCGGTTGGTGACCAGCATGAGACGTCGTGTCCAGGCCCTCGTCCAGGCACAAGGTGGATATACCCGGTATTAATAATGACAGTCTCAAACTCGTGCACAGATGTTAAACTTCGTTTTCAGACACCATTAATGACAATCTAGCCACGTGTGTCAACTGTAGGGCAATAGTTGTCAGTTGTGTCAACGTAACCATATTGAGGCCTCGTTTTCAAGTTCAAACAAAAACATACAGTGTTTCCCCACCATCATAATCAGCATAACTCTAGTTGCATTAGTACCTCTTGCACTAAGATGGATGGGTACATAAATGTTTATGCTATTGCTTTCTTCATAGCACATGAATATACCCTCGCATGTGCGTAAAAATAGGGTGGTGCTTAACTTTTGCACAGGTGTATATATCATAAAAAATCTTTAACGTGAGTAAAGAAAAAAGTTAATTAAAAACCTGAAAAATGGAAAACTCTGAATGTTTCAACTCTGAATATTTCACAGGATGTAATTTTACTCTTCATCTAGGTCGTGGAAAGTTTCTTCGTGTGCTGAAAGTTGATGGTGAAGTGGTTGTTGCCTACTGTAAGAGGGCCTTTCTTGAAATATTCTTCTTTTATGAAACTTATTGAAGAATCTCCATCAGTCGAGGCAACTGCTAATCGTATTTTAAGTTTAAACCTGAAGAGAAAATAGAGTTTGTGCTGACTTTAGAACCATGCTGCATGGTCTCGATCAGTTCACGTTTTCCAGGTAAAAATATACGGAGATACTTTCTACCACACGATTCGCTTGAATTGAAGCCAACAAGACGAGGTGTCTATCTTATTGAAAGTGAGTGGAACATTTTGAGATCGAACTTTAATACTATCAAGTTAGCCCCCGAGAGAAAACCATCTCCTGTAAAAGTTGATCTAGTACCAGGTTGGTCTAGTACGTGGAGTGATTACACTAGTAATAAAGGAACCTGGCCTGAAGTGGGAGATTGGACTAATACTCTACCTACAGTTAGGGAAGAAGAAGAAGAAGAAGAAGAAGAAGAAGTGGAAGCAAAGGCGAAGAAGAAGGAATCGAAGACGTTGGAGAAAAAGAAGAAAGTGAAATTTCATCATCTCTTGCAGCTGAGGTAGGGAGCACGGATTCTGAATACTTTAGTGGTGACTTTAAAGGTGAACTCTAATTTTAAAAACGGCTCAAACTACAGTTGACAACTTTATTGAACAAATCACAATACGTTCCTTACCTGAAAATGGATATATTGGAATCTTTACAAACACTGTGACATCACATAATCGTGTTTATCTGAAACTTTTGGTTAAGAATTTTCAGTCGAATATAATAATAGCGCAATTACGCCGTGGTGTTGAAATTAAGGACTATGAAATTAGTAATGGAATCTCATTAAGGATTGACTCTAAGGAAATGACACTTAAATATCGAAATGAGAGGTATCGGTCAAGATATAGTGAATATACCTTCAATAAAGAGGCACTCGAAAATGCTTTAGGAATTTGTAAATGCATCGCCTGTTACGGTGAAGAAGTGATAGATGGACCCTGTCAAGGTAACTTACTTAAAAAAAGACATGTTAAAGAAGAAGGAAAAGAATGTGAAAAAGAAAGTGAACACTTTTCATCGTCTTCCTTCGAGATTCCGGAGGTTGAAGATGATATTAAGAGTATTTCATGTGAAATTTGTAAATCGAAAATACTTTCAATTGCAGGATGGCACTACTGTCCCTCTCCACAAATCAGAGAGTTCACTTTAGATCTTATCACAAAACTACTATATATTGAAGTATGTAGACAAGTGAAAGCCGACTGCAATGGATGTATACATGAAAGGGCAAGTCAGTGTGAGCATTCCTGTCCTGGAATTAATTACGATTTTTCAGAGATTGACTTAATTAACAGGTACTCAGAATTAGCATTTGAAAACCTATCTGCAAGTTATGTGTCACGTTTATTTGCAATAAATCCTGAAATGTTCCATTGAAGTGGTGAACTAATTAGACGATGTAAAGCTACATGGCATGAAGAAATAATTAATTGAATGAGAAAGATTTATGATAAAACTGGCTTCAATTTCTAACAATTATTATAACTCATATTATTATTATTATTATTATTATTATTATTATTATTATTATTATTATTATTAATAAAATTAATAACATATAAAAAATAAAATATTTCATAGTCATTTTTCATTTGAGTTCACCCTTCTTCTATTGATAAAAGAAACATGTATTACGTCATAAGAATTAAGCATTACGTCGTAATCATTATAATGAGCTTATAGTGATATCACACCCTACCCCTAACAAACCTCTTTAGATGACTGAAAAGGAATCTGTTGAATATTTTGAAAGTAATCTGACTAGGAGCTAATGCAGAATATATATATATATATATATATATATATATATATATATATATATATATATATATATATATATATATATATATATATATATATATAGTTGAATATTTTTGAGAAGTAATTTGAGAGGGAACTCTTAACATCTAAGGATGTTCCAATTCAGCACCCCCTGTAATATTTTGGTAGCTGGACCAAGTCAAAGCAGGAAAACTGTACCTAGTTAAACAGTTGGTGATACATAGAGAAAAGCAGTTCTTTCCAGCTCCTCAACATGTAACCTGGTGTTATGGATCATGGAAAGGTGGTTATCAACTATTACCAGATGATGTTGAGTTTCATGAAGGTATTAACTTTGAAACCAAAGAAAAAAATCAACCATCTTTAGTAATTCTTGATGATTTAATGGATGCCGTCGATAATAAAGTAACTAATCTCTTTACTAGAACATCTCATCATAACCATTGCTCAGTGATTCATATCGTTCAGAATATCTTCCATAAAAATCGAGAACATCGTGACATCTCCCTTAATTCTCATTATATTATTCTCCTAAAGAATCCAAGAGATCTAGCATGTATAAATTATTTAGGTCTTCAAATGTTTCCCACTAGAAGTCAATATCTACAAGAAGCGTTTAAGGATGCTCCTAACAAACCATTCTCATACCTCTTGGTTGACTTGAAACAAGAGACGCCAGAGGAATTCAGACTGAGAACTGATCTATTACCTAATGATATTTGTTCTGTTTATAAACCACTTCAAGTTCAACGGAAAAGGTGAAAGAAAATCAAAATGAAGTCAGATTGCAAAATACACACCCCTCTTGAAATATTTAGCTAAAGATGATCCAAAATAACGGAGATCAATTCTTAAAAATGGAGGGCAAAAATTAATGAATGTAATCTGTGAACGTTGTGCCAATATTTGTCATGGTAATGTGAACCTTTCACATAAACAATTTAGGTGTTTATCTAAGTACAAACGTCAGTTACGAAATCTCTCAAATAGAAAAGTTTGTCTCAAGAAAAAGCGTAATATTCTTCAACGTGGTGGATTTCTACAAGCTGTAATCCCAGCTATTTTAGGGCCAATACTAGGGAAGCTAATTGGTGGTTGTGCTTTGAATTAACACCTAGAACTGTAAAACTATGCAGCATACTCAGAGAGAGTCAAAGAAAAAAAGCTAAAAAGAAGAATAAAGAAAAAAAATCCAGTCAATTACATAAGAACTATTATAGTGTAAGTAATTCTGCAAGTTATGGTGGTGTTGAGAGATTATATAGATCTCTTAAAGGCAATGTTTCACGAAAAGAAGTGAAAAAATGGTTATCAGGAGAACCAACTTATACACTACATAAACCTCGATGTATACACTTTAAGCGTGGTTGGATTAATGAGACCTCTCTAGACGAACTTTGGCAATTAGACCTCAGTGACATAAGTGCTCTCAAATAAGAAAATAATGGAACCCATTTTCTTCTCTTTGTCATTGATGTCTTATCTAAATTTCTTTGGATTACACCCCTTAAGTCGAAGACTGCTGATGAAGTTAAAGAGGGTTTTGAGACAATTTTTCGCTAGACAAATCGTCGTCCAGCCAGTATTCAGACAGATAAGTGAGGTGGATTTTCTAATAGCAGGTAAAGAATCTTTTGAAAGAAAAGGGGACCCATTTTTACACATCTCAAACTGAGGCTAAAGTGGCTGTAGCTGAACGTGTACAACGAAGTGTAAAATCATGCTTATGGAGACATATTACAGCAACCAATTCTCACAGATATCTTGGTGTATTACCTAAAATCGTTGAGAGTTATAATAATTCAATTCATAGAAGTATTGGAATGAAACCAAAAGATGTTGATAGGAGTACTGAATACTTAACCTGGAGGAATCTTTATCCTAAACGGAAAAAATCTAAAAGGTACGCTAAGCTTAAAGTTAGAGACAAAGTTAGAATATCTCTAGCTTAAGAACCCTTTGAGAAAGGTTTCGTTCCAGTTTGGTCAGATGAAATCTTTACCATTGATAAAATCCACCCTCACAGACCCATGGAATATAATATATGGGACTTTACTGGTGAACCACTAGCAGGAAGCTTCTATAGTGAAGAACTACAGAAAGTTACTCATATTAAGTCAGATATGAAATATGACATTGAAAAGATATTAGAAAGTAGAGTATGAGGAAAGCGTCAAGAGTTCCTAGTGAGATGGAAGGGTTATGGAAAAAAATTTGATTCTTGGATTGATCAGGCCAAGATTGAAAAGAAGAAAAGTGTCATTTACAAAGCGAGCTCCGAGTCTAATGAGGTTTACTTTAGAAACTTAAAAAAGAAAATGGACAGTAATCAATTCTGTATAACGTTGCCAAGTAATTCTTCATTAGAGTATTTTCCGGAAAATAAAATTGGCGAGTATACAACAAAACTTGCTGCTCTATTAAGCTTTGAGGGGAAATGGGAGGTTGGACTTGTCACAGTAATATATCCATATACTTGGATGTCATTAAAAGATTATTCCTGGATCCTATTTAAGGGTAAAATTGGTGTCAGAATTAAAGAGATAAACGAAAGAAAGGAAATATTAAGTGGTTTCTATAGTGGAAAAGAAATAGTTGACCTATTTAATTCCCTAATTAACAAATCACTCTCTGAGATTTTCAGG